>JALIGW010000013.1:9517500-9745000 GCA_023053685.1 Diadophis punctatus similis
ATCCTCATGAGTACTTTTATGTAGGATACATTACAGTAATCCAGGTATGAAGCTATTAGATCAATGAAATAATTTGATTCTGGTTTTAAGCATCTGCTAGAAATCAAAGGGACAAAAATAATGAAATTATTTTTTTAAAAAAAATCAAATCACTTCATAAAACCTGACCTTTCAAACTTATGTGGTGATGTCAGATGCAGATGTGTAAATATGGAGTTTGTGATTTGTGTTGTGACATCACAACACATATTTCATTTCTTCCCATTCCCCATAGCCAACTTGGAGCATGGGGTTGCACTAGAAGACCTCCAAGGTCCCTTCCAACTCTGTTGTTCTGTTCCTGATCCATATGCTTGGTATAAAATGTTCATTTTCTTTCTATTTTGAAATACCTCAGGAGACTAACTTCCACTACAATCATTACTTTCAAAAATGGCATGTTTAAAATAATTGAAGTTAACTGAAAAAGCTAAGATTTCAAATCCATCCAGGTTTGAATTCTGCCTTCTATACTTTTATGTAATTTAGGATTTGGTTGAAATTTCTCTGTAGTTTTCAAAGATATCCCTAAAATCAATAAGAAGCTATAATTCAATAATATTCTGGAATATGAGATTATGAGATGTGAATGAACATTTCATTCATGGCAGTTTATTTTGTATTGTGGATGAATTTATTTTGCTGTTGATCAGTTACCAGATGTATCCAGAAGTCCAAGAGCTTCACTAACCCAATTTTAATAAAAACAATTAGTACATGCTTTCAGGCATAGCTTTATTCTGGAAAAATATCAGCCCTCAAATTATAAATTAGAACTTTCTGTTTATGTAATGAAAGTTACCAATTGTACTTTGAGTACTTGCAAGGAGATCAAAGGAACCTTATTGAATCATTCTGTAGTTTTATGATTGATATCCATTTTATCTTCCTTTGCCACTTTTAAAGTGTGAATAACTGTGCTTGCTAGTTATACAATGTATTATACATAATTATTCTACAACAGGAGATTCCAGGGCCAAAGTCTTGGTGGATCTTTAAATCCTGATTCTATGGACTGTTTACTATTGCTAAAGACCAATACAGCAGACATGCTCAGAAGCATATAATTTATTATTATATTATGAAATTCAACCTGAAACTTAGCATTGTCTCCTTTTATAAAATACAGTAGAAATGGAAATATGTATACATATCAACCAATAGTGAAACTAACTGTAATATGTAAGGATTTATAGCCTTTATGATCATCAGCAATGGGGATATATTTTATCTAGTATTATATGGATCTAAAGTGCGACTAGGCAATGAAATGCCTTCAAATATTGTATTTTATTATTTCCATAAGTCCGTTTGGTATGGTTTCTAGGAGCTGCCCACCACATTCTAGGAAACCTCAAATTACAACTAAGTTATTAAAAGGGCCACTTTCTACAATAGGATCACCTTGTGAAACATTCTTGAAATTGTCTCCTATTTTGCTAACCTAGCTTTCATAACAGACACTGCAAATCATAATGGATGGTTATCTATATGGAAACAATGCTGACACAAGATAGTTCAGATTATGGGACAGACCATTACATGAAGCACAACCACCACCACATGAAGTAGTAGTAGTAGTAGTAGTAGTAGTAGTAGTAGTAGTAGTAGTAGTAGTAGTAGTAGTAGTAATAATAATAATAATAATAATAATAATAATAATAATAATAATAATAATAATAATAATAATAATAATAATAATAATAATAATAATAATAATAATACACTGTTAAGGCTCCCAAGATATTAACTCTTGGTTATCAACATTGGAGATACAAGTACACCCACATTTATACATCTGGGAAAGGCTATAACATATAAACAATTATTGGATGACAGGGGAGAATTAAAATCAAGGTTAGAATTGTATGAAAAAGGTATAAAACTTGAATGGTGGGCTTACTTGCAAATGCAATCAAAATATATGAAAGATAAAAGAGAACCAGGTATAAAAATGGAAGAAACGGAATTGGATAAAATAATATTAGGATCGGAAGAGAGAATGATAGGAAAAATATATCACTATCTTTTAAAGCAGACACTATGGGAAGAACAGGTCAAGAAAACAATGATTAGGTGGTGTAAAGATTTTGGATTCAATATTGACCTTGATACCTGGCAAGCCCTATGGCAGTGATGGCGAACCTTTTTTGGTTCGCGTGCCAAAAGGGGGGGGAATGTGGGGGATCACGTGTGCGTGCCCACACTCATAATTCCATGCACCCCTGCACATGCACACATGACCCCCCTCTGCTCCCAGCATGCAATGGCACACCCATTTTTTCACTCTCCCCAGGCTCCAGAGCCTTTCTAGGAGCCTGGGGAGGGCGAAAACGGCCTTCCCCACCCCCTCTGGAGGCTGGAAACAGCCTGTTTCCCGACTCCCAGTGGGCCCAGAAGGCCCAAAAATCAGCCGGCTGGTGCACACATGCACGCCAGACCTGAGCTCGCGTGCCCACCGATATGGCTCCGCGTGCCACTTGTGGCACCCGTGCCATAGGTTCGCCATCACGACCCTATGGCATAGAAATAGAAAGCTCAAATTAGCTACTTCATACAAAGAGAACCTTTATAAAATGTTCTACAGGTGGCATCTCCCACCCACAAGAATAGCTAAAATGAGCCGTAACGCATCAGCACTATGTTGGAAATGCAAAAGAGTACCTGGTACATATTATCATATGTGGTGGGAGTGCCAAAAAACACATGAATACTGGGAAAAAATAAGGCAATGGTTGGAAGAAATATTGGAAATAAAACTAGATTTAAAACCTTAACTATTCTTGTTGAGAATAACTATTGATAAGAGCTGAAGGACAAATTGGATACGGAATATTATGAATAGCAATAGCACTAAGACTTATATACCACTTCATAGTGCTTTACAGCCCTCTCTAAGCGGTTTACAGAGTTCAGCATATTGCCCCCAACAATCTGGGTCCTCATTTTACCAACCTCAGAAGGATGGAAGGCTGAGTCAACCTTGAGCCAGTGAGATTTGAACAGCTGAACTGCTGAACTAGCAGTTCAGGTTACAGTGCTGCTTTTAACCACTGCGCCACCTCAGCTCCTTAGTGAAACCTGGAACAAACTATATGAATGGTGGGAAACTATATGAATGGTGGGAAAAAAGGAAAACCAAGATTAAGTAATATTGAAAAGGTCGGAAAGATTTAAAAAATGTATTAAAATTTGATTCAATTTGATAAGAAAAATATACATAAAGAAATGACCATATGTAAATAGCTTAACTGGATAATCCATCATGTACATAATTTTATGTATTTTGGTCTTTTGTCTTGTTGTTTGTATGTTTGTTTTTAATTGTTTTATAAATAAAAAACTTTTAATAATAATAATAATAATAATAATAATAATAATAATAATAATAATAATAATAATAATAATAATAATAATAATAATAATAATAATAATAATAATAATAATAATAATAATAATAATAATAATAATCAACTGTTAAGGCTCCCAAGATATTAACTCTTTAAGAAGAAGTCTATCAATAACCTTGAGTAAGTTCATAGCTACAACATTAAAGTCAAGGAATAATTTCCATACCTAATAAACAATAGAGAGCCACATATTCATATCATCAAATCTGCAACTCTATTTGTATAGGGGAAAAATATGTCTTGGAAGAGCAGAGGCATATGTAATAGTTAATAAAAAATGCATTAAATTCTACAGAATACATATCTCCTGGGAAAACAGAGAACTTATCTGTCTGACAAGTTTATTATAATGCACCAAAGATACCAAAGTGATATTTCCCCCTTGGCCAATTTCTTGCCATACAAAATCATACACTTCGATTTAATATTTCTGTCAGCTGGGAGTTGCTTCTATACTGTACACTCTGCTATCTTTATACCTGGGATGTGATTCTTTTGAATTGTTTTCAAAGGCACTTCAGGTAAACTCTTGCAGATTTTAGACATTCTATTTCTTAGCCTCTTTCTGATTCCTGGGGATAGGATTTCATTCCAACAGAACTAATAGGAAAAATTAATCTGGTTTGTACCAACTTCGGAGTGAAAACAAAGGGCTGCCTGTACATTGTTTTCTTCCCCCACCACAAATGTCAATTGTTCACCTTCCCAAATGTCAGAAAATTCAAATAATGCTTTCTTTGAGATTGATGTCTTAAAAAAAGCAATTGTACAGAGGGTGACTAATGTCTCTTTGAAATTCAACCTAGAACTAAGGAGAAATTTTCTAACATAACAATTAATTAGTGGAACAACTTGCCTCCAGACGTTGGGGTGCCCCATCACTGGAGGCTTTTAAGAAGAGATTGGACAACCATTTGTCTGAAATGGTAGAGGGTCTCCTGCTTGGGTTGAGGGTTGGACTGGAGCACCTTTGGCATCCCTTGCAATTCTATTATTTTGTTCTGTTATTCTGTTATTCTTTCTATGATCATGTATATCCATCCCATCAAGCCCAAAGGAAGTTTGGAATGGTATAGGATCTCCTGCCACAGGCAGGAAGTTGGACTAGAAGACCTCCAAGGTCCCACCCAACTCTATTATTCTATGTTCTAAGACCTCCAAGATCCCCTTCCAACTTTGTTATTCTGTTACGGGTGCACGCGTGCTTCTTGCACGTCTGCATGCGCAGGGTGGAAAATTCGCAAAAGAAAAAAAAGCAAAAAGCTGAAAACAAGATGGTGGCATGCGCAGTGCCAGAAACTCAGCTTCTGCGCATGCACAGAAGAAAAAACCAGCAAAAAATCCTACATACATACATACATACATACATAACATACATACATACATACATACATACATACAAATATAAATAAATAAATAAATAAATAAATAAATAAATAAATAAATAAATAAATAAATAAATAAATAAATAAGATGGCGGCATCCATGGACCGGCACTGACAGAACTGGCTCTGCGACGTCATCAGCAGTTTGCTACCGGTTCTATAGAACCGGTGTGAACTGGGAGGGACACACCTGTGACTCTGATGCTATTAAGTAATATTGTTGCAGATACAGTATATATAAAACTACATGGGCAAACATATTTAATTACATTTTGCTTGTTTGTTGGAAGAGAAATTCATTTAATTCTAATAAATTTGAACTCACCAAATTTATCTTTCCTAAATCATCGTTAAATAACAACTGGCCTTCAGTATTCAAATCACCCAGAACTTTATAATAGAGTTCTTAGAACAAATAGAAATCAAACACCCCACTGGGGGAAAGTATGCCCCAAATATGTATATTCTTGCAGAAATGAAAATGAACAGTAGTGTATTAAGTAAAACGCATATAAAAAGATATGCAAATCACCCAAGATTTGGCATGAATTTTAGATATAAGGGTGTCAAGATTCACTTCAAATCTGAAGTTCAAAGGCAAGAAGAGATTTGGACTAATCTGAGATTTCACTAAATAAAATATTTTACCATACACTATAATAAGGAAATGTAAAATTGCCTGCAGCTGCTTCATTCTGGGGCAGAATGGAATGAAAATTGGAATGACCCTTTCAAGGAAATTAGCCCAGCAACATTTTAGACAGATAACTTCAAATGTTTCAACACCATATATTTTTTTAACATTTTTTAAATGGACCTGCTAGAAGGCAGAGTTAGCAAGGGTGAGAAAAGAAAATCATGGCAACCTCCAAATTATCCAGTGAAGAGACAAGGATAACATAGGTTATGTTGAACTTTTGAAAAAGGGTCTTTCTTCATCCTAATCCTACTATAAATTTAAAATAACATGTTCAAACAATGTTTAAAATGCTGGTGTTTCTGATTTGAAGATTCCAGCATCTCCCGATTGCTTGTTTTTCTGCCTAGCAAGCTTGTTGACATGGTTGACTTATGAAACTCTGGTGAAAGTGATGCAGAAGGATGGAAAATGGCAATATCTTACATTACACAGTTTCCAAGGTCTCCAAATCTAAGATTGTAAAAGTAGAGTTGCCCTTCCTTCCACCTTGCTTTCTTGTCTGTTAGAGAAAGTATGAGAAAGTATGAAAAACCACTTTTACCATCTTATCAGAACAATGCAGAAGAACATCCAGTTTCAAGGCTCATCCTTGCTGCTGGTTGTTAGTATATAGCAATAGCAATAGCACTTAGACTTATATACCGCTTCATAGTGCTTTACAGCCCTCTCTAAGCGGTTTACAGAGTTCAGCATATTGCCCCCAACAATCTGGGTCCTCATTTTACCCACCTCGGAAGGATGGAAGGCTGAGTCAACCTTGAGCCGGTGAGATTTGAACAGCTAAACTGCTGAACTAGCAGTAGCCTGCAGTGCTGCATTTAACCACTGCACCATCTCGGCAAATGATTGCATCCATTTGCTTCACGCTGCTTATGTTATTTTACATTTTCAGTCATTGACTGAATAAATAATATTGTATCGTAAGGCTCATCCTGATGTCACTTGCTGGTGATACTCTACGTCAGGGCTGTCAAACTCGCAGCCCATGGGCCGGATGCATCACACACTGGCCATGCCCACGCCCGGTTTAGAAAAAGTCGTGATACATCATGTGACGATGCCGTGACGACGCAAGTTTGACATCCCTGCTCTACATTATTATAGGCTACAGAGTTAATTTTTTAAAATAAAAAATTTCCTGTCTCCCTACCAATTTTTGTCTAAGAAATTGCTGATTTCAGGTCACTTCCTTCTGCCTTTCTTCCCAGGGACAACTAAGGTGGACTAAGATGCCAATTACTAGCCAAGCTACTACTGCAATGATGGTGAACCTATGACATGAATGTCAAAGATGTCATGCCATGATATTTTGGGTGACACACCAGCCTATTCTTGAAAGAATGGCCCATTCTCATGTTATTTTCAGAAACTGTGTAGGCCATGCAACAATGAGGTATGTGCAGCCTCCAGCCCTCTGGAAGTCATGCAAGAGGCCATGCTCTTATGCAGCCTCCAGAGCATCTAAAAACTGTGAGAATGGGGCATGCTTGCACATCTTCCAAGAGACTGCAGAGGTTGTGGAAGAGCATTCTCCAAAGTTGCTTCAAATCCTCATGCAGCCCTAAGTTCTATCAGGTAGACCAGAGCAGAAAAAGAACAGTGCCTGAAATGGAATGTTGCCAGTGGAGAGAATCACACACACTCCCCCAGGCTTATGTACCTTGAGGCATGATGCAAGGCAGCCATTTTGGCTGGTAATGTTGAAGGTCAAGATTTCAACTTCATACCTACCTTGGTAGTGCTGTTGAGTGCCACTGTTCAGGGTGGCCTAGATGGTGAGGAGTTTGAGAATCGTTTCTCTTTGGTTAGGAGGAGGAGTGTGACCTGCCAAGAGAGTCAAATTAGTCAATTTTCTGAATTTTTGACACTCCAAGCTGAAAAGTTTCATCATCAGTATAATACTGTCATGAACTCTGCCATCTGTGGATTGCTCAAAACCTGAGCTACTCACACCTCTTTTCCAGCTTCTTCACAAACTCTCTTAAAGAGTTTTCTTTTCTTACACAAACAAACAAACAAACAAACAAACAAACAAACAAACAAACAAACAAACAAACAAACAAACAAACAAACAAACAAACAAACATATGGGGCAGTGATGGCGAACCTTTTTTGGTTCGCGTGCCAAAAGGGGGTGTGTGTGCACGCTAGCGCACACACACATGCTTACACCCATTTTCTCCCCCATGCATGTGCACAACCCCCCACACTGCCCCCTGCACATGTGCACATACCCCCACCCTCACGCAAAGGCCTTACCGAAGCCTGGGATGGTGAAAAATGGCAAAATGGGTTTGCCCGTTGGGCTGTTTTTTGCACTCCAGGGCTTCAGGAAGCTTCCCTGAATCCTCCGGAGTGCTAAAAGCAGCCCAACGGCAAATCGGAAGTATGTTTTCCGAACTTCCGGTTTGCCCGTGGAGCTGACAGGGCAACACTTCATGTGCTCTCCGATATGGCTCCGCATGCCACCTGTGGCACGCGTGCCATAGGTCACCATCAATGATATAAGGTTATACAGATCAGCAGTGAGACATGTCACTGAGACAGAACTAGGTTACTCCATACTGATAAAACTTAGAGATGGACTTGATCTGACATAATCAGAATGTTGCTTTGACAAAACACCTTTGTTTCAGCAGAAACAAAGCATTCACTCCTTTTGTCAATCAGAGTGGAAGGAATCAGCTGAGGCCACCTTGATAGAAGGCTTTACAATGAAGTATACATGCATTCCTCGACTTACAACCACTTTTAGCAACCGTTGAAAGTTGCAGCATGGTAAAAAGGGACTCTTGAGTGTTTTTCATACTTACAACCATTGCAATATCTCCATGGGCACATGATCAAAATTTTGATGCTTGGTAACTGGCATATGTTTTGCGCCCTTCTGGCAAGCAAAATCAATGGGGAAGGCAGATTCACTTAACAATTGTGTTACTAACTTAACAACTGCAATCATTCACTTAACAACTGTGGAAAGAAAGGTCATAACATGGGACAAAATTCACTTAACGCCGGTCTTGCTTAGCAATGGAAATTTTGGGCTCAATTGTGGTATTAAGTTGAGGACTACCTGCATTGAGAAGGTGAGGCAATTCAAATTTCTTTGAAGAGAAGCCACAGCTTCCTCACCTTCCTTGAAACTCTGCACATTCTTTAAAAATAAGGGGGGTGGACTCTATCATGGCCAATTCAAGAGGGGCGTTCTTCAACACTGGATCCAGTTTGATTTGATATGGACTGCACTCCTTTTTAGGAATTCTCCCAGAAATTGTTTCAGCATCCCTGTCACATTGCCACAAAGAGGCTAATCTACGAGAGAAAAATGCTACATGAGAAGAATATAATGAGTTCTCTTGTAACAATCGCCAGCAACAGTTCTCCACCAAGTGGCCCCATTGTCTTGATTCTATTTCCTCTGAACTCGCCAAGTTCTAAATGCAGAGATGTCTGAGCCTTTTCCAAATATTTGTCTTTTTATGTTTGGGATAGATTTGTGAGCAGAATTCTGAATTCTTTTGGGGTTCTCTGGTGAATGAGAATAGGCTGCCTAGATGGTTCATTACATTGCCACATTACATTCCTATATATTTACCCCTCTGGAAGTCCTTTGAAATGAGAGCCCAGAGTGCTCTACATAGGAAAAGGCCCATGGCATCCTTTAGGCTTTACTGATTCCTACAATACACTGCAGATGTCTAATTTGCTCTTACTTAGATTTCTATCATGTATCCTATTGTATCATAGATTTAACAGCTCAGCCTGGCTTTACACAACGGGAATGCCTTGAGGATGAGGTGTCAATAACTGTAATCCCCTAAGCAAGCAGACCCATACACTCCACTGGAAGACATCTTTCTTTGTTTAACCTATCCCTTTGTGTTGTTTCACAATCTTATCTACCCCACTTCTAGATCCATTTTTAAAAAATGGATCTATATTTTCACAGTTTGTCACATTTTGGCAGCCTTCTGTGGTCATTATCTGCCTGATTATTTTTGTCCTATAAAGTGGATCACAGCATTTTTAGAAAAAGCAAAATAAGCCATACTAGCCATTAGATGGGTTCCAAAATCTACCTAAGGCCAATGCTTTCACTAGGCCAAATTTTAGGTCATAAAAATATCTAAGTTCTAAGAGCTTCAGTTTAATGTTGTTTTAGAAAGCAAGATGCCATCTAAAATGTTATCTAACTTTGCTGGTATAATTTTTATTTCTCTCTCATTTTCTTTTCTGCCTATCAATAAACATTTATATTTCCTGAACTTTTGCAAAAAAATAAAATAAAATAGGAAAGCCATTGTTTGTTTGCTTTCCTCCAAGTACCCTAATGGTGGTATGGATGCATCATGGTCATAAATGGAAGCTGATTTAAATATATTCATCTTTCTTCCACATTCTATATGAACTCTGGCTATGCCAACTCATGACTTCAGCATCACCAGACTTCTGTTATTTTCTTCTTTCTTCTAACTCAACTTTTTAACTTTTTATAATATATTTTTTAAACTCACAGATACTTTATTTATTTATTCCTGATTGATTATTTGTACCCTATGACAATCATTAAGTGTTGTACCTCATGATTCTTGACAAATGTATCTTATCTTTTATGTACACTGAGAGCATATGCACCAAAGACAAATTCCATGTGTGTCCAATCACACTTGGCCAATAAAGAATAAAGAATTCTATTTATTTATTTATTTATTATTTATTTATTATTTGTCAAACATGTACAAGATAGTAGGTATGAATATGAACATGGACATGAACGAAGGAAATGAATACAAATAAATGGGGACAGTAAGACAGGGATGGAAGGCACTCTGGTGCGCTAATGCATGCCCCCTTAGGAATGGGGTGAGCATTCCAGGCATTCTTTACGAAAGAATCTGAAGATTTATTTATTTATTTATTTATTTTGGTATTCTTATATGCCGCCCAACTCCCGAAGGACTCAGGGCGGCGTACAACAGAGAAAAATACAAGAATAAACCAAATATTAAATACTAATTAAAAGCAAATACAAAATTTAAAAACACAATATAAAAAACATCGACAACCATTCAACAACCATACATACTTGGGGGTGAGCTCGAGTGGATTAAGCTCTACCCCCAGCCTGCAGGAAAAGCCATGTCTTAACGGCTTTTCGGAAGGCCAGCAGAGTGGGGATAGTTCGGGTCTCTGGGGGAAGTTGGTTCCAGAGCGTGGGGCCGGCCACAGAGAAGGCTGTCCCCCTAGGGAGAGATCTTCAAGATTTGCAATTTTTATTACCCTGGCTAAATAAAGAATTTGTGATAATTTGATTTTCAAAAAAAAAGCATCAACTTAATAGGAATAGAGGTGTAAATAAAGTTCTCTCAGATTTCCAGTGACCCATCCCACCCCAAAGGATAAGAAACCTATGAAACCAGACTCTGCAGATGGGAGTAGTTGAGGGTGGGTGGGAGAAAACAATGGATAACTACTTCTTCTGTGCCATTTCTGCAGCAACAGACCTAAAATGCATAAGAAGACAGTACCTAAATGGCCTGGGGTGATCTCAAAAAAGCTACACAATATTGGACCTGTTACGGGCATGGGACATCACTAGTGATATAGTGTAGATAATGTAGTAGGTAGAGATGCCGCCTCCCAACAATATCCTAGAAGAATCACAGTAAACAATCGTCATTATAATACCAGAAAAAATGAAAATGTCTGTGTAATGACTAAACATGACTCAAATGAGATTTAGATTAATGACAGACTGGTTATGTCAAGGTTTCATTAGTCACCAGAGTTTCCCCAGAGAAGAATGTAACATGCAACTCCTTCAATGAGACAGTTTAGAAATAAAAAGAAGACATAGGAAAAGGATGTTGGAGTTGAACCAGGAGGAGATATAAGTGGGAATTAACCTGAACTGCTCAATGACTTTCCAGCTGCTTAAAATGGATACCATTCTTGAATTATAATAAACATTTAGTCCTCGCGATGATGGCTTGTGCTAACAAAAGCTGATAGTCCAGATATGAAAGGTAAGTTGTCTTTGCCCAAGATGCTTTTGTCAAATAGAGAATAAATGTACTTCAAAAATGATAGGCCCCAACTTAGCATCAGAGGTGGGTTCGGACCGGTTCGGACCGGTTCTATAGAATAGGTAGTAACTTGGCGGCCTGGGTTGCTGGAACCAGTAGTGACCCAGGCCTGCCACGCTCCCGAGCTGGTTCTCTCGGCGGTGCCATAGGCGCCGCCATCTTGTTTTTTGCTTCTGTGCATGCGCAGAAGCCTTTTTTTAGTACTGCGTATGCGTGTAACGCTCCCGCGCCCGCACGGCATGTCCCAGAGCAAACTGGAAGTAACACAATCCGTAACCCACCCCTGCTTAGCATGCCTTGCAAATTTGGCCACCGCAGAATAAGTTTATGCCAATCCTCATAGCTATCCGGGATCTGATCCATTTCTAGAACATTGCTCTGAAATGCTTGACATACATGGTCGGGTTCCTGATTTTGAAAACCTGACATGCTCTCCTGTTGTTTCAGATTTAGGAGCTCAGTACAGATATTTTGGGGAATTGTGACATTATACCTGCAACAGTATGCAACAACTAAGATTACTTGCAGATGTTAGAAGTAAATGAACATTAAGTGCTTCAGCTTTTCCAAATCAGCTTCCATACTTTGCCTTTATTGTTTTCAGTTCTTATGTTTTAGGCTCCAATCGTCTGGATTCCAGGTGAGTAAGAAATAGGAGTAGAAAATGGTTCAGACTCAGATGATTCCCCTTGCTTTCTGGCAAGTCTGGGAAATGATCCTTAGCAACTGAATTCAACTCCAAAGCCACAGACATTTGCCTAATCCAAATATGAATCCCAGCCTTTTGAAAGTCAGCTTTCATTTGCCTCTGCCTCTTTTTCAACGAAATGATCTGTCATCAGAAATATATTGATGTTGTAATATTAATTGACTGCCAAGGACTTTTTAAAATGGTTTCTACTTTTTTTTCCTGACATTTTAGTCCCTCCCTCTTTTTAATTAACTCCATCTGGCTTAAGGCCTTCTCTTTCAACAATGGGTCTCAATGCTATTGTGGAGCACAGCAGGCGAAAGCCACAGATCCACTCAGGAATCACTCAACGGACAGGCATTTGGAACAATGGCATGAGAACATAGGAGGAACAGCCTGGCTTAGTCATAGGATAGGGAAGATATTTGTATGTGAGTTGCAGGAAAGAAATATATATGAGAGGGGGGAGGGAGAGAGAGAGGGGGAGAGAGAGGGGGAGAGGGAGAGGGAGAGATAATGTTTTTAAAGCAATATAAAATCTTATAGAAATGTGGTTGCTCCCATTTAAATTGTTCAGATTTCCTGCAATACTGGCTCATGCATCATGAAGAGTAAAATAAAATTATGTAAAATAGAAACAGGGGTAGATTTTCTCTTTCATACCCACCATTTGTTCAACAACACCTGTTTCATGCAGGGTTTCCCTGCTCCTTCCACCCTGAAGGGAAGCTGAATTCTTCCAGGGTGGTTTCCTTTTGATAGTAAAATCCGTGCAATAAATAAATGCACTTTTTCCTCAACACTTCTGAGCTTACAAGCAACAAAGGTTATTTGAAATGTATTCTGAGAATTAGATTTCTGAGATGTGAAGTATTGGTAGAAGGCTTCTGAAATGTGTAAGCAAAATCTTACAATAGGGATTTTATCCTTACTCCCAGCTTATGGTACATAGATATGTCAAGTGGAATAAAAATAATCCATTGTATCACTAGGAATTAATTTGATTGTTGTTAAATAGGCTGGCATATCTTCTGTGTGTATTTTATTTCACAGGGAGGGGAAATTACATTTCTTTTGATATTTCTCCTTCTGAATGCCTATTGATAATTTGCCTGGTTTTTTTCCATAAGTTTCTTTGGGGCTTGAAGAAAATCCGAAGGTTCTTTCTTGCAGGTGGCTTGATGTCACTGCAGTATTTTCAATGGAGACAAGCCAGATTCAGGATAAAACATGGTGTTGGAAAGCCTCTAGCTATGGCAAACTTCAGCCCTTCCCAGGTCACTTGAGGAGAGATGCCATTAAAGGTACACCTGGCTTTGGCATCACTCCATCCAAGGGGAGAGAACCAGCAGTCAAAAGATTTGGAACCAGAAGTAGCAACCACTTGGAGAAAATCTGTCAGAAAACACATGTACTAACAAAGCCCTAAGCACTACATTGTTCTGCATCCAGAATTAAAAACATAATACATAACCATGGGCACATTATTAAAGGGCAGAAACACAGACAAGCATAGACATAAATTATCTTGTTCTCATCCATGCCAAGTTGTCCTAAAGAAAGCCACCTGGAACATAAGATTTAAGGAAGTACATGGAAGGAAAGATTTTAATTTCATCTTTAACTCCGTAGTTGAATGCCACTATAGAACAGCTTTACCAGACCGGGGGATTTCTGAGTAGTATGGAACATAGGGATGATTTGAAAATCATCATCATTTTAGCCATTGTCTATCCACTGCAGATGAAGGCCTCTTCCACATGTTTCCAACTAATACAATTTGGAAAATAAATTGAGCTATTTCCCTCTCCCAGATCCTCAAATGATCTTAAAACATTCAGCATATTTCCGAAGTCAACCCAGCGTTTGTAAATTAACAAAGTCTCAGTGAATCACAAAGTTCCTTACTTAAGGTATTTGGAATGAGTGAACAGTGAAAAAGGACGTAGACATAAGTATGTAAGAATAACTTTGTTGGATCATGCCAAGGCTCTTCTTAGTCAGTGTTTTGTTTCTCACAGGAGCCTCCACAATAGTTGTCCTCCAAGTAGCGTTTGGTGGCACATTGCCCCCAACATGGAGGTAATATTGAGTTTAAAGCTGATAACTCTTAAAAGAACATGCTCTGGGTGGATTTAGCCAATCCTCTTTTAAAACTATCCAAGGGAGTGGCTGTCCTCATGGCTTGTGAAAAATGAATTCAGTAGGTTATATCCCAAAGGAATACGTATTACTTCCTTCATATAGCAATAAGAGCATTTTGGCTCTGTAGTTTGGCAAGATTTTGTTAAACTTGATAAAATTTGGGAAGCTAAGTAGAATAAGTCAGGGAATCTGGGTCCCTTATTGCCAGCAATTAAAATTATTATAGATACTTTATTTTCCAGCCTTGTTGCCATCTCTACTCAAAACTAAGTTTCTGAACTCAATACTGCAAAGTTCGTCCTCCATTTTTTCTGGAAATTGGAAGGATAAATCTTTGTGGTACCATGGATCAATATATTTCTCCATTGCTACTATTTCCACAACTCATGTCCATGTTTCTTACCATAATGTTGTGTCACAATGAGGTGCAATCCCATGGGCACAGAGGGGATATGGGATTGGGGCTAATGCCAATCCCTCAGTTGCTGTTTGTTGCAACAGGTATCATTCCTACAGCAGAAATTGATTGGTAAGAAATTGGAGGCCCCTGCCTATCTATGTTTCCAGTCTCTTAATCTGAACTCAGCACAGATGCATAAACGAAGATCATTTCTTTGGGTATGGAAAATACAACACTTTTAGAGATAATTATAAGACAAATATATCACATGCTCTATTTTTTGGTGTTTAAGATATCAAAATTATATGATGGAAATATGAATTAGATCCGGTTTAAAAGCATAAAATGATGATTGTATTTTATTATGATAATTTTTTCACTTGTTGCTTGTATGTACACTGAGAGCTTATGCACAGGAGACAAATTCTTTTTGTGTCCAATCACACTTGGCCAATAAAGAATTCTATAAAAACGGCTTTACTAGATCAAACCAAACATAAATCTAGAAGCATTATTAATCTGGAGAAATCTTATTTCATAAACATATTACGAATACTCATCAGGTCACCAAACAACAGATTTGTCTGTGTGAAGACAACTGTGCTCAAAATCCATTTAATCTGTTTGTCTTTTTGCATTCACTTATTAAATGCCTCTGAATTCTAGGCCAATAAAGCACAGAGGTGATGGTAAATATCAGGGGTTTCAAGCTAAACAATATTTTTGCAGCCACAACCATTGGATTATCACTCCACCTTTCCCATAACACAAGTACTGATATCTATAAAAGCGAAAACCACTCACACATTAATCACAAAACCTCCAGAACCGTAAAGCCTACAAACTTGAAATTTGCCATGTATGTTCCTCTTGGCTTCTTGGTGCTCTCTAAGAAAGGATTTTTCAAAATGACCATCGGAGCATGAGTATTTCTTATTTTATTATTAACAAGCTCTGATGCTAAGGAGTTCTACTCCACCCTCCCAACCTGAAAAGAAATCTGATCTAAATGCAAAACACAAGCAGAGGAGTTTCAGTTTCAGTTTTGCTTTCACAACAGCAAGCAGCTTTACTACAGAACAGTTGAGCTAAGCCACGCACAGACTCCTTCCTGTCTCCTTGCTCACACAGCAAATACTGTTTGAGTTTCCAAACACCCCTCAACTCTCTCACACACTAACAGGACACTAGCCAGATGAATACCAATGGATGCTGGTAGGCAGAGACAGATTCCCCCCCCCTTATTTTCCTCCTCAGTTCAGATGAATCTGTTCCTTCTACCGTAGCACCAGTTAAAGGGAAAAGAGGCAAAAAACGCAGGAAAAGATTTACAGATGTGATTAGAAAAACACAAGTAAGGGAAGCTGCCTGTTTCTCCCATGGCCAGTTCTATGTGGCATGCTCCAGAGTCAGTTCACCTGACAGCCTGGTCATCCTCCAGCCAGACAGCAAAACCAGGAATGTTGTTTACAGGGAGGTCCTGAGCAATTCATCTGAGGGACGAATTGAAAGTCTATGCTATGCAAATAATGTCTTCATCTGTAACAGAAACTTAGCTTACCATCTCTAATGAAATAATACAGTCCCTTTTTAACTACTCATTAATTTTCAAGCTTTAAGTGTCAATTTATCAAGACTCATCACATAGTTTTGTAGCGAAGCACAGGTATCAGCTAATATAGTATATAATGGTATACTAGTACAACTACTATATAAAAGTGCAGTTGTTGAGAGAGCAACAATGAAGACTAATATCTGTCACTTCTTTTTTTTTCTTTTTTCCTAGCTCCTTTTAATGGCAAATCAGGCTGCAATAAGAGTAAAATTAACCTGTACTGGTTCAGCGGTTTGATATTTATGGAGCACTGAACCAACTGCTAGAATCGAAAGGTGGCAATTGTCTGTCTGCCTGAGCTACATTGATTCATTCAGGAAATCAGTCAAGTTAGAACAAATATTCCCTTCCCAAATGGCCTGTTACTGTGAAATCAAATTATAAACTTGAGCTCGTCATAATGTATGCCTTGTTTAAAAAAAATATATTCATGCTGTGCAACAATATTTCATTCACTTGGGTAAACACATTACAAAAGCTCAAGTATTTCACACTAAAATATCCATCAATCATGGCTGCCTTTCCAGATGCACATTTACATGTAGATTCTACATTACATTTTTGGGTCTTGGTGCCATAATGGAATATCTGGGTCTTTCCCCTGACTGGACATCTCAAGCTGGTGAAGGACCCAGAATATGACAATGAGAATCTGGAAAGGGATTATGTTTTAAATATAGGAGGCGGTGTTAGACAGAGGTGGGTTCCTACCGGTTCTAACCAGTTCTTTAGAACCGTTAGTAAATCGGCGATGATATCACAGAGCCAGTTCTGTCAGTGCCAGTCCGTGGGCGCCACCATCTTGGATTTTGCTTCTGCGCATGCGCATAAGCTATTTTTTTATTGCTGCGGGCACGGGCGCACACGCCTGGCGTGACCCTGAATGAACCAGCAGCAAAAGGATCCAGAACCCACCCCTGGTGCTAGATAAGACTTTACATACAATAGTTTACATGAAATTATATGATTGCTACAGATCACATTTTGAAGTTGTGACATTTATGATTTTGTTGCATATTAGATAGACTCTGGATTCTTAAACAGAAATTCATGTCTGCACTATTAGGATACCTCACAAGTTGATTCTGCTTTTATATATCTGGTCACCCTTTCCAGACCTGATGATGAACTGGCTAGAAAAGACTGCTTTTCTATATGGTCATATGCGGCTTAAAGGCTTAGCTGTACTAGATGCCAAGGAGTGAAAATGTAGGTCACTGGATTTTCTAGGAATTGTTTAAAAACGAAAACCCAGGGAACAGACAGTGAAAGAGGATCAAAGAAAGATATAGTTAGAGCTCTACTGGAATGCCAGGAACTGAGTCACTATATGTCTGTCTTATGTGTGGTCTTCTAACCTCCCATTCTAGTTTCTAAACTGCTTTTTTTAAAAAGCAAAATCCAAAGTTAAATTTTTAAATTCTATTGAGTTCTATCCTTAAAATTTAATGTATAAGTCCATTTAAAGACCGGAGAGAGATCCTGTGCTAAGTATTCCTTTTTGTTTTTAAAGATTGAAAGAGAGAATACTTACTTCCAAAGATTTGTCAGAAATGAAACCATTTTTATTCTGTAACATTGTAATATTAATGTTGTCGGTTATTCATGCCAAAGCGGTTTTGTTTATAAAAGCACAACCTGAATTCTAGCTGGGCACCACTTATTCATATTTGTGTATTGATTTACTTTTAGATTTATATTTTATGCTTCAGAATTTAAAACATCTGAAAGGGTGTGGCCCTTTCAGATGTTTTAAACCCTGAAGCATAAAATATTATCTTCAGCTCCTTTGAATAGCTTCCAGGTCAGTTTTTTTAAAAAACAAAACCTTTGGGAATAGAATTTTGGCAGCACCTGTATGCACAAAGATTTACAATTTAGAAATAAAATTTCTAAACATGCATTTAGAAATATAAATAAGCAGATTCAGATTTTATGCAAATTGTTGATCTTTGGGTGATGCGTCTCCTCATTTGGGGTTTTTTACCCTGCTATTCATGACTGATTTTAGGGGTGGTGCTCATCTCTGTTTCGTAAGCCAAAAACCCAGCAGTATCCAGAAACATTTCTGCAGTGATTTGTCCAGCATGCCACAGCACAAACCGTATGGCAAAACACAGAACATTTCCTGTATGCTCAAATGCAGTACCCATTCATCTACTTTCTTTTGTATCCTTTCGAACAGCAGGTTGGCAGGATCTCGGACAGGTGTCAGGAGCTCATTCAGTCTCGTGGCACTTGGGTATTGAAATGCTGAGCTGTAGAAATTAAGTTATTTTTCATAACCAACAATATTAATATCACAATATTACAGATTGAAAGTGGTTTCACCTCTGACAAATCCTAGGAAGCTGTACCCTCTAGAACACGGTATAAATCAGGATTTCTCAACCTTGTCAACTTTATGATATGTGGACTTTAACTCCCAGCATTTTCCAGCCTGCCTGTTGTCTGGGGAATGCTGGGAATTGAAGTCCACACATCTTAAAGTTGTCAAGGTTGAGACACTCTGATATAAAGAGCCTCCTGGCTAATATTGACCCTTTATTATGAACCACAGTTCTTCTACTTTGTTCCAATTTCTCCAGGCAGAACTCTGTCTTTGGAAGTCTGAGCACAAATCACCTGTAGTCACAAGCTCATTGAATCGCTTGGGATAAATTAGCAACTTTTGTAAGGCACAGAACAGTATACTAAATGAAAGAGTCTAGCAATATTATTGTACATGTCAATGTAAGCCATGCTGTTATCAGGGTTTATAATCAGAAGCTTAAGCAAATAAATCCGGCATACCTATAGTTAGTAACATGGCATAAAGTAATTACCCACCTACTTCATTATTGTTTTTCTGACAACCTGCTCAGTAGATGGCATTCCAGAATAGTTTTGTGGTTCTTAGAAAGTCCCTGTAGTTTGGACCAGACTAGGAAGACAAGAGATGTTCAAAGGAATTAGAGGGGTCTAAAGGGTTAGAGAAGAATGGCTTGCTCTGATTTATAGACAAATATTATGAACCAAGTTGGACCAATGCCTTTTATCTTTTTATTAATTCTGAACATTTTGGGGGGGGGGGTTCTCCTTGAGGCTGGAAGAATTCTTGCTGTGACCAGTAACAACTGAATACCAAAACTAACAAACAAAGAAAAATATTTGAGGGTTATTACTTTTATTTACTGTGGGGGAAGGAGTGGAGAAATCTAGGGGCAGAGTTAAAAGAGGAAGCAGCCTCTATGTAGCCACAAACAAAGTTCACCCCCCCCAATTTCCATTGACCCTTACATAACTCCTAGCAGAGGGTAACCATTAGTTGAGAATAATCCTGAACATAGGTGTGAGTAGCAATAAATCAGTTTAATTGGACCTTCACATGAGGACCTGATCTTTCTCACCTGAGATTTACTCATTTACTAGTTGTTACAATAAACATTACTTTTAATGTGGCTGAATATTGTAATGACATCTTTATGATATTTTGCTATATGATACAGGACCATGTTCAAGACCCAAGTGCACAATGGGGTGATCTCCCATCCTTGCCCTAGCTCCTGCCAACCTGAACCTCTAAGCACCATCTATGAAGTATCTTTTAGAAGGAGCTCCTTGCCTGACCTATGGTCATTAGCAACAGTCATACGTATCTTCAAAAAAGGTGACCCCAGCCTTGTTGAGAATTATAGACCAATCTCCCTGTGTTGCATCACCTGTAAAGTCATGGAATCTATCATAAACCAATCCACCACCCTCCACTTAGTGACAAATAACCTACTCTCTAATAAGCAATTTGGTTTCAGGAAAAAATTGTCTAGTAATCTGCAACTCATACACTGCAAAAACATTTGGACCTCTCAACTCAACCAGGGTAAAGCAATAGATGCAATCTACATAGACTTCTGCAAAGCCTTTGATTCAGTGGTACATGACAAACTTCTGTTAAAACTAAGTTCTTACCGCATTTCTGGATCTTTGCCCAAGTGGATAGGGCGTTGTATACTTACCTGAAAGCCCCTTCTAGTAGGGTGGAGCTAACCTCCAAGATTGGGTTAAACCTGCCCTCTAGCCAATCAGGACTGAGTCTGTAATACAAAAGCCTTAATTGTGCATCCATTCCCCCTCTTTTGACGAGGGACGAAGCCAGACTCCGCGTGCCGCTCCCAAACCTTTCCATAGATGTGCACGAGTAAGTGTTCCTCAAGTAGCCTATGCCACCTGACTTAGGGAGGGACTTGGAGGTTAGCTCCACCCTACGAGAAGGGGCGTTCAGGTAAGTATACAACGCCCTTTCTCCATAGTGGGTGGAGCTAACCTCCAAGATTGGGACATACCAAAGCAGTCTGTCCGTTGGGTGGGTAACTAAGTCAGTCCGGAGACCCTGACCACGCGCCCTCTCCAATTCAACACCCGTCAGAATGAACCACCGTGATTGAGTTGGAAATTCATGTGCTGGGACGGGTGCCCTGCGTCGGGTAGGAGTAGAGGTCAGTACAGTAGGCCCACCTCCACGCAGCTTGGGCGGACCATGTGTCAGATGAGTGAGCCTTGTAGCTGAACACGTAGAATGGTGGTGTGAGCGAAGCTGCTGCGCAGCTGAATAAACACCGAGGCCTATCGTGAAGTAGGAAACTCACAACCTCATGACTCCTCATGAACTAGGAGACTTACAACCCCTGGAAGGGCTAAAATGAAACTGACGGCGTCCCCATTCTGGGGAAGGAGAGGCACGATTCCAGTAAACCCGTAGGGTCTGTCTGACAGTGATGCTGTGACCGTAGTCCTCAAGGAGGCATTCTTGGGTCGCCCTGGAAATGGGCCAAACAGGTCTTGCATGCTAGGGCTAACCGAAGCCACCGTGGAGTGGAGGTATAGTTATGATGCCGAGCAACCGGAACAGAGGTGTAGGTACCGTGTAGATCCACTCCGCCAGGCCGGACAATCCGTGACACTAGGTGTCAAGGAAGGCAGGCAGGTCAGATGTTGACTGATAGGAGATCGCCACCAAAAGATTGCCACCCTATGGGCCAACTGCAGAGGGGTGCGTAATGACATGTTCCTGGTGCGGCCCAAGATCAATGGAAGTACAGTGGCAGATCCAAGGTGTAACACCGTTTCATGGAGTGCCCCCTTCCCCGAGAGTGAAAGGAGGACAGCGGACGATGCCAGGCGGGAGACTCCTGGCCATATCAGAAGGTGAATAGGACAGCCCTTCTGGAAACACATGGGAAGAGAGATCGACCAGGTACCTGCGTAGCATGGGATGAGCCGACAGAGTACCCATGAGCGCTACGATAGCTCCGTCGAAGGGGCCACTATACTGCGGCGGAGCGTGGTGGAGGATAGGCGCCAAGCCCTCCCGCAGCACCGCAATCGGGATAACCTGGTGATGGACATGGCAGCCGGGGAGTACCCAGCGGCCTATCCCCCCCATGGACCAGCCAATAATGGCCCTGGAATGTAGTAAGCCCGTGGACAGGTCAGGCGACCTCTCCCCTAGCATAGGGGAAACACAGCAAGCTCCAGAGTGTAGTAGAAGTCCCCTGGTACTCAAGGGCCTAAGGGTAGGGCTACGAGGAGCCAATCCATATACTCTGAACCTGTAGCCGAATGGGAAATGCCCTGCAGGGTACCTGTGAGGCTGACCAATCTGGAGCATTGACAGCGGGAGTATACGACCTACTAAGGGCCCTGTCCTTCTAGTGATGTCTGGAAAGCCCGCTGACCGGTGGTCAGGCGATGCTATGACGTCCTAGAAGGCTGCTGGCTTCCCAGGGGAGGCACAAAGACTGAGAAGCCCTCCTATGGTTCCACCCTGGAATTGACTACTACCGAGGTCAGAAGAGGAGAGGCGGCCAGACCGATGGACATGTGGAGCTTGTCTGATTCTGTTCAAGTCTCCTGATAGTTAGAACCCCAGGGTGGGTTCTGACCGGGTGGCAGGAAAAATAATAAGAGGCCTTGGTCCTGCTCTAGACCGAATGAGGCTGCCGGGAAGATAACAGGGATCCCCATCCCTTTACGACCCCCTCCGATTAACGGCGGAATACCGGAAATCGTACGCTGCACCTGCCCCCTGCTGAGCGCCAACTGACAGCTGTGTAAACGTGGGGAGGGGTGGTTGCAGTCGCTGTGGGAGCCTAGGTCTCTTCAAGTGAAGTCCTGCCTGTCCTCACCTGAAGCGGGAATCGCGTTGGCATTAGCCGCTGCCCGAGCTCAACAGCCGGTTTTGGTATTCTCCCTGTCCTCTGATAGCCGCCGGAGAAGGGGAGGCGGCAGGTCAGCCGCACGCACATGCGTGTGCAGGACCCGCAGGCCGATTGTCAGCTGGGAGCAAAAAAACGGCAATCCGGCCATCCACGGGGTTCTATGCAGGGAGCCTTTAACGGCTACAGCATGGAGGTGCAACTAGGGGCAATGGAGTAGATTAAAGCAGAGCCCCCGCCGGCCATTGCGGTTGCGCACGGCCCACCGGGAATCCTTACTACTTACCGCGCTGAGGCGCAGCTGGGGGGGGGACGGTGTCTACCGCCGCAGCGCCGTCTCCAGCCTTAGCGGATGCACGCGCGACATGTCAGGGAGGCATTACACTTACGGCGCGGAGGCGCGGCTGGGAGGAACGGTGGTGATTGCAGCGGGGCCTTTGCTGTTGCGCGCGCGGCCACCTGGGAGCCATCAATACTGACAGCGCAGAGGCATGGAAGGAACGGAGGCGGTCGCAGAAGAGCCCTCACTGGCCTCCACGACTGCGCGCCCCACGCCAGGGAGCCATCAACACCCACAGCGCTGAGGCGCAGCTGGGAGGAGTGATTCTCCCCGGTCGTCAGATGTAGATGTAATTCTAGGGGAGGCAGCGCGGTCGCGAGCCCGTGAGGGGTCTGCGGCCATGAGCAACTCCCCAGTGGCCCAAGAACTTCGCAGTTTGCTGGGCGAATCAATGCCCATGGCCGCCGAGCCTCTCCCCCATGCTGGTCCCCCGACACGCTGCGAGGCAATCAAGGGGGACTCGCTCTGATCTTGAACGGCCATACGCAATGCGAAGGACGCGGCAGTTAAGGGGCATAGCAGAGTGGCAGCCCATGGCGGCAAAGGGGAACGTCGATCAACCAATGTGGGTGTCGACCGGCAGAAGGCGAGCCCGAGTTCCCGGCCCGCCGTCACTGAGTCTCATAAACCCCAATGGGGTGCCTTGTCATTTGCTGGCATCCCTGAGGCCTGTCCGACATGCGAGCGCCGAGCTGCCTGCAGGCTGTGGAGCACGGGAGGCCCACGCCGGCCAGGAGTGACAGGGATGCCCCCCCCATTGCTCCGGAGGCGGGCCGACTCCCGGAACGCTTCCCCTGTTGCTAGTTCTCCCCGTCAAGCAACCAGATTGAGAGGGGTATTTAACGACTGTTGCCACGGAATAAAACGGCCCAAGGGGACTCCCGAGTCAGGCCATGATAACGCCGTTGTTGACCTGGAATGTGAGTGGTCGTGGCCAATAGTGGTCAAGAGTGGCCTTGACCCTGCTGCAATCCCAGCGCGACTGAGGGTGATTATCTGGGGCTAGTCACAGACCCATCCCCTTAGCTGAATTGTAGAGCCCTGGCACCCGAATCCTCTCGCTGCCCTCGCTGGACGCATGTAGTGACAGTCACCCAAGCATGGAGGGGCGGGTTCGGACACTGCGGGGCTGCTTACTGGTGCTGGGTAGAGATTTTAAGCGTCGAGGGCTTGCCGCCAAGCGCTAGACAGGATCTCGATCGATTATGAGCCGACAAACAGCTGATTGGGAAGGACCGTGAAGGCGCATCATTGGCCCAGAGGAGAGCAAAGGGTTGCAAAGGCCGGACAGCAAATTGCCAATAGGTGCGAGGACCGTTGAAGCACGCTGTCGAACTCACGCCCACGCACCCCTCGGCGAACAAGCTGCCTACCGGTGCCAGTGTGAGTCTTGCCTTTACCAGGGCTTCCCTGCCTTTGCCTGGATATCCGAGGGGAGGTCTTGGTTGCCGCCCCCGGGATCCTCCCAGTCTTCTGATAGCTACCCGGGAAGGGTGGCTCAACCAGGGTGGCGAGTGCGCATGCGTACGCCCTGCCGACTGCCAGCGGATGCGATGGGGGCAATCAGGCCAGCCACGGAGGCCCCGTTCGGCGGAGACAGCGTGAAATTGACTAATTTCTTACCATAGCGCCGTTCAGCAATGCGCTGCCACGGGCCTTGAGTGCCTTCGGCCGGTAGAGTGAAGTGCGGCTGTGCGTGGTGGGCGTAGTGAGCAACAGGCCAGTGCTTCGCCGTGGCGCTACTTACCAACGCGCCGCCCTGGGTCTCGAGATCCCTGGCAAGTGAGAGTGAAATTTGGCTGTGCATGGCTGGAGCAGCCAGGACAGGCTAGTTTCTCGTCATAGTGCTGCTTCACCAATGCGCCGCCATGGCCCATGAGAGCCCTTGGCCAGTGAAAGCGACATTTGGGCGCGCACGTCATGGAAGGGAATCGGAAGTTTGTCAGCTGTAATGCGGCCATGGGGGAATACCATTGATGGTCGTAGAGCCGCCGCCGAACCTCCGACCCAGATCGATTCCCCCAAGGGGACGGCTTGAGCTGGAGAGCTCTCAGGGAGCATGCGCAGCGTTCCTTGTTCGCTTAGTAGTCCCGTTGTCAAGGGGAATCATCGTTAGAAGGGATGCCCCCCCCTCGGCACGAGACGTGCTGGTGTTCATGGCTTGAAGGTCCCGAGCCCCTTCAGCCCTGTAGGGTGGCCTGTCACTTATTGCCCCCTGCGCAGTGACCAGTGTGGACTTATGAATGAGCGTGCTGTAGGCCCTTTGCGGGTCACGGGAGCACTGCGGGCTTGTGCCGGTTGGAAGGCAGGGAGATCCCGACCTGGAGGCAATTATGTGGGGGGTGGGGGGTGGGCCAAATCCGGTCATAAGAGCTTGCAGTCGTGAAGAAGTAGCTCGTAGATCGATCGGGAGGCCCCATAGCGTTTCTTACTCCCAGCGGCTTCCCGCCGTGGCGCTACTTACCAACGCGCCGCCCTGGCCAGCTCTCCCGGGAAGGGAAGCAACCGAAGTGCCCATGGAGAGAGCAAACGGCCCGAATGCATGCCCAAGAAATGAACAGCCACGTGTGCAATATAAACGGCCGCTGCTGTCGGTGCACGTTAGGGCCTTGTGGATAGAACTTCGGCAAGATGGCGTCGGGTGCACTGTCAAATACCTCAGAGGGCGGCAACGGGCCTTCGCGCCCAGCGCGATGGAGCAGCCTGCCAATCGGAGTCCTGAGAAATGTTGGATATCCGGAACCGCTTATATTCAGCCATTTTTTCTTTTCTTCTGCAGGAGTTTTAATGCCGGTCCGGCTATCGTGGCGCAATGCCCAGCCGGAGGGAGAGTTCGCCGGCCGCGCAAGCGCTAGACTTCTGCGGCTTGATGTCCTCACGACCAGGATTAACTCTCCCTGCAAGCCGTGAGTAGTAGTGGAGTCTATTGGGCCCAGCAGTTTACCAGTGCCAAGGTGAGGCAAGGGGCCATATTAATAAATCTCAACAGCCAAAATTGGAGAGTGAGGCCCATAAATGATAATTTAATTGGCTGGAGAGCCGGCAGGCGGCTAGGTCAAGGCCCTTAGCTGCCCTCTACCCAGGAGTTGAGACCGTTGTCACTGGATAGGAACTCACTGCAAGTAGTCTTCCTCGAAGCGAAGGATTCACCTCAGGAAAGTTGGATGACTGGAAGATCTTCAATGATGGGAGCATAAGGCACGTGTCCTTTATGGCTAAGGACTGAGTAAAAAGAGGGGGAATGGATGCACAATGAAGGCTTTTGTATTACAGACTCAGTCCTGATTGGCTAGAGGGCAGGTTTAACCCAATCTTGGAGGTTAGCTCCACCCACTATGGAGAAAGCTACATTCCTATCAAACAGGCAACAAGTAGTTAAAATTGGAAACGCTATATCAAACCCTGCACCAGTTAACAGTGGTGTTCTCCAAGGCAGCGTTCTAGGACCAACACTCTTTCTGCTTTATATAAACGACCTTTGTGATTATATTATAAGCAGCTGCGTCCTCTTTGCCAACAATGTAAAACTATTTAACACCACAGACAATTCTATTACCCTACAAAATGACCTAGATTATGTATCTGAATGGTCAAACAATTGGCAACTCCAAATCTCTGCTAACAAATGCTCAGTTCTGCAAATTGGCAATAAAAATCAGAACATAAAATTCAAGCTGGGCGGAAATGATCTAAAAGATGACCCACACTTTGTCAAGGACCTAGGAGTACTCATTTCAAAAGATCTAAGCCCCAGAGCTCACTGTAACAACATTGCTAAAAAGCCATTAAGAGTTGTCAACCTTATTTTACAAAGTTTTCTCTCTGGTAATGCTATACTGCTAACTAGAGCATACAAAATCTTTGCCAGACCTATCCTTGAATACTGCCCACCTGCTTGGAACCCACACTGTATTTCGGACATTAATACATTAGAGAGGGTCCAGAGGTATTTTACAATAGCAATAGCACTTAGACTTATATACCGCTTCAAAGTGCTTTACAGCCCTCTCTAAGCGGTTTACAGAGTTCAGCATATTGCCCCCAACAATCTGGGTCCTCATTTTACCGACCTCAGAAGGATGGAAGGCTGAGTCAACCTTGAGCCTGGTGAGATTTGAACAGCTGAACTGCTGAACTAGCAGTCAGCTGGAGTAGCCTGCAGTAGCTGCATTTAACCACTGCGCCACCTCGGCTCAGAGTACAAGAAGAGTACTCAACTCCTCTGCTTGCAATATAATTCCTTATACCACCAGGCTTGAAATTTTAGGCTTGGATAACCTTGAACTACGCCATCTACATTCTGACCTCAGCTTAGTACACAAGATCATCTACCTTAACCTCCTACCTGTTAACAACTACTTTAACTTCAACCGCAATAACACTAGGGCTATCAATAGATACAAACTAAATGTAATCTGTTCTAATCTTGATTGCAGAAAATACGACTTCAGCAATAGAGTAGTAAATGTCTGGAACACTCTACCTGATCTAGTTGTTAGTTTCTCTAACATCCATACCTTTTACCTTAAACTCTCTACCATGGACCTTACACGTTTCTTAAGAGGTCCCTAAGGGGGCGTGCATAAGTGCACCAGCGTGCCTACCGTCCCTGTCCTACTGTCCCCATTTGTATGTACTCATTTTATGTGTTTATGGCTATGTTTTGCTTCTTTATATCCATTTATTTGTGCAATTTTTTTCATGTGTCCTGTTTCCTTGTTGATAAAAAACAAACAAACAAACAAACAAACAAACAAACAAACAAATAAATAAATAAACCTAGCAGTTTGAAAGCATGCAAATGCAAGTAGATAAATAGGTACCATTTTGGTAGTAAGGTAACAGCACTCTGTGATGTCTTGCTGGTCACATGAGTGCTAAAATGGCTTCAGAAAGCATTGGCTCAATGACTTGAAACAGAGATGAGCACGGCCCCCTATAGTTGGCAATGACTAGTAGAGTAAAATCCACAGGGGCTCCTTTACCTTCTTTTATGGGAGAAAGGAAGCCTGCCTTTTCTGGAGCAGCTCCCCCCACCCCAAGTTTGGCAGTCATCTACCCTCTTAGCCTTCTGCAAAGCTTTAAAGATCTAGCTTTTCTGCCAAGTGTTGAGAGAAGAGACCCTACATTTTTATTGTTTTTAATGTGTTTAGTTCTATAGGTTTACTATCATTTTTAGGTTGTTTTTACTTTTGATTCAGACCCATCCAGAGTTGGTTATAAAATGGGTGGCTATATAAATGTTTTAGATAAATGCATAAATAATTTTCTGTCCTGTTATATTATCAATATTATTGTGGTGGCAATTCAGAATAGGTGCAACACAACCTTAGATGGAAATGTTGCCATCAGAACAGTCTTAAGACACCTCCAGAGGAAGTCTCAGATATGTCCATGGACTTGAGTGCCAGCATTG
The DNA here is from genome assembly GCA_023053685.1 of Diadophis punctatus similis. Taxonomy (NCBI): domain Eukaryota; kingdom Metazoa; phylum Chordata; class Lepidosauria; order Squamata; family Dipsadidae; genus Diadophis; species Diadophis punctatus. The sequence continues at coordinate 9,545,922 of JALIGW010000013.1, forward strand.
TTCTGCACATGAAAACAATCAAATTCAAGGTTCCTGTTATTCCAGTCACTGTAAAAACAACTCAGGTTCCATTTAATTTCAAGTACAAAACAGTTGTTGAGCATCCATTGCCTCAGACATTTATGCCGATTAATTGGCTTGGACAGATACATGCTGATTGGTAGCTAATCATGTCCAAACATTACAGACTTGAAGAAATGAGTCATTAAGACAACTTTTATTGTTTCTGAGCAATTTCAGTTTTGTAGCAGAAGATTGAATTAATGAAGAAAGCTAAAAATCCTTATTTTTAGGAGCCAGTATGCCTTTGATCAGTAATCGGGGACAAGTAACTCTTGTTTTCTTTCCTCAGCATTAGTTGTTTTAGCTTGCTTTTTCCTAGGGAGTTGTAATAATAGTTTAACATTGAAAGATGAGCCGTGAATATGAGAAAGTTGATTGCAAGTTTGTTGATTGAGAAAAAGCATATGATAAAGTAAATAGTCTTAAATTAGGGAATGTCTAGAAAAAATATGGAGTGGAAGAGTGGTTGTGGAATCCATTGAGAGTTATAGGAAGGCAGTAAGAAGTACATAAGAATAATTGGAATAAGGAATGGTTCAACCTCATCATGGAGAAAATCTATTTATGTAGTCAATAAGATGACACCAAAAAGATGATACATAATCACTTAAAAACACTGAGCAGAGAACAATTCTAGGATATATGATGGTCCCTTGATTGTTTAATTAATTTATGGTTAATCGTGTAGGGAAAATTTATGTTGATGTTTGTTGAGGAAGTGAATATGGATTTGGTTATGAATATTGAACATGCTGTTGATTGAGAACATGTTGTTGACCAACAAAATGAATGATTTACAGAAAATGAATGATTTACTGAAAATCTTGTGCAGTGCAGCAAGTAGTATAGACATGCCTATTTTGTTATATTGAAGGGAAAACTGGATATCAGGATAAATAATTTGAATGTACCTAAAAACTGTAGCAAAGGAAGAAGGGATGCAATTAAAAATTAATGGATGCAGATGAGTATGAAAGGCATACTGTATGTTGGAATGGTTTCATCACATAAAGTAAATGAACACTGGATTATAAAAATACACACAAGAAGAGTGAACAGATAGAGAGAAAGTAAAAGACTGACAAATCTTGTTTAGAAGAAGTTGATGCAATCCTCAAAATGGAGAAGAAAAGTTCAAAGAACAAAAGGCAAAACAACAATCAATATGTGGACATGATGGAAGCCAGGATAATTTGCAAGGACAGAAATGTATAGAAAGGTAAAATTAATGATGTTAATATAGAGCAAATCAATTTTAAATACCGTTTCCTTTATCTTCTGCCTCCAGTTATTTGGCTTAGTGCTTAATTCTTTGTTTTTGTTTGTTAGATTTTGCTTACTTGAAAAGGGAAAGCAAGGAGTAGGTATGGATTTATGATACAGGTTTTCAGGAGCAATTGGATTTGCACATGGGGTATAAAATAGCAGCTGCTAATTTATCAGCTTTCGAGCAATAGGAATCCACTAGAATCCTATTTGGTTCTAGAAACGCCCCGATTTTTGGGTACACTTCTCAGCCAGAAGAGATTAAGGACCATCGTAATGCACTTAATAGCTTGCTCTTGCCTCATTATATGCTGTGCCTTAAGTATGTGAGCTCTGATGGTTTCAACCTGACCTACTTTATAAGGTTGGGAACGAAAAAGATAATGTAACTGCAAGGACATGGCCTTGAGCTTTTTGAAGGAAAAAATGGACTATGAATGGCATAAATAAGATCTTACTCATGGTATTTTATAATTTTATTTATCTAGTGCTGCTCTTGTAGCTAAGGGGGGGAAAACCCCAGCCTTGATGATAATTGATCTTCAAGGAGAGGGGAAAAAAAGGCTATTTGTAAAGGATTCAAATACCAGTTAACTATTTTGAAATCTGCTGCGGGTACAAGCGGAATGACCAGTGTCAACAGGCAGCATTTTAGAAACCATTTCTTTCAGCTATAAAAAGCTTTATGTTCCCTCTGGGGCACTATTTGTATTTAACAAAGCATTAGCTGAGCTTGCTATTTCAGCTTGACAGCTCCTGATTTTTAGCAGGAGAAAAGAAAGCAAAATTAATGGATGTGTTGGAGCTTAAAATAGGAAACGTATCAGTCACCATAAGCGCCGGTACTTTAGGGAGCAAAATGAAGGTGCTTTATATATATATGAAACAAGACCATTGATCTTTTCCTCCTAGAAATTAAGCATGTTGTTTAATTTCTTTTTCTTTATAATTTCAATTATATTCCAATTTTCAGCCTGTAGGAAAAATGTTATCATTTTAAGTGGGTATAATTATGTTGGCACATGAATGCTGTGCATTATGTAATATTTTATTTTATTACTGTAATATCAATATTATAAGACTGCCATGTGAGATGGTATTTTCTCTGGGAAGACTACTCTGTATGATTAATGTCTAAAGACATTTGCTTGAAGGATACCGAGGCTTAGAAAAGGCTTATTCCAATCACTATGAATGGCTGCTGGCTACCAGCAATCTTAGTTTCAAGTCTGGTTGGCCAAGATGGAAACTTTATTAAAACAACTGTTCTTGCAGGTTAAATTATGGTGCAGAAGAAGGAAACAGCCTGGCAATCTAAATATTGCCCATGGAGACAGAAATATGAGCTTTGCTCCTGACTGATAAGAAATATCCTAGCTGGGGGTTACATGGGAGTTGAAAAAGTTGCATTCAGCTTTGGAAAAAGACTCATTTGAGGAGGACATCCATGTTTGGCTGCTCCCTTACCAAGAAATGTGTGGCTGTTAAAGGAAAAAAAAGGGACATCAATAGCTGAGTCAGCTTCAATATTCCACCCTTCCAAAGAAATTGACTAATTCAAAGCTACGTGGTTGACTAATTCAGAGCCGTGGTGGTGCAGTGGTTAGAATGCAGTACTGCAGGCTACTTCTGCTGACTGCTGGCTACCTGCAATTTGGCACTTCGAATCTCACCAGGCTCAAGGTTGACTCAGCCTTCCATCCTTCCGAGGTCGGTAAAATGAGGATCCAGATTGTTGGGGGCAATATGCTGACTCTGTAAACCACTTAGAGATGGCTGTAAAGCACTGTGAAGCAGTATATAAGTCTAAGTGCTAGTGCTATTACTATTGCTACTACTAGTGCTTCCTCCCAGCTGGTGTGTGTGTGTTTGTGCGTACATTTCAGAACATGAAACAGGAATTTAAATTGATAGATGGCTGGCATCATTTGAACCCGGACAGTAGAAAGTATACTTTTTTCTCACATATACATCATACATGCTCGAGAATAGACATGGTGTGGCTAAATTTGGAACTTATTGATGACATTAGTGAAATAGATATACTCCCAAGCACGTGGGGAGATCATAATCCATTACTGATAAAATGGAAAGGCCAGATTAAAAGGAGGAAGGTGAGATGGACTTTAGATACAAGAACTGTGAATGAGAAAGAATATAAATCAATGATGGAAAAAGAATTAGATCTCTTTTTTTAAAGTTAATACTAAAGATCAGACTTCAGCACAGAATTTATGGGATACGACTAAAGCGTATATTAGACGGCTGACTATAGCTTATATAGCTAATCGTAATAAGGAAAAAAAGGAACATCAAGTCATTTATATACAAAAATAGCTGATTTGGAAAATAAACAGCAAGAAGATCCCAAAGATAATAGTATAAAAGAAGAAATAACTTTTACTAAACATAAGATTAATTTGATTGAGCAGGAAACATTGGCCAGAAAAATTAAATTGTCAAAGCAAAATTTCTTTGAATCGGCGAACAAACCTGGCCGATGGCTAGCACATAAGTTAAGAAAAGGGCTGAAAGAATGATCGAACAGTTAAAAGATGAAACGTGGATGGTATTTTTCAAGCAGGAGGAGAAAAAACCCTAAGTGCTATTGCTATTGCTACTACTAGTGCTTCCTCCCAGCTGGTGTGTGTGTTTGTGTGTGTGTGCACATGCGCACATGTGTCTGTATGACTGAGATAAATAGATAGGTATTTCTATACTTTATTTCTATACAACTATCCATCTGTCCATAAACACACTTTTTTAAAAAACATCAAACACACTGCACAGTTAGTCCTCGAGTTATAGTTCACTTAGTGACCATTCAAAGTTACAATGGCACTGAAAAAAGTGACTTATGACCATTTTTCAAACGTGTGACTGTTGCAGCATCCCCACGGTCATGTGATTTATATTTGGATGCTTGACAACTGGTTCATATTGATGACTGTTGCAGTGTCCCAGAGGTGGGTTCCTGCCGGAGCTGACCGGTGCATAGCTCCGGTAGGGAGCGGCCGATTGTGCAATTTGCGTGCGACTACTCCGGAGCCCTCTCCGTCGGTGCGTTGTGCATGTCGCCATCTTTTTATGTGAATTTTTGGGCGATTTTGCTCCTGCGCATGAGCGGAAGCAAAATCGCGCCAAAATCTCTCTTGCGAGCGTGTCCCCTCGCAAGATTTTGGTGTGATTTTGCTTCCGCACATGCGCAGAAGCAAAATCGTGTGAGGGGGCGTGCGCACGTAGCGAGCGAGCGTGCCACCGAAACGTGGAGATGCGCGCACAGCGCACCAGCACCTATAAGCAATCCGCCACTGCAGTGTCCTGAGATCATGTGATCCACTTTTGTGACTTTCTGACAAGCAAAGTCAATGGGGGAAGCCACATTCCCTTAACAACTGGTGTTACTAACTGATCAACTGCAGTGATTCACTTAACAAATGTGCCAAGAAAAGTCATAAAATGGGGCAAAACGCACTTAACAAATTTAACATAAATATTGGGCTCAATTGTGGTCGTACGTTGAGGACTACCTGCATATGTTTGGAGAAACTAAATTAGTTGTGCCATTCAGGTTTTCCTGTCTAGCAATCAATGCTATTGTTATTTATTTATTTATTTATTTATTTATTTATTTATTTATTTATTTATTTATTTATTTGTTTGTTTGTTTGTTTGTTTGTTTGTTTGTTTGTTTGTTTGTTTATTTATTTATTTATTTATTTATTTATTTATTGTCTGTTTGTTTGTTTATCTGTTTGTTTGTCTGTTTAAAATAGTATAGTGGTTGAAACAAACACAAGTATTCCATTTGTATTTTTTCCTCACAGAAGTCATTAAATGGATAAATTATTTTTTATTACTATTTAATAATAATTATTATTATTAAAGTATTATTTATTGGTTTAAGGTCACCACCACCATATGTAAATATTGGTAAGTTTCTTCCAAATTCCTCAGTGTAACTCTAAGTGTGACTTTTCAATTTTTCATTTGGCACTGCTTCTAGGAACAAAAGATGCTTATATCCAAATCTATATGCATTACACATAGGAACAGAGAGAAAAAACACATTTGATACTGTTATCCCTTGTCATTAAAAATATTCTTTTCCTCTAAGAATAGCGGGAATTTCTGGGCAGTTCATCTAAAGACTGTTGTGGTAAACTGTCAAAAATAAAAGTACCAAGTATTAGTCTCATATTCTAAGCATTTTATAAAACCGTGAAAGCGCAAAAATGCTAAACTATAGAAATCTAGATATAAAATACCTTATTTTTAGTCTTTCTATACTCTGAATTATGTTTCAATGGCATATTAAGATTCTGCTTCAACAATAAATTATGTAAGAGGTAATTTTCCAGTGTCATCCCATGACTTCATCTAACTCATCGTTGCATGCCTGGTCTAGAATAGTTATCTGGGATTTCAGACAGGAATCTTTTTCAGTTCTTTTCTGAAAGGTGATGTAGCGCCCAGAAACTTTGGAGTGTACCATTCAAATCAGAAGAAAGCAAGGCTGCTTTGGATCCTGTATGGACAACCTCACTGGTTCTGTTGGCAACTCCTTAAAGGCTAAGAAAACTACTCATTTGAGAGCAGATGATGGCAGGAGAGTATGTTTTAATTTGGTCAGCATTAAACTGTCAGGGAAGCACTAATTGTTTGCATGATTAAGACAGCAGAATAGAGATTGACTCTGGTGTAGTTTTATGGTGTTTCATGGACTAGACAAAAGACCATTAAACTGGCCATCTGACTATTCAAAAGTGTCCACTTGGTCTACACCTAGAGTTAGCTTCCAGTTTACCTTGACAAATGAATATATGGTAAGGCCAGAAGAAGTAGTCTTAGTACCTTTTGAGCAACATCTTTATCCCAGTACATATTTCCACTTTTTTTGTAGCTGATCACTGGAAAGTGAGAATAACGTGATGAAGAAAGATTTATAACTGTCCTTGTTTATTTTTCCTTTAATATCAGAAGTCAACTGTGGAATTTACTGAAGTTGCAATGCAGTTGCTGAACATGGAAGCTTTGGCATTGATCTGTCTGAGCAAAATATTTAGATTAGATTAGATTAGATTAGATTAGATTAGATTAGATTAGATGATTAGATTAGACAAAACTAGACTATGTGATGTGTCAGCAAAAAGAATTGCATTGTTCCCAAAGACTTAAGACCTTTTAAAAACTTTAAATGTCTTAGCGCCTTATTAACTAAAGGACCAACTCTCTCATTATGAACCTGTCCAGTTGTTGTGATCACCCAGTAGAAGTTTTTTTGAAGATCTTCTCATTATCAAAAGCATAGAAGAGTAGACCTTGTACATTAATCCCAGGTGATAGAATGCTCCCTTGCATTTGAATTTACTTTCTTAGTGTTTAGAAAATGCATAACAGCACATATTTCTGGATAAGTTTTAACTGTTAGAAGATTTGTTGTGATATTTAATTTTTAATATTCTGGTTTTATTTTATAGCCAAAGCTGAAAGGTAGGGTATAAATCAAACAAGCAAAGTAGTAAATGAATGAACCGGGCTGATAAATGCACCTGTCTAAAGCTCTTAAAAAGTCACTGTTAGTTATTTTAAACAGTATTGAGCTAGATGGACCAGATTGTACCAAGAACATTGAGAACATCTCGAAGGAATTACAGTGATAACAGAATGTGATCTATCTCAATTGACGTTGCCTTTTCTAAGCAGATAGTATTTCGTATGAAGACATTGATTTCACAAATCAGAGAAATAAAAACTAAGTTACATCATTTATGTAGCCTTAATTTTTATTTATTGTATGCTGTTTCTCAGATTTCACAAGAGGTCCTGTGAAATTGATTACTGTATGTTAGAAATTTATTTTTAATCAAGAAGTGCAGAACATGAGAGTATTTACCTCTTGATCCCCTTGGCAAAAATCTAACTCAAACAAACAAACAAAATACAGGACTCCCATTTATATAGGAGAGAAGGGGGTATTCAGAGTTCAGTAGACTTTCAGCTTTGTGGAGATACAGACTTCGTATGATTGGGCACTAAGGTACACAGGTGCCCCTGATCTTAGCTGACCTAGCTAAGAAATTGATCCTCGGGTCAATTTCTTTGACCAAAGACACATCATTCAAGATGATGCTTCCCAAATATTTGAAGCTGCTAATATTTGTCAGCTAGATGTCAACAGTGATTTTTGGTTTTATGGAGTAGATATTTGGCACAGGCTGGTAAAACACTTCAATCTTGTTCAGGCTGATAGTCAGGCTGAAGAGTACGGGTAGTCCTTGCCTTACAATACTTCATTGAGTGACTATTCAAAGTTACAACAGCCCAGAAAAATGTGACTTATAACCGTTTTTCACAGTTATAACCTTTACAGCATTCCCCATAATCATGTGATCAAAATTCAGATACTTGACAACCAGTTCATATTTATGACCGTTGCTGTGTCCCAAGTTCATGTGATCACCTTTTGTGACCTTCTGACAAGCAAAGTCAATGGGGGAAGCCACATTCACTTAATAACTGGGGTTACTAATTTATCAACTACAGTGATTCACTTAGCAACAGTGGCAAGAAAGGTCATAAAATGGGGCAAAACTCACTTGACAGAAGTCTCATTTGACAACAGAAATTTTGGGCTTAATTGTGGTCATAGGTTGAGGACTATGTCAGTGGTGAAATCTAAAAATTTTCCCTATCGGTTCTGTGGGCGTGGCTTGGTGGGCGTGGCTTGGTAGATGTGGCTTGGTGGGCGTGGCTTGGTGGTCATGGTCATGTGACCGGGTGAGCTCAAAAACAAACTTTCACATGTTACACACAAACAACACAAAGGCTACACAACTGACTCCTATACAACTGACTCACACACAATGCAGAAGCAGCTGGACTTCACACAAAATGGCCCCTGCAACAAGCAGGAACCTCACAGAGCGACAAAGAACTCAAAAACCAACTTTCACACTTCACACACAAACAACACAAAAGCTACACAACTGACTCCTATACAAATGACTCACACACAATGCAGAAGCAGCTGGACTTCACACAAAATGGCCCCTGCAACAAGTAGGAACCTCACAGAGTCATAGTTTGGTCGAATAGGTAGTAAAAAATGCTTTTAAAAAAGTAAAAAAAAGGTTCATCAGCTGTGCCACCTGATTGTTGGAACCTTTTTTTTTTACTTTTAAAAAGTATTTTTTACTACCGGTTCGGCGAACCTGAAGCATTTATTACTACTGGTTCGGGTGAACTGGGCCGAACCAATAGATTTCCCCCCTGGACTATGTGTATAGCAGCATCTGAGAGTTTCTTCAACATCAACTATACATCTCTGTCTTTGTGCACCTGGTAAATGGAGTTTATTGAATGACAGCACGGAGGCACTTTGTCCATGTGTTCAATATAATATAATAAAAAATAGCTGGAAATGGCGAGATCTTCCAGCTAGCTGTCTAATTTCTCTTGTACCCAGTACAAGGCGATGATAATGCAGGAGGGGCATTCTGCAACAAACTAATTCAACAAGTAGGGACTGACTCAGTTCATCACTGAGGCACTCTAGATTGTCCAGATTGGAGAACTGAATTGAGATAGAAATGCCAAATTCACACTACCTGAAGGAGATTTTACGCTGTTCCAGTGATAAGATGCTGTGAAGAGGTTTCCTCTAAAATCATTAAGGAGTTATCTTCATGCTGCAGTAAGCAGGATGTGAGAATAACCTCATAATCATGGTGCATTTACTTCCATATCTTTGCTTATTATTCAGCTTACTTCTTCCTGACTTCTGCAATTAGCAGGACTTGGAATTTTATCTTAGATCCTGACATACTTTCACTGTGTTAGACTAAACACCCAGAATTGAATATACTGGTCATGGATTCTGAAAGATCAAGTTGAAGAAGTCTACTTAAAAAAATCAAAGGCACACAAACATGAATGTGGCAATCCTAAAAGCTTAGCCAGGCACAAACTGGGCCAAAGACCAGTAATTACTTTTTTCAGAGAATTGTAGCAATAGCAATAGCACTTAGACTTATATACCGCTTCATAGTGCTTTACAGCCCTCTCTAAGTGGTTTACAGAGTTCAGCATATTGCCCCCAACAATCTGGGTCCTCATTTTACCGACCTCGGAAGGATGGAAGGCTGAGTCAACCTTGAGCCGGTGAGATTTGAACAGCTGAACTGCTGAACTAGCAATCAGCTGGAGTAGCCTGCAGTAGCTGCATTTAACCACTGCACCACCTCGGCGCAATTGGTTAAATGTATTGTATTTCTTAATGGTGGCAATATCACTGGGGATAATATTAATGTTTCCCCAACTTTTCTCTGTAATACATAGATAATGCAAAATGGCAAGGAGAGAAAAGAAATGTTCTTGTAACGTTGAGAAGAATGTCTCTTTCACGTCTTTTCAATTTTCTTGAAAGCTCTTAACTTGGATTCAGATTTCTTGCTTTGTAACTGGAAGGAATTGGTCACAAGACAAAAATCTGGTAGCAGTAGATTTTCGCCAGCTTCCATCTGTTCCAGCTCCAAATTTACCTATATATTATAGAGTATGTATATATTAAAGAAATAATAGCCAAGGCCAATATTACATTTGAACATACTCAGTTTCTACAGGTGCTGAAAGATATTCTGCTATGGTTTGTAAGAATCTTGTTGATGCTTGTTTTGTAATATTACATAGAATTTGATTTTAAACTTTCAGTATAAGCTCCATTTAATGATGGGTGCAGTTACTTAGAAACCTCCTTTGGTATTACATGGGATTTGCTTTAATGCTGCATGTGCAACCTCCAGATCAGAGGACTTATTAACTAAAATTGTTGAGTTATATCAATAATGTCCAATGCTATTCAGTGTATTAGGTAACCTCACATTTTCCGGCTTTATTCTGAGGCATGGTGGTGCAGTGATTAGAATGCAGTATTGCAGGCTAATTCTGCTGACAGCCAGCAGTTCGATTCTCAGTGGCTCAAGGTTGACTCAGCCTTCCATCCTTCCAAGGTCGGTAAAATGAGGAGCCAGATTGTTGGGGGCAATATGCTGACTCTGTAAACTGCTTAGAGAAGGCTGTAAAGCACTATGAAGTGGTATATAAGTCTAAGTGCTATTGCTATTTGCAAAAAGGGTATGCTCTCCTTTTATTTCAAATATTACAAAGAGTTTGTAACACAGCAATTTCTGCCTGTAAATGATTGAGATGGCAGAGTATCATATCCACCCTGTGCATTACCCTGAGTCTCCCTTCTACTATCAAAGAGGGTAGCAATGCTTCTTACTTTGATATAGATATGTAATCTATCTATCTGGTTATTTTCAAGCAATTCAGCAACAGGGACTCACTGGAATAACCTCTGGCATTATGGAATGTCCCTGTTTTCTTCTACATGCTGTTTATTGTGCTGAAAGGTTTGCTGTTGCCGATATCTTCAGGCTACTACCCAATAAGTGATAGCAGGCAATTTTCAGAAAAGAACACCTGGCAATTGTTATTGTCAGGTTCTTCTCTGTTGTTTCCTCAGGCTTGGTTTTTGACCTTTCAAGCGATCCCATTAATCTGTATGTGTTGAACAGACAATAGTGTAAATATTCCCGGCTGAGATTCAAATTAAATAGGACTCCACTATCTTCTTTTATTTAGAAACATGATTAAATAATACAATGGCAAACCTGACAACAGCCTTATCCCTGTCTTTTGTTATATAAACACTACAATCCAGCAAACATTTGCTGTGCTAGGAGGCATATTTCCATTTTTCAGGAAATTGGGCACACAGATGTAGTTTGGGCTTATGGATCTACACATCAAGTACCTAAAACTGAATAAGAGACACTCATGAAAGAGACAGCACCAGCTTCTTATTGTTGTCAACAAGGGAGCAATACCCACAATGTTGTTAATTTGGTTATACTCACATGAATCCATGCATGAGAATACAGTAGCATGAGTAGCTCTCTACTATAGCTTTCCCCAACATGGTGGTCTCCAGCCATCTTAGATTTCCACTAAAACATTCTATAAATGGAGCTGTAGTTAAATACATCTGGATAGTACCAGACTAACTGAAGCTGCTCTGTTTGAGTATGACATTATGTTTTGGACCAAAGAATCTGCTCTATAATCAATATCCAGCAATAAATCCAAAAGGTTCAGGTTCCATTATCTAAGGAAATCATAGAATTCATTATGGGCCTTTTATGTGTGATTAGAAACCCATAAAGATCCATTTAGGTTATCAAGTCCAACCCCTTGCTGAATGTAGAAATCATAATTCAAGCATCCCTGGAAAATGGTCACCTGAACATCTGCAATAAAAGGAATTCTATCACTCTCTAATTGCTGAATTATTCTTACTTTTAAAAAGAATAGAATAGAATAGAATAGAATAGAATAGAATAGAATAGAATAGAATAGAATAGAATAGAATTCTTTATTGGCCAAGTGTGATTGGACACACAAGGAATTTGTCTTTGGTGCATATGCTCTCAGTATACATAAAAGAAAAGATACATTTGTCAAGAATCATGAGGTACAACACTTAATGATTGTCATAGGGTACAAATAAGCAATCAGGAAACAATCGATCTTAATATAAATCGTAAGGATACAAGCAACAAGTTACAGTCATACAGTCATAAGTGGGACGAGATGGGTGATAGGAACGATGAGAAGACTAATATTAATTTGTCTTCTAAAAGTAATTACTATTACTATTAAAAGTAATAGTAATGCAGCCTTAGTGAATAGTTTGACAGTGGTGAGGGAATTATTTGTTTAGCAGAGTGATGGCATTCAGGAAAAAAACTGTCCTTGTGTCTAGTTGTCTTGGTGTCTATAGCGTCGTTTTGAGGGCAGGAGTTGAAACAATTTATGTCCAGGATGCAAGGGGTCTGTAAATATTTTCACAACCCTCTTTTTGACTCATGCAGTATACGGGTCCTCAATGGAAGGCAGGTTGGCAGTAATTGTTTTTTCTGCAGTTCTGATTATCCTCTGAAGTCTGTGTCTGTCTTGTTGGGTTGCAGAACCGAACCAGACAGTTATAGAGGTGCAGATGACAGACTCAATAATTCCTCTGTAGAACTGTATCAGCAGCTCCTTGGGCAGTTTGAGCTTCCTGAGTTGGCGCAGAAAGAACATTCTTTGTTGTGCTTTTTTGATGATGTTTTTGATGTTAGGTGACCATTTTAGGTTTTGAGATATGATAGAACCTAGAAATTTGAAGGTCTCTACTGTTGATACTGTGTTATCTAGTATTGTAAGAGGTGGTAGAATGAGAGGGTTTCTCCTAAAGTCTACCACCATTTCTACGGTTTTGAGTGTGTTCAGTTCCAGATTGTTCCGGTCGCACCACGAGGTACCATTATAGAGTCCTTTCTTTGGACAAGTTCTTGTAACTTAATCAGGGTGGCAGGCCTTTGATGTGGTGGCCCCCATAGCATGCAACAGACTTTTCCAAAAGGCTTGAGATTTGCCCTTGCTTCACATATTTTGGAAGATTGCTGTTGTCTCCATTTGGATGGATTGCAGACATCCATCTGCATATTTTTTGTATATTTTCTGTCATATTGCACTGGTTTCCTTTGATATTATTTTCACCTTGACTCTTTATTGTACATCAGACTCCTGCAATTGGAGTAGTTATCAAGTATAATAAATAAAATGAACAAAGCTCTTCTAATTAACAAAATTAGAATTGTAATGTTACTAATGCTATAAAGGGTATCCAGAAAAAGAAAATATTTTTATGTGTGTGATGTCACATGTAAAAAAAAAGAGTGACATTTGAAGACATCATTGTGCCCTCCTGTATAAAGCCATGGAGATAGACTTGAAGGAAATATTCAGAAGCTCTTAAAAAACAGAAAGAGCTTAAAAAACAGAATTCACTTACTCTCAGAAAAGGTGGTAATATCTGTACTGGTATCAATAAAGCTTCGTTCAGCAATAAAGCCCTGACTTTTTTGACACCTTTCTCTGTCCTGTTCCCCTGAATCCTACACTGGATTGCAGACCTTTTCTGTCCTGCATTTAACCATAGTACAAACAGAGAGATAGAAACTTTGTTTTGGTCATTGACCAATAAAAGTACAACCAATAAAATGAACAAGAGAAAATTATATACCCTAACCACAAGAAATATTAGCAACCATTTGTGGATTTGCTAATATAGTAATAGCAATAGCACTTAGACTTACTATATATACCTCTTCACAGTGCTTTACAGTCCTCTCTAAGCGGTTTACAGAATTCAGCATATTGCCCCCAACAATTTGGGTCCTCATTTTACCCACCTCGGAAGGATGGAAGGCTGAGACCACCTAATATATGCCCATTTTGGTGACAGGTGAAAACCTTTTTTTATTTTCCCAGACTTTTAAAAGCATTTTGATCATATTTCAGTTACATTTTAAAATATATTGTTTTAGAGTTTGACAAACATCTTGTATACAGTGTCTTTGTATTTTATTTGAGTTTATTGTATGTTTAAGTATGTTTTATTATAAACTGTCCAGAGATCTTCAATTATTGGTGGGTTAAAATTAATTAATAAAATAAAATAATTAAATAGAAATCCAGATCAGTGGCCTGAGTGGGTTCAGCTCTACAAACAGGAAATGTTAGACCAGTGTATTTTTCGCAGCTTCTAGGACTGATGGATAATCCTTTAAGTCAGGAGTAAGGAAAACTACCATGTGAACAAAATGGTGTGGAAACTCACATGATTTAACTCTAATAGTGACATGGATAATTGACACCCTGAACTGAGCAAAGGGAAAATTGAATTTAAACCAGGCAGCCACAAGGAGAAGGAAATTATATGCTAAATCATACAATACTTTGTCAAAGTGGATATGTTTCCCATCATTTATTTGGCTGCATTAAAAATGCTACTTTCTAATAAAATATTGATATCAGAGATTATTCACTGAAGTCTCACATTGGAGTAATACACATTCAAATTTATTTCTCTCAATATACTGAAAATACTGCATTAAATAACACAAGCAACGGTGATTTTTCATAGTTGTTATTAATTACCTAATTTCAGTACTGCATTGATGGTTATTATTCATTAATTGTAATGCACATATTTCTGACTATCATTCTCAAGCAATCTCAGCTTGAGTATTTGTGCATACTAGACATTCATCTTCCCCCATCCTCTTGCCAGTGAGATCAATTATGATTTAAATTTTGAATTTCTCTCAATAAAATTGGCATCTCAGGACTTGGTATGGTATCAGGGTGTTTTTTTTAAAACTATGTCTATAATTGAGATTAGTGCCTCTTCTGTAAGATTGTATGTGCTGCATTTTGTTACATTTATTATACAAATTGAAATGCATAATAATATGCAGCTTAACATCCTATGAATATATTTTAGCATTCCCCAGCAGTAGTTAATATGCTAACCAACTTTACTGAAAGGCATACAGATGTGGAAAGAGTCTATCTAGGGACTTTAATTATCACCTTGTCAAATTCAAATTATTATCTTGCAAGTTCATTTCCATAAAGTATCCCCTTTACTGTTGGATGATTTAACATGTGTCTGCTTCTTATCTTATTTGTAGGCCAGTTCTGTCAGTTCATGATGTTTACCATAACTGATTTTGTCACAAAGATTTTCACAAATGGGAGATTTGGGCAGGAGATGAGGTTGTGTGAAGTAGAGAAGAGCTGGCTGGTATCTACCAACTATTATGTTTCATAAATCAAGCAAAAAGTGAAACCAGTTTAATTTGAGAGAGGGCAAATCATCAAAGAGCCCCCAGCAATGATTTAGTGGGTTAAAATCTGGAGAAAGTCATTTCTCAGACTGATAAATCTTTTCATGGTTGAACCTAGAATGGTTCCAAATTTCAGAGTTGAAGAAGAAGGAAGAGTGGGCTGAATTGCAGTTGAGAAGAGGAAAAATATATACCGTAGAAGTTTCATACCACCCTCAATATATAATCTTCAAAAGAAAAATACCTGCCAGCTGAAATAGATAGATAGATAGATAGATAGAGAGAGAGAGAGAGAGAGAGAGAGAGAGAGAGAGAGAGAGAGAGAGAGAGAGAGAGAGAGAGAGAGAGAGAGGAGAGAATATGAGAATGTACTTCAACTGTCGTGATGAAAGGATCTAAAACAGTGATGGCGAACCTATGGCGCTGTGGCACGCAGAGCCTTATCTGAGGGCACATGAGGTGTTGCCCTATGTCAGCTTCAGCGCACATGCGCACGCTGGCCAGCTGATTTTCAGCCTGTGTGCATGTGTGGGGGTAGGGCATTACATTATGGCTGTGGGCATGCACATGCGCACTAGTGCGCGCACACACTTTTGACACCTGAGCCAAAAAAGGTTCGCCATCACTGATCTAAACCAAAAGGATCAGCTGGCCCAAAGGATTAGCTGGTGATCTAATTGATTCCATTGATTCCATTTTAGTGTGCAATGTGCATGGTTGTATGGCTTATGTAGCTATATACTTCAGAGCACTGTTTGGACTAAGTTATCAGTTCTACTTATTGCAAATAGTGTCTTGATTATAAGCTTTAATGATGATTATTCTCATTCCTGAATATTTCTTTTTCATTTCTCCTTTCAGTTACTTTTAATTCTAGCACATGTACTTTTAAAAAAAGCATATTAAATCAAGCACAATTCTAAGCCTGTTGCTTCAGAGGCTAGTGTGCAATAAGGATGGGCAACCCATAATCCTGGGATTGTAAGAATGCCTAAATGACTTTTGGCAATTTAGATCTCTGGCAAGGAAGATCTGGTTCATTTTACTGTATGGAGAGGGCAGAGATGAAAGAGGGAAAAGTGATGTCACAAAGAAAGAGAATGGTTGACTCTTCCCACTTGGGAACTAAGACCACACGTTGCTTGTTTAAGTTCCTGATGCTGCAGTGCAGGGGTGGGTTCCTAATTTTTTTGCTACCACTCTGTGGGCGTGGCTTATCTTGTGGGTGAGGCTTGCCAGCCATGTGACCGGGTGGGCGTGGACCTCGGGAGCTTGGCAGTGGCCAGAGAAGCAGGGGGGCATTGCCCACCCGCCACGCAGCCCCCCGCAGCGGGAGCAGCAAGACTGCGGCAGCGGTTCTTCTAGGAGGCTCCATCCGGCCTGAATGCTTCTCCCCATTCGATGATCCTAGGCTCCTGCCGCCCATTCCCCCTCCCCTCAGTGGCTCGAGAAGCCTTCGACCACACCGGTACTGTGATGTCACCAGCAGGCCATTACTGGTGCTATAGAGTGGACTGCACCGGTGGCAACCCACCACTGCTGCAGTGGAATTCTGAGAGTTGCCAAGGTTGAGAAACACTGCAGTGCTGCCTTCTTACAGCTTTGTCCAAGAGAATGAGAGAGAACCCCAGCAAGATTGGCGAAAATGTCTTCGAACGTGTCTGCAAAATGTTGGAAATGTAAGCAAGAGCTGGGGATGTACTACCACATGTGGTGGGCGTGCCCAGAGGCACAGAAATATTGGAAGAAAATTCAGAGATGGATAAATGAAATCATACAACAAAAAATAAAATTAAAACTGGAACAATTCTTACTAGGAATTATGAAAGCGAAGATAAGCAAAAATAATCAATATCTCATCTTACACATAATAACTGCAGCTAGGATAACGTATGCCCAACATTGGAAAATGGAAATATTCCCTTCGAGCCCAATGATAATAACAAAAAATATTAGAATGTGTGGAAATGAACAAATTAATCTTGGAAATACAGGATAAAGAGGAAACAGAGTTTTACAAAATATGGATGAAATGGTACAATTGATTAGAACACAAAAGTAAATCTAAGTACCGTATTTTTCGGAGTATAAGACGCACCTTTTTCCTCCCTAAAAGTGGCTGAAAATTGGGGTGCTTCTTATACTTCGAATGTAGTTTTTTTCCCCAGCCCTAACTAGGTGCTAACAGATCTTCCCAGCTCTTACCTTGCAGGCTTTTTCATTGTTACTCTCTCCAAAGAATGTTTTTCCAGCCCTAAGTCTTTGCAGAATTTTTTTTCATTGCTCTACTTGCTCCGAATAAGTTTTTTTCTAGCCCTAACCAGGTGCTAACTATCTTTCCAGCTCTTACTGGCTTGCAGGTTCTTTTATTGTTACTGTCTCAGAAGAAGGTTTTTTTAAGTCCTAACCAGGGGATAAAATAATGTGCTGAAGCTGACCAGACTAAGGACACTAGCCAGATGAATACCTGGTAGGCAGATTTTTTCCCCCTATTTTCCTCCCCAAAAACTAAGGTGCGTCTTATACTCCGGTGCGTCTTATACTCTGAAAAATACGGTAATTATTAATGTATTTAGAATATGAGGAGATAGGTTGATAGATTTGGATTGGATGTTGAAAGGCAAAGAAAATAACAATAAGTAAGAATTAAGAAATAATTAAGAAATTAAGAAATATGTTAATATAAACAAGTTCAAAGAATAATAAGATATAGTAATATAGAAGATACAATGATACGCAAAACTACGAAATGAATAATAACAAACTGTTACATGTTCTTTAGGGTTACGTTATGTGAGTTCGTGTCCTGTAATGTTGAAGTTTTTTCTGTATTTTGATTTTGTAAATATGTATATTTTGTATTTATATGTTGTTTTTGTTTTAAAACTGTTCAATAAAAACTATTTTAAAGAGAGAGAGAGAGAGAGAGGGAAATGTCTGGACAGCAATTTGAGCTGCTATCTTTTCTCATTAATTACCAACAAATTATCTTCTATATCTGGAAGATCAAGAAAATTAGCACAGACCATTTTGTGTGATGGGAATGAGTGAATTTGAGCTTTATTTCAGGAGCAAAAGTTAATTAGAATTTAGAGTCACATGGAAAAGAGCCCAACAATTAGTAGCTTGAGGTAGTGATGTAAAGTTGATCAAGCAGCTAGCTCTTATCTTATCCCACAAGTTACATTTTTCTAACTAGGTCAAATGACCTGCAAAAAAATTGGATAAATATTACTTTACGGTCTGGGCTTTAATCAAATTCAGAGCTGCCTTTCTTCCCTTCAATTACTTTAAAAGCAAGCTGTTGGGAGACACTCCATAGTTCTGTTCTGTATCACATCTACTTCAGCACATCCACAATGTTTCCAAGCAAGTAATCTGCAGAGCTGTATGAGTAAAACTGCAATGCAAGCCCATGCCCTTCAGACAAAGTTCTTATTAGATAAAATACTTTATTATAGAGAAGCCCAAAATAGCAACATAAATGTAGCAAAACAAAGGAAATGCTTAAATGGATGCCTTTCTCCTCTGGTACATTTGTGTATAATTAGCCAGCAAGACTTGTAACTTATGGGTTCCACAGCCTTTCATTAAAAGCATATCAAAGCCTCCAAAGAAACACCATATAGTTTCAAGGCCGCCCTCAGGTTAAAGATACACTGGCCAACCCAATTATATTTTAGGGAAAGTGTCAAGGAAATCTCCAGAAGAGAAATGAACTGGAGAAAGTTTACTATAGCTTTTCCCAGTCTGAGAATCCTGGATGTCCAGATATCTAGATGGTGCCAAGTTGGGAAATGCAACTTTATTGAGGGCTACCAGAACTGGACTGCAATTCCAGAAAATCACGCGTATTCGGTATTTTCTGCTGTGATCTAATATTCATCTGGATTTTTGAAACATGGATATGGAGGCCCTAATTTGTCCCTAATAATACTTCAATATCACATAGAGATACAATAAGCTAAATACATTATGTAACTAGTTTAAAAAAAGGTAAAGATTTCTCTATCAATCGTGTCTGACTCCAGAGCATGGTGTTCACCTCCATTTCTTGGCCAGGGGAGCCAGTGTTGTCCAAAGACAATTTCTGTGGTTATGTGGCCAGCATTCCTATAGGTCAAGATGCATTGAACACTGTTACCTTCTCACCGAAGTGATACCTATTATTTATTTATTTATTTTTATTTTTTTATTTATTTTGTCAAACATGTACAGGATAGTACTTGTTTGTATAAACATAACATAAGTAAAAAAGTACCGATAAAAGAGGACAATAGGACAGTAGGACAGGGATGGTAGGCACAGTGGTGCGCTTATGCACGCCCCTTACAGACCTCTTAGAAATGGGGAGAGGTCGACTGTAGACAGTCTAAGGTTAATTAACTCTTAATCTACTTGCATTTGCATGCTTTTGAACTGCTAGGTGGGTGGAGCTGGGGGTCAAGTAATAGGAGTTCACCTGGTTGCGGGTCTCAAACCCAGGCTGTCAGTTCTTCAGCTGACAAACTCAGCATCTTGAACTGCTGAGTCATCATGGCCCCAAGTAACCAGCATATTAGCACAATGTGGACCTCTTTTAATTGTGACATCAGCTGAAAGTCAGTAGCTCAAGTTGAAGCAATAAGCAACTTGATTTTGGTAATAGTCAGGATTAGCTGCAGTCTCCCATGTTTGGTGACCTAATTTGAGCTGGACTGCCATGGTTTTTGGCCATGATTGTAGGTGGAGTTCATAAAAATAGAGCACAAAACAGATGGCATTCAGTTACAGGAAAACTGAATTGATCCATTCAGTTGTTTTAAAATCTACTTGTGTTTGACATTTATCTAAAAGCAACCCATTCTGCTGCTCCAAAAGGATCTTTGAAATTTAATCCTTCAATTCTGCTCCTAAAGGACAATATTTGTAGTTCAGCGTTCACATGAGGGGTCCTTGATGCCCTTGTGAAATTAAAAAAAAAAATCATTACCAAAGCAATAACCAAACCTCCCATAAAAGAAGCTGTATAAGGACTTTATTTAGATGAGCCCAAACACACTACAGCAACCTGGAACAGCAGAAAAAGGACATCTTTGCAACATATTCCAACAAAATGGATATCCACATAACTTTATCAACAAGTCCCTGACCACTAAATCCAATACAGCACAACCAACACAAGCCCTAAAAAGAATTACACTTTACACTGCCATATGTCAAGAATATCTCAGAAACCACCATCAGACTGCTACAACCACATGGAATCAGCATAGCACACAAGCCAACTAAGGCCTTTCAAAACATCCTAAGATGACCAAAAGACCCAAGAAACCCAGAAGAAAAAGCAGGAGTCATCTACATCATACAATGTAAGGACTGCAACAACTACGATAGTATGTAGGACAAATAGGAAGAAGACTGGCAGAGCGCATCCACAAAGACCAACTTGCAGTCAAGAAGACATGATGAACATTCTTTAATTTCACAACCTATAGACAGATTAAACCATACTTGTAATAGGGAAAATGTGACAATCCTAGACCAAGCCATGTCCAAAAACACCAAGGAACTTCTAGAAGCCTGGCACTCTGACAAATCAGCCATCAATATACACTTAGACAATAACAACATCTATAGACTATGCAAAAGAGACTATCATCCAGCCCAAAAAGGAACAAAAAGGCCCAAGCCCCTCTCCACCAGCAATCAGCACCCAGATCAGTGGTGGGTTGCTCCCGGTTCAGACTGGTTCTTAGAATCGGTAGCGCCGTTGGTGGGAGGCTCCGCCCAGCCACCTGGGATGCTTCTGCGCATGTGAGCGTGCACGTGAACCAATGGCAAAATTATTTACAACCCACCACTGACCCAGATCAGCATAGATTAACCCCAAGGTTAACATCAGACCAACAATCAAGTCAGCAATACCTAAACTAAGAAACTGCCAAAGAAGCCAACAGCAAATAGCTAACCAAGGAATCTCTCAACCACTTGCACCAATGCTGAAAGGCAAGCCACCAGAATATAAAGCTAACAACAAACTGCACTCTTTACTCAGGGTGGGCTTCAAAAATTTTAGCAAGGGGTTCTCTGCCCAGTTGCTGGGTGGGCGTGGCCATGGTGGGTGTGGCCTAGTCGGCCTCCTGCACCATGATGGGGGGGATTTTTTTCTCCCCGGGCTCCGGAGACTTTCCTTGAGCCTCTGGAAGGGCAAAAACAGCCTCCCCAGGCTCCGCTTCCCGAACTTCTGGTAGGGCTGTTTTTCACCCTCCCCAAGCCTCCACATGGTCCCTGCACTTACCTGCATCCAAAATAGGCCGTGTGGGGACTCCTGGGAAGGGAGGGGTGGTGTGGGTGGGGCCAGCCAGGAGTGGGATTTGGGGGTTCTCTGAACTGCACAGAATCTTAGCTAGAGGTTCTCCCGAACCTCTGTGAACCCCCAGCAGCCCACCCCTGTCTTTACTGGCACTGATGATGTCACCTAATTTGGATAATGAAATGTCAGCAAGAAAACAAGCAAGCTTAGAGAGCACAAAGAACCCCTCAATTCTGCTCTTCCATATTCATTTGTTTCATAACCTTTTCTTGACTTGTATTTCAGATTTTATTGTCATATTAAATTGTGCAATTAAAATAAAACAATGTTAAATGATCCTTTCGAAGGTATTTCATTCCTAATGGATTCAATGTTAGTATATATATTCACACAGACATAAAATAGAAAAGATTTTGCAAGGTGTGATTCCATACATTGATTTTCAATCTATTCGGTGGCCATATTTGGACGTCTGATTTAATCAGGATTAACAGCTTACTGTTATATACCTTAAATTGTCTCTACTTGGCTTTTCATGGCAATGAGAAAGGTTATACAAATGAATCCTGCTCTGACCATAGTTTATTTTGCATTATTTATTTATTAATCAAATTTACATGGCCACCCATCTCACAGAAAACAACTCATTATATATGAGTCAGAGATAATCTCTCAACAAACTGACCTAATTGATTGATTCATTTGACTTGCAAGGCCACCTACTTAGCATGCAATTTTGGACATCTTAACAATCCATTAAAAAATCTAGAAGTATCCTTGAAAAGGAATTGAAATGTTAATGGGGAAATTAAAATAATTTGATGCATTAGGAGGTTTTAAGATTAACAAAGAAAAGATGAAGATATTAACAAAAAATAAATAAAAGTACAAGATCAAACAGAATTGATGAATAAAATGGGTATTTTAGATTGAGACGAAGGTAAAATATTTGAGTATCTCTATGGCAAATATGCATTTTATACTATTTCAAAATAACTATGTTAAGACCTGGAATGAATTATTAAAAAGATATGTTAAAAATGGAGAAACTACAATTGTCATTCCTGGAGAGAATTTCTGCGATTAAGATGACTGTTTTGCCTGGAATGTTGCTTTTGTTTCAGCTAATACTTGTTTTGACAACTGATG
Organism: Diadophis punctatus similis; assembly: GCA_023053685.1. Lineage (NCBI taxonomy): Eukaryota > Metazoa > Chordata > Lepidosauria > Squamata > Dipsadidae > Diadophis > Diadophis punctatus. The sequence continues at coordinate 9,568,437 of JALIGW010000013.1, forward strand.
CACCATTTAAATAATGGCAGAGGGATACTTTATTTATTTATTTATTTATTACATTTATATGGCTTGCCGATTTCACAAAAAGTGACTCTGGGTAGTATATAACCATCAACAAGAACAATACATAAAAACAATCTTTATAAAAATATAAAAGTCATCTTAAAAATAAAAAATTAAAGAATAACATATGCAATCCATATGGAGAGAGTAAAATATCAAATGCAATTGAGCCATCTAAGATTCCCTGACACAGAGCTGGTGACACAACGAGGTCTTGAAGGACTTCTGGAATGATAAGAGGGTGGAGGCAACCTGACTTTGGGCTGAGGGGAAATGATGACTTGCAGCAAGATTATTATATACACAAAGTTGGAAAGATTAGATACTACCCAGAATGGACTAATGGTTGGTGAAGATGATGGAACTTGCTGAGATGGCCAAATTAATGTTTTTGATCAGAGGAAAGACACTATCTACCTTTACTGTTGACTGGAAACCGCTTATAGACATTGTGCATGAAACAGATAAAAAAACGAACTTATAATGTATGGTTTTGATGACTAGACAAACTAGATAATAAAAAAGGAGTTAGGTTGAAACCATACAGCAAGAGGTAATAAATGTACTTATAATGGCTGTAAAGAAGAGTGGAAGCAACCTCTTTGATTTTTTTTTCTTTCTTTTCTATTTGATTTTTTTCTCGTCTTACATTTTCAACATTTTCTTTGATTTCCCCCTCACTCACTCTATATTAGATTCCATTAGTTTTTGGTCTTTCTTCAGATCTCTTTTAAAAAAACAACCAGCACATCATGCTCAGAATATACTATACAACTACAACACCAGGATGGGCTTACACAACAACTCTACTTTATTCAAGAGGAATTAGGTTACAATAAATAAAACTACCAACTGGGAATTTGTGGACATAAAAGAACAGCAGAACAATGACATTTTGCTTCTATTATTGCCTTAAGATGCTCCTTAATAAAGGCTCTTACCCATAGTTCAGTCAGATTTATGCTTACTTTCTTTCGGTGTCAGTCTTGGGTATCTCCTCTGCTACTTCTCCCAGGGATCCTTTGCAAATTAAGAGATTCTCCAGAATTCACAGGAAAGAAGAGGTTTCTCTTGCAATCCAGGGACATCATCATGCTTTCATTCCAAACTGTGAGTAAGATCTCAATCTAGGCATGTACCAGAACCTGAAAAAGACATCAGGCTACATAATTTTATTTTGGAGCTCATATGCAAAAATCCTACTGTGAAGTATTATTTTCAGATTTATGGTTGCATGTATAGTAAACATTCAATATTACTTTAAATTATAAAAATGCAAGGATGACGCATTAAAACAGGCTACAACAAACAAAACCTTTGTTATAATGTCTGGCTTTGTGAGCAAAGCTCTAGGATTAAATGAAGCATAGTCAACTTGTTATTTTACCTTATCAATTTATGACTTAACGTTTCTCTTTCTGGACCACCCATTATTAAGTTTCATGTAATAGAGATCTGCTTTTACATCTTAGCAATGTGATACCTAGATTACTTCTGGGCTTCCTGGCTTGTAAAGAAAGAAGTGGGATGAGAGGAGGAAGAAGAATGAATAAGAACATGACATCTATGCACCTACAGTCTTTAGATCTATTAAAGGTAAAGGTTCCCCTGCACATGCGTGCTAGTCGTTTCCGGTTTTATGGGCAGTGTTCATCTCTGTTTCTAAGCCGAGGATCCAGCGCTGTCCGAAGATGTCTCCGTGGTCATGACTAAACGCTGAAGGTGCACAGAGCGCTGTTACCTTCCCACCAAAGTGGTCCCTATTTTTCTACATTTTTTACGTGCTTTCAAACTGCTAGGTTGCAGAAGCTGGGACAAGTTACACATCACTAGGGATTTGAACCGCTGAATTGCCGACCTTCTGATCGACAAGCTCAGAGTCTTAGCCACTGAGCCACCACGTCCCTCTGAGCCACCGCGTCCCTCTATTATAGGTGGGTTAATCTCATTTTTCCTCCTAGAATTGCTCTTTCTACCCTTGCCTAATTGTGAATGAGGCAGCACCTTTTGAGACCATAATATCAGTTCTTCACTGACAGGGCTATTGCTGTCATTCCTAATTCTTAGCATATTCTGACGGAAAATGCAGAATTCTTGCTGGTGTTGCATTTGTGACACAGAGAAAGATGCAGGTAGTGGGGAGAGACAGAAGTAGGCAAACAATTGATCAAAAATACTGTATAATACTGGAAGTTTCCCACCAGGTGTAATATATGTGCTTATTTCTTTTAATAAATGAAAGAAACTGTTTTCCTAGGAAGTTATTTTTTTTTCAAGAAAGGAAATGTGTAGAGAAAATGGGGGCAAACTATAAATTTACTGTCACTTTAATCCTCTCCTCTCTTCCAAAGCATTCAGTTATTCTATTGCAGTAACAAGTTGAGAGCAGTCTTGTCTTGAATACACAAAAGCAAGCCAACTCCTTTCAGTGGGAGACTGTGAGCTATTGATCTTCTGGTGAACATTATATGAGAGTTAACAACACAAGCTCCCTTGACTATGGAAAACTAAATTTCCCACCAACTTAGTTGAATGATAGGCAAACTTTGGAGAAAAGGTCAAGGGCAGAAGCATCTCAACTTTCATTGTGGAAGTTGAAGACACATTTTGAGTCATGATGAAAGGCAGTGCTGCTGATATACATGCTTGAAGGATGTCTTTAGCAAATGGCAGATGACAAGTGTGTGTGCTTTCCCCGATAGACAGTACAAAACTGGACCTGGAGTGTGTCAAGGATGAATGGATTTTCTGCAGGGTTGCTAATAAATAATGTTTCAGCCACTTGAATTTTAGCCTAATGTCTTATTGAGAAATCCAGCTCTACAAAGAGAGATTCGCTTTTTTAAAAACACAGTTGAGTTGACCTTCCTTGCAAATGTTGTTTCAAAGTTTTCTGAGTTCTTTAGAAATGTTCTCAAGGAAACATTATGGCAGTTAACAGTAGAGATGCAAAATGATGTATCTAAGTATGTATAAATAAAAAATGGTTATATTTGTCTGTGATTCTAATAAAGATTAATTTGATTTGATTAAAAAAACCTTCCCTTTAAAATTATTATGAGAAGCAGCAGAATGAAAATATTGTTATATATACATTGCAAAAAAATGGATAGTGTCTTCAATGTGTAATAATAGTTTGTATTTCATTAATATAAATTATTATTTGTATTAATTATCTTTTGACACATTGTATGAAGACACATTGTATGAAGAAAAAAGAGGATGCGGTGGTTCAGTGGCTAAGATGCTGAGCTTGTCGATCAGAAGGTCGGCAGTTCAGCGGTTTGAATCCCTAGCACCGCATAATGGAGTGAGCTCCTGTTACTTGTCCCAGCTTTGCCAACCTAGCAGTTCAAAAGCACGTAAAAAATGAGAGTAGAAAAACAGGGAAGACTTTGGTGGGAACAGTGCTCCATGCGCCTTCGGCGTTTAGTCATACCGGCTACATGAACACGGAGACGTCTTCGGACAGCGCTGGCTCTTCAGCTTAGAAACGGAGATGAGCACCGCCCCTAGAGCTGGAAACGACTAGCACACATGTGCAGGGGAACCTTAATGTTTACCTTTATGAAGACCTAGTTCTCTGGAAAAGGCTCTAATTCTAGGAAACATAGAAGAAAAGAGACAAGGAGGGTGACCGGTATCTAGATGGATGGATTTATTTAGAGTGACACTTATGGAAAAGCTTAAGGATCAAGTCAGGGACAAATCTTCATGGAGGAAATCTATTACTAAGGGCTGAGCCTGACTTCATGGTACATAATTATTTGTAATAATACAAATATTGTATTATGTTATTCTATTAATACAATATAATATTTAGTTCCTCCAGATATTTGTGAGAAATAGTGTCTTTCAAAAAGAAACAGTCCCACTGGTGGAACAAGAAGAGTACCTCTTGATTATATGATGTCCTACCTATGAGCCTAGAATTGTGAGCAATTTTGCTTTTCCTGTGCTAGAGGAAAAATATTCATGGATGGAGAATTGCCACATAAAGGCAGTCATGGCAGAATCAACAATGTCATATCTATCTTCTTTGGAGAAGGAGAGCTTTGTGTTCTCACTAGATTTCCCTGCAATTCATCTCTTGAGATTTGGTAATAGCCATATGCTGATATGATTATATAAAGAAGACCAAGAGAGAATTTGGGGAACGAAGGGAGAGAAAATATAGAATGAAAAGAAAATGCTATCATTGTAATACCTTTCATTTTTGTGGAAAAGAAAGGCCTGTATAAACAGGCATGGGTGAAATAAAACCCTCTGTGTTTAACTGTTGGCCCATAAGGGAAGTACTCATTGGCTGTGCTCTCCATGCACTCTGGGTTCTGCAAGCACTGTCTGTCATATATCTATATACAGGGGTGGGTTCTAACTTACCTCGCTGCCAGTTCGCTTCCTCCCGCGCAGCGTAGTTGCGCCTCGTGGGTGCGCGCATGCACAGTGCCAAAAAAATAAAATAAAAAATCTGAAAACAAGATGGTGATGCATGCGCAGTGCAAGAAGCTCGGCTTCTGCACATGCACAGAAGAAAAAAAGACCCCAGAAAAATAAAATAAATAAAAAAGATGGCGGTGTCCATGGACCGGCACCAATGGAACCGGTTCCATTATGTCATCGTGATGTCACCAGTGGCTTGCTACCAGTTCGGGCGAACTGGTCCGAACCGGGAGGAACCCACCTCTGTCTTCATATCTACATATTTATATATCTATCTATATATCTCTCGGGGGAGAGAAATTAACTCCCTCGGAATGGGTCCGCAATTTGGGTGTCCTCCTAGATCCACAGCTTAAATTGGATCAACATCTTGGCTAGGGGGACCTTTGCACAGGTTTATCTGGTGCACCAATTGCAGCCATACTTGGAAACGGAAGCTCTGCTCATGCCCTCATCACCTCCCGGATGGATTACTGTAACACACTCTATATGGAGCTATCCTTGAAGAGTATCCGTAGACTGCAATTGGTGCAAAATTTATTAGTGGTATTTATATACCGCCTCATAGTGCAAGCACTCTCTAAGTGGTTTACACCATTAAGCAATGTATATATTTACATTGCCCCCAACAATCTGGGTCCCACGTGACATCTCTTTTCCGCCAGCTGCATTGGTTGCCCATTAGTCTCCGGTTGCAATTTAAGGTGTTGGTTATGACCTTTAAAACCCTACATGGCTCAGGACCAGGCTACTTGTGGGAACGCATCCTGCCACATACCTCCCTGCGACCGGTTAGGTCCCACAGAGTTTGTCTCCTCCAGGTCCCGTTAACCAAGCAATGCCAGTTTGCGGGACTGTGGGGGAAAGCTTTCTCTGTGGGAGCTCCCTCTCTATGGAACCAACTACCACCAGAGATCTGAACTATCCCCACCCTGCTGGCCTTCCGCAAAGCTGTGAAAACATGGCTTTTCAAGCAGGCAGGCTAAAATAAGACCAATTGAAACATCTGTGGTCTGCTCACGTGTGAATGATGATAATGTTTTTTAAACTTTTTATAATTGTTTTTAATTAGTGTTATTATGCTTTTTTTATTGACTGTTCCTCTTACATGTTGTACGCCGCCCTGAGTCCCTCGGGAGTTGGCGGCTTATAAGAGTGAATGAATGAATGAATGAATGAATAAACAAACAAACAAACAAACAAACAAGCAAAAATCACTCACACATTAATCACGAAATCTCCAGAACCATAAAGCCTACAAACTTGAACTTTGCCACGTATGTTCCTCTTGGCTTCTGGGTGCTCACTAAGAAAGGATTTTTCAAAATGACCATCGGAGCATGAGTATTTCTTATTTTATTATTAACAAGCTCTGATGCTAAGGAGTTCTACTCTCCCCTCCCAACCTGAAAAGAAATCTGATCCAAATGCAAAACACAAGCAGAGGAGTTTCAGTTTCACTTTTGCTTTCACAGCAGCAAGCAGCTTTACTACAGAACAGTTGAGCTAAGCCACGCACAGACTCCTTCCTGTCTCCTTCTTGCTCACACAAAAAATACTGTTTGAGTTTCCAAACACCCCTCAACTCTCTCACACACCAACAGGACGCTAGCCAGATGAATATCAATGGATGCTGGCAGGCAGAGACATATTTCCCCCCCCCTTATTTTCCTCCTCAGTTCAGATGAATCTGTTCCTTCTACTGTAACCCCAGATAAAGGGAAAAGAGGAAAAAAAACGCAGGAAAAGATTTACAGATGTGATTAGGAAAACACAAGTAATGGAAGCTGCCTGTTTCTCCCATGGCTAGTGGCAAGGGAGCCGAGGTGGCACAGTGGTTAGAGTGCAGCACTGCAGGCTACTTCAGCTGACTGCTAGCTGCAGTTCAGCTGTTCAAATCTCACCAGCTCAAGGTTGACTCAGCCTTCCATCCTTCTGAGGTTGGTAAAATGAGGACCCAGATTGTTGGGAGCAATATGCTGACTCTGTAAACCGCTTAGAGAGGGCTGTAAAGCACTATGAAGTGGTATATAAGTCTGTGCTATTGCTATTGCTATTCTATGTGGCATGCTCCAGAGTCAGTTCACCTGACAGCCTGGTCACCCTCCAGCCAGACAGCAAAATCAGGAATGCTGTTTACAGGGAGGTCCTGAGCAATTCATCTGAGGGACGAATTGAAAGTCTATGCTATGCAAATAATGTCTTCATCTGTAACAGAAACTTAGCTTACTATCTCTAACGAAATAATACAGTCTCTTTTTTAACTACCCATTAATTTTCAAGCTTTAAGTGACAATTTATCAAGTCCCATCACATAGTTTCATAGTGAAGCACGGGTATCAGCTAGTATATCTATATATCTGTATATCTATATATCTATATATCTGTATATCTATATATCTATATATCTATATATCTATATTTCTATATGTCTATATATCTATATCCATCTCTCTCTCTCTCTCTCTCCTATCTATCATCTATCTATCTGTCTGTCATCTGCATCTGTATTTGTATCTATTTGCATCTATTATATATCTACTTTCTCTATATCAGTTATGATAGATCTCCAACTCTGATTTGTTTCAGATACTCAATCTATATCACCATGCAAAACAAGTCAAAATGCTTAGCAATAAATAAACAGAATCTGAACAGTTCTACTCACTTTATATTTACAATGGTTGTTGATTCTCAAGACTTTTACCTGAGTTGCACTTTTACTCTGAGGAATTGAAAGTGGGACATAGGTGTATCTGTGTATTTTTTGTTAAAGTGGATATAATATCCTGTCAGTACTGCTGTTTTATGCATGAACTTTACCAATGTATTTATGCACTGGTATTTATACACATTCACTGAATAGATTTTGCAAATGGGATGAAGCTGATTCCTCATAATTTACTATTCAGGCAGAACAGAAATGCACCATTACCATTCAAGTAATAGAGAGAACCACCCTTCTATCTACTAATTGGATCACATTGAATTGTAATGTTTGTAAATACATGCATGAGTTTTGGAATTTTAAAATTGTTACCCAACCCAAAAGAAATCACAACTAGTATTGAGATTTTTTTTAAAAAAACAGACAAAAGCTGTGATGAAGAATTAAAAAAAGAATTACCGGTATGTAGTTCCCTTTCAATTTTGTAAGCTGCCCTTGAGATATAGAAGAAGCACAGTGGTTATGTAGTCAATGGATAATATAACTAGGGACACAATGAGAAACTGTACTCTGCAGGCAAAAATAATGGTATTGTCTTTTCTTTTAGGAAGAGAACTTGCTACTTTTAAGACTTGTTCATTTCCGAAGGATTTAATGAGCTGGGGAGTCAGCACTCACTTAAAATACACCAAAGCTGATTATTAGCAGTATGGAAGTAAAGAAATGTGTCCTGTATTTTTTTTCCCAAGGAGATAAATGGCAAGTTACATCAGTATGGACTTTGCCACAAAACTCAATATTTCTTGACTTATATTTGTATGCCATTTACTCCAATGGATTCTCTGCTTTTTGCAAGAGCCTGCATAAAAACAGTAACTGCTAATACACAATTCAAAAGCCAATCAATACTCAATAATAATCATAAAATTACTCATTAAATGAAGCTTTGCAAGAAAAACACTCCATTTTGACTGCCTCCCTGAAAAATCATCAAATAGAATGCCACACGTCTCCAGGATGAAGACTATTCCACATGGTACAAGCGCCCTGCATACAATGGGACCCAAAAACTCATCTGCTGTACAGATGACTAGTAAAAATATGAGGAACCTTTAAGAAAATTTATTTTGCCAATCTTAATTTCTTGTCAGGCTTATCCTAAAATAGGTATGAAATTTGCATTCAAATACATATGCTGGGGGGAAAGCATAGGGAAAGAATACAGAATAAATTGAACTCAGGCCATATTCAAATACTTTGCACAAAATTAATTTCATTCCGGTCCTCTATTGGAGCGGGAAAATGCTCTCTCCTGGTTGGTTGTTTGGCTGATCAGTCTCCTATAAAAGGAGCTGTATCAGCCAGGGAGTTCAGTTGCCTCACAGGCAGTATTGAATAAAGAGCTGTTAGAAATCACTCTAGCCTCACCTCCACTCTTCGCCCAGAACTTAACAAGGTAAATGTCATCTGTTTCAAATATATTACTGAACATTTTCCCAGTTGAAAATAGAAACCGGAGTTATCCAGTGCAGTGAAGAACCAGTAGATAATCACAAGTATCTCAACTTGGACATTTAATAGGAAAAAAAATCTTCCTGGGGACAGAACATAAGGCAGAGGCTGTACATTTTCCTTAGCACTGAGTTCTGCCATAAATTGCTCATATATTACCTGCTATATTGCTCAGAGATCTGCTGCTTTTTTATGCCACTTTCTGTCTAACAACTTGAGTGTCCAAATGATAATAATCAGAATTATCTAAATGGAATATATGTATATGTATATATATATATATATATATATATATATATATATATATATATATATATATATATATATATATATATATATATATATATATATATACACACACACACACACACACACACACACACACACACACACACACACACACACACACACACACACACACACACACACACACACACACATATATATATATATATATATATATATATATATATATATATATATATATATATATATATATATGTATGTATATATATGAGTGACATGAACTCCAAAATGTTTCTCACATCACTTACCATTTTCTACAGTAGAGATATATAAAATATTTTAGAAAATAAATGACTCAACATGAATCCATTAATATAGTAAAATAAGAGTATCTCTGAAAATTTAAGTCATATACTATGCAATAGAAATAATTAATGTGAAAAAGTTGAGTGGAGAAAGAGAAATTGAGTTTGTTCAGGTATTCAAAACTCTGTTACCATAGATAATTTTCCCTGGGCTGTTTCAAAAATCAGACAAGATGCTATTATTAGAACTGTGTGAAGAAATAATAATAAAAATTGTCATGCATTGATTCCTCTGTCAGTAATACTGATCAAGTCATGCCATACCTATTATAGCCATAGGCATAGCATCAAAAACATCTGCCAGGATTTCCCAGTCTTTTTACATGGACAATTTGAAGTTATATGACAAAACACATGTGAAACAGAGCATTTACAGAGAGTGATGCTGTGAACACTCTCTGTATATACAGTCAAAATATTGCAATGGAGTTTGGACGGAACAAATGTGCTACCTTTATCATCAACAGGAGAGAAATAGTGAAAACCAAAGGAATCAAAATGCCCAATGGAAATAACATTAAGGATCTGGATGAAGACAATTATTACAAATAGTTGGGTGTCCTTCCAGCTGACAATATCAAGCACGCTGAATTCAAGAGGAAGTTTAGAAATTCATATTTACTTCAGAGTCTCTACTATCTTGGGCCTTAATCACTGAAAATTGGCATTTAAGGCTGTTATTTTGGCCAGTAAATGTAGATTAACCCCACTGGACCTTTTAGCACCAACTTCTGGATAAGCAGAATAAGATAAAGGGAAAGTTGTAATCTCAGTCTTTATGTAGATACATCCATGTTGTTTTCTTGTGACAGAGTGGAAATGGTTTTCTATCAGCTTATTTTCTAGAATGTTTTTCCTACAACTGTCTCTTCCATAGTCCTGGGATTTATTGGTAGCTATTCACTGAAATACTCTCCAAATCCAACCCTACTTAACTTTTTCAGGACCAGACAAAGTTGGCTAGGTGTTGCCACCTGCTGCCAACAACATATCAAGTCTTCAGGACACTTTTGAAACAAACCAGCAATAAACACATCATTCCCTTAATTTTGCAAAAGGCTAGTTGTATACACAAAAGACAGGATAGAGAGCTACTTGGTAGAAGAAGAGTTAACTATCAATTGGAAAGTTCATGTCATTGGCTATCCACTCTGGTTGCTAAGGAACACTTAGTAGCTTAAGCTTTAGTTTGCAAGATTGGGTTGCTTTTTTTTGCCCTTGTGGAGCAACAGAATCAATAAAGTGTGTTACGTGGAATTTCAACACATCTGGAGGGCAAAGCATGGCTGGATCTATCTGGGTAAATCTGGATTTAAATTTAAATTTAAATTCCTGTCCTTATATACTCGCCAATGGACAATAAAGCAAATTAATCTAGCTCTAGTTAGGTTATCTACTTTCCTTTTAAAATAAAATAATATTGTGTCTCCCACATATAGTTAACAGCATTGTTATTCAGTTCATTTATTTATTGGTCATTTGTTTGTTTTGCAGTCAGTTACTCCAGATTCCAATTACCCTTTCTCAAAACTTTTAGGAAAAACTTATTCCAATTTGCTTGCCAGCTTGGGTGAATATGTCAACTTGTCTTCTCTCATATTTAGACTTCTTAAAATCTTATTTTAAAATTCTGTGATGAGGAACTTTGTAAATGTTGTTAAGTTAAAATCTTAAATAAAACTAACTAAATGAAGTTTGTTACCTAATTAATAAGCTAAATGGAGTAAGAGTTGGAGTGGGGTGCAAAAAAGTCAAACCAATAGTCACACAATCAAAACCATCAACTTCATTTTATTCACACAAATACAGGTAAACATCAATGCACCTAATTACTGGTGTGGCCATAGTTAATCAGTCAATGGGGAACAACAAAACAAAGCAATATATAATAACTTTAATTTGGAGTAGCATACTTAACTAAAATTGATGTTGTTTTAACCATTTAGTGTATTTGACTCTTGATGATGTTATAGGCAAGTACTCTTCATGTTACCCTATCTTTCAATTGTTGGATGTTCAACTTCTATTCATTGATCGAATACTCAGAAATTAAAATCCTGATATTGTAGTCAAAGTTCTCCTTGTATCTGGACAGATTTGTTTGCTGCCATATTTAGTATTGCAAATTTGGATAGTGCCGTGTGTGTGTGTGTGTGTGTGTGTGTGTGTGTGTGTGTGTGTGTGTGTGTGTTTCTGCACGCGCACACACACACATCCATTTTTGACTCCTGGCAACTGCTTTGACAAATCCCTGCTGTTTTCTTGGCAAGATTTCGGAAGTGGTTTGCCATTGCTTCCTTTCTATGGCTAATAGGCAGGGACTGTCCCACAGTTAGCCAGCTAGCTTTGTGCCTAAGAGAAGATTAGAACTCATGATTTACCAATTTATAGTCTGGTGCTTTAATCCTACACCAAGCTACCTCTCAAACTTTATTTTTTAGCAAAGAGGAAATCAACTGAATTTCTTCATCATCTTTAACTTTAACCAATGCTATTTTGTCTAGCAAAGTGTAGTATGTATGATCTCCACACATAATCTCCATTGCATTCCTGAATCATCACTTCCCCATTTTGAGCCCTGACATCATTGCTGTAAACCAATCTGTTTATGATTCAGCTGTATGCCATCCACGTTCACTGCAAGAGCAATTTTCCATTTGAAAATAGTGTGGGCTGTTTTCCTAGTGGCTCTTGCTTGCATTTTGGCTCCTTGGTTCTTCCCCTTCCCCCCATATAAAAATAGCTACAATGGACTCACTTTAAGACTATGATTTTTATCTACTCCTTTTAAAAATTATGAATGGATGGATTATGCCATGAAGATTCTGTCCCATGAAAATGGTTGTGATGATTTTTAACATATTATCAACAAGTTGGATGAAAAAGGGGAAAGCACTGGTGGTCTCATGTGCTCTTAACATTTCAGAGTTGGTGGCCATGAAAATGATCATGCAGAAGTATTTGAAACTGTTGTGGAAGATTTTGTGAATGAAACAATGATGGAGTGGTAAAGATTTTAGTATAATGGAAACTTTTGTTTTGTTTAACATATTTATCAACCTCTTTCACTAGAAAGGACGTTATGGCTTTATTAGAATGTTCTTGCCCTAAACTTTACAAACTAAAATTTACATAAAATGAAAAGGGAAAGGGAAAAAGGAAGAACTGGAAAATATAGGGGCTTTATTGAAGATTTTAATAAACCTAGTAAAAACTAATACAAAGTAAATTAGAAGGAAAAAAAAAGAAAATTCACGCAGGTAAGAAAGAAGAAAAAAGAAAAAAGTGCAACAGAAAAGAAAAAGGCAACAAAGACAATAATAAAAACTGTCTTCTAACCTTTATCACCCTGAGCATAAGCTAATATAGTAACTTTTCACCCTCTTTTAAAGTCACATTTTTTAAAAAAACTTCTCATAGCCTATGTGCAATCCAGAAACAGTAATCTTTTCAATCCTGGTTCAGCAAAAGTCCATTAGGAGTTGCCAGAAATATCAAGCAAATAGTTTATCCCTGATCAACTAGTCCAACTTTATATTCCTTCTTTTTGCTATGCCCAATTTTGACCTTTAAATCATTTCAATGGCATTATAAAATTTGATCTCTCAGCACTCATTCAAGAGGTGCCTCAAAAGCTTGCCTCAGAGTATTTTGTAAATCCCATAAAAAGGCATCATCTAAGATTTCTTGTTCTATTAACTTTTATCTGTTCAATTTCTTTGAAAAGTGATTCTCTTTAGCACCCAGGACATTTCTATAGTACCACCATTTCTAATCCCCAGTCAATCTGTGATTGTCTTTCATACCTTTGCAAACTAGTTTATGAATCAGAGAACCAAGCTTAATTTCCCACTCTGTGATTTCACAAGTTTCGCAGTAACAAAAAAATTCCCTTACTTCTACCCATCAAAAGGGATATAGGAGAAATTGTTTCCATCTGCCCATTCACATCCTTATTTTTAAGTTCATTGCATTTGTCTGGTTATGTGCAATAAAACTCCGGTAGTTCCTGGGAGGAAAAGCTGAAAGGCCACAAGTTCTACAAAGGCTCTTTTTTCCTTTAAACAGCATTTTCAAATAAACTGCAGCTGAGCTGGAAATAAATCATCTCGCTGCCCTAGAGTGTGTGTGTGTGGGAGTGGAAATGCCCTAGTTTAGATGGTGAATGGCACTGAATCTCAGAAACTGATCAATACTACTACAAAGCTTCAAAACATCAACCCTTGTATGAGAGTCTATTTGGACCAATTTTTGCTTCTCGAAAGCAGAAAGGACCGTAAAAATACTTCATTTGGGGCCTTGTCATTTCATCATCTCTTGGATCCCCTTCTAGTTGTAATTGTTTTTAAATAATATTTTTCCTAAAAAATACTTAGATGAAAGTATTTCCTATTTGAAATTGTCTCTTTCAGGGAGAGCTATCCTTTCCAAAATGAGGATTGCTTCAAAATGACATTCAAAAACTTCGTTTCTGTCCTTGACACTTGTTGCATGTAGTAATAATAATAATAATAATAATAATAATAATAATAATAATAATAATAATAATAATAATAATAATAATAATAATAATAATAATAATAATAATAATAATAATAATAATAATAATAATAATAATAATAATAATAATAATAATAATAATAATAATAATAATCCCCCCGATGGGTGCCACCTTGTCGTGGTGGGGGAGCTTAACTGCTCCAATGATGCTGAGAGCTGTGCTGATGGTAGTGTTACTACCAGAAGGTCCAACCAAGTCAGAGTGGTCTCAGCTGAGGAATGGAACTAAGAGCACCTAACCCATTAGCATTATGGAGAAACAAACAAAATCAAAGTCTATACTGGCTATAAGTCTATACTGATATAGTGATATGAAATCCAACATATAGATCTCGTTTGGTGTGTAAAAATAACAACAACAACAACAACAACAACAACAACAACAACAGAGTTGGAAGGGACCTTGGAGGTCTTCTAGTCCAACCCCCTGCTTAGGCAGGAAACCCTAAACCACTTCAGACAAATGGTTAATTGCTTAGATATTGAATTTTAAACTTTATTGATATGTTAGATAAATGGTTATCCAACACCTTCTTAAAAACTTCCAGTGTTGGAGCATTCACAACTTCTGGAGGCAAGTTGTTCCACTGATTAATTGTTCTAACTGTCAGGAAATTTCTCCTTCGTTCTAAGTTGCTTCTCTCCTTGTTTAGTTTCCACTCATTGCTTCTTGTTCTACCCTCAGGTGCTTTGGAGAATAGTTTGACTCCCTCTTCTTTGTGGCAACCCCTGAGATATTGGAACACTGCTATCATGTTTCCCATGGTCCTTCTTTTCATTAAACTAGACATACCCAGTTCCTGCAACCGTTCTTCATATATTTTAGCCTCCAGTCCCCTAATCATCTTTGTTGCTCTTCTCTGCACTCTTTCCAGAGTCTCAACGTGCCTTTTACATCATGGTGACCAAAACTGAATGCAATATTCCAAGTGCAGGAGAGTAATATGTGGTAGAGTAATTAAAATTATTTTAACAAGACTATAGTTCTATAGAAATTAGTTTTTTTCCTAATAGCTTTTTACCATATACAAAGCTTCTCACTTTATAACTTTTCAACCAGTAATAATGTGGCACTTTTCAAACACATTTTATGAATCTGAGGGGGGGGATAGGACCAGTTAAGGCAAATGACTTTAGTTTGGAATAAATATTTGAATAAAGTAACATAGGAGTCTGTAGGTAGGTAGGTAGGTTGATTGGTTTGTTTTGTTTTTAAATTACTGGTTTTCTTAGGGGTTCTTCATGAATTGAAAGACTATAAAGAAATAACTTGAAGTGAGTTTGGATGTTTGCATTCCGCATGTTATGCTCAGTGTTTTGCCTGAAGCCAAGAATTAAAATATTGCATGATGATATACGTTAATTCTCTTGATAGTGGTGGAAACCATTTCTGTAATCCAATTACTCTTGTGAGACTATTTAAAAGCTTACAGGGAAGTAAGTAGAACAATGGGAGCATTTGGGCTGAGCTGGAAACAGGCTGCAATTGAAAACAGAAGGGGGGAAAAACCAAATCGTTTAGGGAGGTATGCCTGCCTGGTTTCATCAAAGCATAGTCTTAAAATCATGAGAAGAATATTTGCTTCTAAACATCAGCGATCAGAAAGAGCTGCACATAATTAGGTGACAAGCAGAGAGCACCCCTTGTAAAGGATTCTGTTCCTTAAGATTTTAATGACCCCAACTGGGTCTTTGCTGCTTCGGGGGTCTTTTTGCTTGGTGAAAAATGGTAGACACAAGGGCCCCTTATAGCTCATCTACCACTTGGTTGTCCATTGTTTCAGCTCAAGGAGGGTCTCTTAAGCCAAAGAGGGAGCATCATTTCATCTGAGAACAGAGGAGTTGATGGTTCACTTGACCTTCTCGCTTACTATTTTTCCTCCCTGAGGACATACATTATCCAAGAAAAGTTTGCTGTCATTCTCTGCATGCAGCTGGAATCATTGACATAAAGAAAGCTACAAATGAAATCTGAATAAAACCCATTGAAGGAGATTTTTAAAAGATCTGCCATTTAGCCTGAACCCAGACTTTCTTTTAATCATTTAGGGAGTAATGCAAACAAAGCATCCTTGAGCAGGCCTAATCTGCTCAGTACAGACCCAACGGACAGTGAATAATGCTTAATATTTATTATAAGAATCCACTTCCGCAGCTCAAGTCTCCTATCAAGAGATCGTTCTTTGTTTCCTCAATTTATGATTTTGTCAATATATTATGTCAGTGTGTATGTGTATTAAATGGTATTCAAATTATTCAAAAGCTCACATCAGCTATGGTTTCTGTTCTGGTTTTAAACAAAATAACAGTAATAACAACAGCAACATTCTGGAGCTTAAAGACAAAGGATTTGTTTGTTTTTTGACCATCAATTATAACCATAAAAATACAGGGGGGGGGGAGAATAATTAATACAACTATGTGCAATGCACATAAAAAAAAACTTAAATAGTCAAAGCTTTGATCACACTTCCGTGCTTCCATCCTGACTATGTTGACCATAACTTGTAGACCAGGGGTGTCAAACTCAAGGCCCGGGGGCTGGATCCGGCCTACAGGGTACATAGATCTAGCCCATGGGACCGCCCTGGAAATAGCGAAGGACCGGCCAGTGGTGCTTCTGCCAGCGAAAATGGACCAAGCTCAGTTTTCGCTGGCAGAGGGTTGCGGGAGGCTGTGGCAGCTGAAAACGGACCTCGGGAGCCTGTTTTCGCTGGCAGAGCGTTTGGGCCACCACATGCGCCCCCAACATGAGTGATGTTGGGCTAGCCATGCCCACACCAGCCACCCCCACTCCGGCCCCCCGAGGTCAAACACAACCCTGATGCAGCCCTCAATGAAATCAAATTTGACACCCCTGTTGTAGACATTCCTGAACAAAGTGATTATATATATATATATATATATATATATATATATATATATATATATATATATATATATATATATATATATATATATATATATATATATATATATATATATATATATATATTATATATATATTATATATATATATTATATATATATATCGGTCGGTGCCGGTCCATGGATGCCACCATCTTTTTTTTTGAATTTTTTTTTTTCCTTCTGAGCATGCGCAGAAGCCAAGTTCAAGCACTGTGCATGCAGTCGCCATCTCTTTTTTGGCTTTGGGTTTTTTTGTGTTTTTTTTATTTTTAAATTTTTTGTTACTGCATGCACGCCCACAAGGCACGCCCACGCAGGGTGGGAGGGAGCAAACCAGCAGCGAGGTAAGTTTGGACCCACCCCTGGAACAAGGAGAACAAAAGAGAAAAAATGCATAACGTACACTTTGATGAAGTGCCTATTGGTTACCATCCAGCTGAATTAGCATATGATATACAAACTACTCATTCATCTCTGCCAGAGGCTGTCCAGGAACAAAAACGCATTAATCATCTATTAGATCATGAAGGTCAGAAGAAATTACTAAACAAATATTGAAAGAATTCCATAACTAGAAGGTACCTCTATTTACTGTACACTTTAGGATAAGCCAATTGCCACCAGAAGTGTGAACTCCATAGACTTGATTACTGGCAGGAGCCTAATCAAACAATGCCAAATTAAGCTGAAGCAAAGGAGCAATTATTTGGCAGCTTCTCAAAGTAGTGGATTTTGCTACATCAAGTAAAGGAGGTAGCATCCAAATGGGACAAATACAAACTTGATTACTCTGTCACATAAGGCTAAGATACTCAGTATAAATTCACTACCTCTCTGTTGTCTTTGATCTACAGTAGTATTTAGAAATGTTTTAATCTTGAAAGGCTTTAGAGTAGATTAAGCACCACCAATTATGCCTTCTGACTATTCAGCCAATTCCAGAATGAGTTTCATTTAGTTTATGGGACTTAGTCCCACAATAAATATGAAAAGGATTGCAAAATCAAGTTTGATTCCAAATATGCTTGTGAGACCGGAATAGTTATAATATTTGTCTTATTTTTTCCCCACTAATTATTTACTATATGAAAATGTATGTGCTTGACACAGCTGGTACAACATTTCTCTATATTCGATTAATCAAATGCATTGATACAAGAAATACTGTATCGTCCAAGACCTAAAGAAAGAGCAGGAATCTGAGACAGAGGAACACATGCAAAACCTGGCATTTTATTCCTGATTTAGCTGTAGTTATTTTCCTACTGCACAAGTAATTCTCTGTACAGATTGAAAGCCATCTGTTCTGAAATATGCTTGGCTTCATAGGATAGTCTGCCTTAGCAATCAGTGGTGAGTGCCTCCATTCATAAATAAAGTGGGTCACTTTGGTGGTAATAATTTGACTTTGGAACCCTCTTCTAAGGTAAGTTCTTGTGATGTTGATCATGATGCATTTTTAATGGTGGTTATAGACTTGGTATTTGGACTTTAGCTAAATCATTTTTAATGCTATGAATAATTGTATCTGGTACTAAATTTCCACTGTTGTCGCCTCTTGCTTTATGGTCTTATTTAATTTCCGTAATTGGATTTTCATTGCTTTTAAATTTCATGTTATCTGTTCTGCAATACATCTGCCTGAAGTAGCATGATAGAAATTCTCTAAATATACAGCTCTTTGGCAAAGAGAATTGCTACAGCACAGTCAAAAAGCTTAAATCGCAGGTTATTAGATAGCCATGGAGTTTCCCTACGTGTTTCAATTCAACATAATTTTCATTGTAAAAATAAACATTTGAGGTTGCTGAAATTTGGTTTACAATACCCTAATACTGTAAGTATACCAAACCTTTTCAAATCCCCCCCCCCAAAAAAAAACCCCTCTCTATTCTTACCAAACAATTGTGGGAAGAGAAACCTTGTATTTATTTTTAGTATGGACTACTTGAACATCCCTCAAAAATTAAAGAAGGGTGCAATTAGCCTCAATGATACAGATTATAAAAGGCTAGTTTTGTAAACTGACCATATCAAGAATAGGTTGCAAGAACACCTGATTATTCAAGCCTTGTAGAAGAGAGGAATTGAGGTGCACGTTTTGCGCTGTGACGAACATTGCAGAATGTTTTAAGATGGCTCTTTTTCCCAAGGTACCATTCTGTTATTCTCTCTGCTGCTCTTTATTGCACTCCTCATACCACTTGGGTTGTTATTGGCCAACCAGCACACGGATTCCAGCATACCAGCCAAATGCAGTGTTGGGCCTTCCAACTCACCCACTTCTTTTTTTTTTTCCAAAAAGTTTTATTAGTACAAAATTACATAGATAATAGCTAAACATTAAATAGAAAGTACAAACATTTTTTTTAATTTTTCTCCCCCCTAACCCACCCCTTTCCCTCCCCCCTCCCCCCCGGACTTCCCAGAGAGAGTACAGGGCATAATATCAATAAAATAAATTTAAATTAAATTAAAAAATTTTGACTTCCACCTTATTTTTTTAAAACTTCAACTCCAAATTGTACACTAATAAAAATTCCTTCCTCCTCCTTTCAATCATCTACCCTTCACAACATTTCTTCACTGTTAACTAAGAATTAAATGATTATTACATAAATGATGACTAAGTATTAAATACAAAAACCTTAAACTTCATCATAAAATCAATCAGTATATAAATAACTTACTATTACTATATATCAGATTATAAGCACTAATTCCAAACTTTAAATAACCTTCCTCCCAAAAAAAAAAATGTTAAATCTAATTGTAATATTTTATAACTGGATAGATAACAATTCCAAATCTTTCTCACAATTAAATAAAACTTAAATTGATATTACACAAAAAATAACTAAATAATAATACAAAAACCTTAAACTTCATCATAAATTCTACCACTCTATTAGTAACAAAATGTTACTATGTATTAAATTATTAGGTTCAAAAAAGTTCTAAATCTTTAAAAAGAATTAATAATACTTTGAATAAGCCCCCCAAAAAAAACAAAAGAAAAAAAAAAGAATGCAAGAAGTAAAGAAAAGAAAAAAAAATTAAGGAAAGAAGGGAAAAAGAAAAGTACAGTCATAATGGCAACCATCTGTCCAATAAACTTCAACACTGCATCTTGTTGTATCTTGATGATGGTTGCATCTTTTTGTAACTTGATAATTTTGTAGTTGTCAACTCGCCTCCCATCTGACCCCGATCTTCCATCTCCTTTTCCAGACTGTAGACATCTGTCTGGCTCTGCCAATCATTTAAATTTTGTAAATCTGTTTCGATTTGAAGAGGAAGGGATGGCTTTCCCTCCTCCTCCTCTTTTGTTTTCATACATCTTTCCTCTGGAATCTTGGATATATCAGCCTTTAAGACGTTGACATAAAATTCAATAGCTTTCTTTGTTGTATTAAGCCGATATCTTTTTCCCAGAAATTTCACTGCAACTCCTGTTGGTGCTTCCCATTTGTAATGTAAATTTAACCTTTTAAATTCATCAATCAGAAAGGTATAATCTTTTCTGGCTTTGAGCATTTTAGAGGGAATTTCTTTCCATATCATCAGTTCCTGGCCATTCACCTGCAGGTTATTTTTAAACGTCGCCTGTATAATCCTATTCCGTAAGGCTCTTATAGTAAAGTATATTACAATATCCCTTGGTAGGTGTTTTTGTTTTGCATACCAGGAGTTGATTCTATATATTTTATCAATTTGCCTGGCTAGTTCTTCTTTAGACAGTCCAGACACCTGCTCCAAAGCTTCCACCATCCTTCCTTTCAAATCTTCATATAATCCTTCTTTCAACCCCCTGACCCTTATGGCAAATTCCATGGATCTGAATTGCATCATTAACACCTCTGTTTCAAAATTTGCAATGTCATTTTGTATTTTATCTATATATTCTACTGAAGTTGTCAAAACTTGTTTGTTTTCTTCAATGCGGTTTGCCAAAACTTCAATATTTGTTGCTAGACCTTTACATACCTCCAACACATCATTTCTAATTTGTTGGTCAATATTCTTTAAAGCAGCCTGCATTTTATTATCTATTTCACTAATTTTTTGGTTAAATTCAACAATAAGTTCATCTTTCATAATCTTTAAGGTACTTATTAAATTTTCAGGTGTTAAAGACTTTGGGGGTGTTAACTCAGTGGTAAGTTGCATTTTAGAAATATAACCAGATGAATAATCCATTCTTTTATTCAAAACAATCTTTCCAGATTTTGAAGCCATTTTAGTATTTCCAGTGGTGAACAAAGAAAAAGCCAAGCCTCTAGTTAAAGTTCTTTTAAATTTCTTTTAAAATTCTTTCAAATTCCAAAGCCAGATAGAATTTTATTTTTAAAAAATTGTCAGTTATTATTTAATCCAGAATCGGGAGACAGAGAGAGTAAAGCCAACTTTCAAAATCAAAAATTTCCATAAGAAAAAAAGCTGCTAGGGAAACGAAAGTTACTTTCACTTCTCCTCCCACTTTCTCCGATCGCCATGTTGTAGCCTAATAACTGTTACTTAGTTTCTTCCGAAGTGAAAATCAGCAGTGGAGTTGAAAGAAAAAAAAAATCTGTACTTGCCCTTTAAAATCCTGTCTCTCTCTGTCTGCTTGTTTAAACAATTAAGTAGTTGTAATCCCATTCACGAAGCAGCGGGTGGTCACAGCATCTTGCTCCGCAAAAGCGGAGGTTTCCAAGTCCCCGGAGCAAGAGACAGGCTGGCTGGGGAGCCCTCACCTTTCGCGCCCCTAGCTGACACTTGGGGCACTAGGGGGGGCTCTACCCCACCTGTCCGGCTCTCATCTCTCCCCTTTGCCCGGGGCAGAGACTTTCAAGCCGCCAGACAGCTGTTCTGGCGGCTTTAACGGGGAAAAGGAAAGGCGCTCAACGAGGAGCGTCCGCGATGCAGCGATCCGGAACCGGAAGTCTGTCCAACTCACCCACTTCTTGTTATGTGTTTTCAGCAATGGCTACCTCCATCACAAAAATAAAAGACCAATGATTTTTCTGTATGTGAGTCTATAGATCTCTACAGGCAAAGGTGTATGTGTGAGAAAAGATCATATATCTTTGTAGGAGTAGGTTATTTGTTTAGGTATGATTGTATAGTGCATGAGTATAGGAACACCTGCCTATGAAATAGAGATTATATGGGTCTTCTCTTCTCAATATTTTTCTTCACAGTCCGGAAGAAAAACATCTCAGATTTCTTGAAGAACTAGCCATACTTTGGGGGGAGGTGGGGCAGGAAGAGGAATAAGATTGACAAAAATAACAGCACAACATTATAATACAAGATCTGTTCCTTTTCCACATGTATAGTGACATTATTGTGCTCAGATGCTACAAAATCCAGTGGAGTTTTGGAACAAGAAGAATGCTTTGTATAGATGGATTAGTTCAAAATCCTGTGGAAACCCTGGTAACATAACATGTTTATAGCCCTATCCCATATTTCTCAACACTTGAAGCCTTTTCAAATGGATATATAACATGTAGAAATGTCATGAGGAAAGAAACACTATGTAAGACTTCCCCCCCAGTTTTTAGTAATGTGCATGATGAGTACATATTTGAATTTGAATTTATTAAAATTTCTATGTTGCCCAACTCCCAGAGGGATATTAACAAG
Source organism: Diadophis punctatus similis (assembly GCA_023053685.1). Classification (NCBI taxonomy): domain Eukaryota; kingdom Metazoa; phylum Chordata; class Lepidosauria; order Squamata; family Dipsadidae; genus Diadophis; species Diadophis punctatus. The sequence continues at coordinate 9,590,829 of JALIGW010000013.1, forward strand.
TAAAAAGGAAAAGAAAAGAAAAAACCATAATAAATCAAATATATTTCTAGGAACCTGACTAAATGGAAATACTGAGTCTGAAAAACTAAGGAAAGTCAGCACGCTTATTATTTAGATGGAGATCAGGCCAGAGGTGGGTTCCTCCTGGTTTGGACCGTTTCGCCCAAACCAGTAGAAAACCACTGGTGATGTCATGATGATGTCATGGAACTGGTTCGGTCAGTGCGGTTCGGCGCCACCATCTTTTTATTTTTATTTTTTTTGAATTTTTTTTGAAAAGAATTGGGGGGGGATTTTTTCCGGGTTTTTTTCCTTCTGCACGTGCGCAGAAGCCAGGCTTCTGGCACTGCGCATGTATCACCATCTTCTTTTCAGCTTTTTTTGGGGGAAGTTTTTTGGATTTTTTGCCACTGCGCATGTGCGCACACACAAAGCGCGTGCGCAGCCACGCGGAGCAGCCATGTGGCACGGGAGGAAGCGAACCAGCAGTGAGGTAAGTTAGAACCCACCCCTGGACCAGGCTATAAGCTAGACTGAGAAGTCAAAAGAATAAAACAAATGCCCAGGAAAAAAAAGTATGATAGCTGCTGAGTTCTGGTGTGGGTATGTCCTTGAACACACTAGGAGACAAGCTCAGTGCAAAAGAGATGTAATCATTATATCTTTAGGACGTGATTATGGATCAATTGTATTTGCATTGAATTTCTGTCACCACAATGACTTTTCTTGGAATAATTGTTTGGGATATTGTCAATAATGTCAGCGTATATCAAAGAAGAAATCTATTGTGTGTATCTGTTGGAAGTGACTCTCTGAATGGATTGCGATGTTTGGGGTAAGAAGTATGCTTCGTATAGATAGGTTAAACATAATTTCTTTAGGGATTATCCAGTCTATGGCAAAACTATGTCTCTTGAAGTATGGCCAGATGCATCATTCTGAACTCAAGGTTGTTTGAAAAGTTTTGTGCTCATGTGGTTGCAGAAACCTGACCTTTTAAATCTATTATAGCAAAGCTTTTATACATTAAGTGGTTTAGAATACTGAATTTGAAATCATATGCCAATTTCTACCTAGAAATTGAATTGGTCTAATATTTTCCCCTTGATTTGGGGATGAGAGGGTTTCTGCAATAGGGAGTATATAGAGTTCCATTTTGTGCTCTTGTTTATCAGCTGTAAGGAGTCACAGAAATTTTTTTAAAGATGTAAAAGTATTTAGTAGAAACATCTACTCAGAAGTATGTGCTATAAATCTATATAGATATTAGCTATGGTATTAGGTGGAATTGCAAAACAGAGAATGAAAGGTATTATTTCCCTATGGTTAAAATCACCATTAGAAGTATCAGAATTTCTAATAGCTACTGTCTCATTTTAAAATAACCCACATCTTATAGTTTAGATTTTTAAATATTAAAACCCAGATTTCAATTGCATCTTTTTCAGTTTTAACTAGAATGATACAATATAGCACAATCTGGCAACCAATCTTTACTTTGAGGATATTATTTGTAACACTGTCAATCCAAGTTTGTTCACGCACTTCCAGAAGTACATTGCGAACTACAAGAAGTAGTTTTGGTGTCATAGGTCACTTCCTATTCTGGCCATTATACTTAGAACGGCATTATCCATTGCTGAAAAACTGAAATCAGTGCATTTCAGGGGTAAGCAGAATGTTCCAGGAGAAAAAAAAGAGAATATTCTATTTCAGACTGGCCTATTTTGCACAGCCCACTGGGAATGCTTACTACTGTATTTTACTGTTAAGGAGTTCAAATGGCAGTTTCATTCCAGACAAACAACTGTGGCTAACAAGACCTTCAGATAATGAGATTGTGACAACATGTACTTTACTCATAATAATTTTAAAAAATGACAAATCTTTTTTGAAATCTATTTGATTGGACTTTTTCAGTCACACAAAAATATTTATTTAATGCACGTGCTAATTTTTCACAATATTTATACCTAGGCATAATGTATAAAAATACAATTTTTATGTAATTACATTTATTATTATTGCTGCAAAATCATTACCCAAAAAAAGTTTTATTGTTAAAATGCTGTATTTTTTATACTGTCCTTACATTGTCCACTAAAGAGCTATGACAGAAAATAACTAAGAAAGCAGATTCAGATATAAACTTTATACATGTATAACATACCCCCAAACACTTCCAAGCCCAGACATATATGCAGCTGTTTATTATACATACAGATGTTTTGCATGCACTTTCATGGTGCATGGAACTATAGATAATCAATTATAAATAATGACTTTTTCCAAGTCAGTAAAGAAATACTTGAAATAAATTCCTGAACATTGTGACTCTCTGATCTAGGGTTATATCCTCACTGTATTAATCATCTCTTTCTACATGAGCTGTTAAATCCAAATACAATTTTACTTTATAAAATGCATGGAATGATCACTAGCATATATGCACTTGTATTTCATAAGAAATAGAAATATGCACCTCTGTTCATAAGAAATAAAAGCAGTGAGAGACAAGGGATCTGAATCCAGTATTTCCCTACAAAATCAAAATCCCAACACTAGGCATTTTCTTGTCACTCTGATTTAAAAAAAATAGTAATTGCTATTCCATCTTACTGCATACTAGAACAGTCTTACCACATGCAAATATTGCAAACATGTTTACCACATCAAATAACACATCCAATTTGCAGACTGGTTCCCAGTGCAGCAAAGGAAGCTACCCCTTGAAGCTGCTTGATTTCCTATCAGTATTAACAGTTTGTTAAAAGCTCATACATAAATATAATCTGATTTGTTAAGTGCATAGAAAAAAATAATAGAAATAAATTACCGGTAGCAAAGAAGGGCTAGAATTAAGAGAGAACATCTCCTCAAATGTTTGTATGGGATTTCACCAGATGTTTTATTGTACATTTACTGGGCAGTTTAGAATTTCTCAGTCTTCATCTGAGTCTTGTTTGTGTGTAACAAATTAAACTATCATTTGAGCATGTGCATGTGCTAATAGAAGTTTTTTTTCCAAACTAAAGATCACATTTATTTTTAAAGCCCATTTCATATTTCATATAGGGCCTTCTCTGTGGGGGGCCCCGCGCTCTGGAACCAACTTCCCCCAGAGACCCGAACCATCCCCACTCTGCTGGCCTTCCGAAAAGCCGTCAAGACATGGCTTTTCCTGCAGGCAGGGGGTTGAGACTAGCTCCATCTGAATTCTCCCCCGGTATGTCTGGTGGGGATACTTTTAACTGTTTTAATCTTTTTAACTTTTAATTGTGTTTTTAAATTGTTATTATTTCTAGTGTTCTTATATGATATTGTACGCTGCCCTGAGTCCCTCGGGAATAGGGCAGCATAGAAGAACCAAGAAATAAATAAATAAGTAAATATTTGTGACTAATATCTGTTATGCTTACTTTTCTTAGCTTTTCTTTCTCTTTTTCAATGCTTTTCTCCTCCTCTCTTTAAAAATAGACTTTTTTTGTGTTTTAGCTAATTATATAAAAAATAGTACAACAAGGGAGCTCATTAAATTTGAAATAAAAAGGAGAAAGGTGTTACAAGAAGTTAATTAACAAGATACAAAGACACCAATTAACACCTATACTGCAAGGAGGGAAAAACCACTTTATATGCACTACAGTATAAAAAAAAATCACAGCTGGTAATGCATATTTTTTGGCATAATATGAAATTTACAAATACTACCGGTAATCCAAAATAGTCTGATAGTTAAAAAATCCCACACATTTCCTTGTTGTACCAACTAAGCTCCATTTTTTATGATGAGCACCTGTGCAGGTATTAATACTTTCAATTGTTGATTTATTTTAAAAAAACATGCGAGGACAAATAACATAATTTTCTCTACTGGGACATGTAATACTTACTGGTTCTATTAATGAATTTAAATTTGCAATTAACACCTCCGTATTTTTTTTTAAATTATAAATTGGTGGCTTTAAAAAGTGATCTCCCTTTTAAAAATATTTTATATTGCTATTTTACTATTAAAATTGTTAAATTATATGTCTTTCATTTCAAAGGACTAAACTGAAGAAAAGAAAACAATTTATAATCTATATTCAATCTATGATCTGTTATTCAAGCCCCCTTATTTTATTGTGTGTGTCATTTTAACCAACATTCAATTCTTTTTCATCATGAAATTTCTACCTTTACACACACACCCCACACACGCATAAACAATATATGTTTGTGCATATGTGTTTGTGTATAAGTGTATATATAAATGTACAAATGCAATACACTTTAAAGTCGTCATATACAAATATATCCTATTAGTGACACTAATACGTCACTAATAGGATATATTAGTAACATTATTATCACTTCTATTATGGCAAAATCAATAGAACAGGTTCAAGATTATTTATTTATATCCCATGCATTTTAAAAGAAGTTAAACATATTCAACTTTTTTTTACAGTAAGTGCAATATCTAGCCCATAGCTAATATATTAGAAGGGATGTTTTACAAAATCAAATAATGATAGCTAATTTACACTCTATTTATTATCAATGCCTTATAAGATGGTGAGTTGAAGCTGTTGAATTTTAGGTCATTGGTCAAGAGATCCTGGTTAAAAGTTTCAATTCTAAACTGTCAGGGGTATTTTGAGCCATCCAGTTACTGAGAACTGCTAATGAACAAAAAAATTATAGCAAGACATGAAGATTAAGTAAGATAAGCAGAAGTTACAAACAATACTTGGTAGAGAATCCTGGAAATGATCTCCATATCATTTGGCTAGAGAAGCAGTAGAAAGCAGTAGAAATGTGTTAGATGAAGCTAACTGTGTCATGTTTTTGGCTGTCTCCCAGTCTTTAGGAAATTATCTACAGTATAAGGAAAATTGCAGGAAGCAACTGCTTTAAGCTAGCCCTAATAACAGCTTCAGTATCAATTACTAAAAATTGTTTTGAGCTAATCAACTATGCTGAAGCTTTCAGGGAGTCTAGGACCATAGACAATTGAGTGACCTGTGTTTTTTCCTAGTTTGAAGCCTCATCCCCCAAAATATAAATATCTGAAGGTAAGGATCAAGGCACCAAGTCTAAAAGAAACAGGAAAGGAAGAAATGCAGGAACTGAAATATATTTTCAATTCCCTTTTTTCACTAGAACAAATATTGTTCATTATGTCTTAATGAGGCCAGCATAGAGTCTAGCTAATGAAGAAATTGGAGTGCCTGGTCTATCTCTTCCCCAATATGCATTGCCTTGCTGCATTTATTTTGCAGAAAAAAAAAGATGGCGGCACCCACGGATTGGCACCATTTGATCCAGTTCAGTGACATCACCATTGGGTCGCTACCGGTTTGGGCGATCCGGTCTGAACCGGGAGGAACCCATCCCTGCCTTGACTTACAACCATTGATTTGGTGACCAAAGTTACAACAGCATTGTGTAAAATGACTTTGCACTAGTAAGAAAGTGGCTTATATGATTGTTGCACTGATGACCCTCTCAACATTCCCTCGGTCACATAATCAAAAGTCAAGCCCTTGGCAACTGGTCTGTGTTTAATTGTAGTTGCAGCTTGCTGAGATCATCGGACTGCCATTTGTAATCCTCCCAGCTGACTTCCAACAATCCAACAAGTCATTAGGTGAAGCCAGATTCATCTAACAACCATGTGATTAACTTAACAATTGTAGTGATTCACTTAACAACTATGTCAAAAAGTTGATAAAATTGGCCATGACTCACTTAACAACCACCTTGCTTAGCAACACAAATTCTCCATTTTTCCACTTAGTCCTAATTGTCGTTGTAAGTCAAGGACTACCTGTATACACACACTTATATGTTATACTACCGTATATAGAATCTTATGTAAAATTCTGACTTCCATCAATGTTGTGTATGCATGCTGTACCATGCCCTAAAAGTTTCCAACACAAGTTGCCTGAAGTGTTTGCAACACAAGTTAGATCTTGCACAGGTAATTAATGTCAGAACAGGACCCGCTCCTATATTTTTTGCTTCTTTCTCTCATTTGTTCTGTTTGCACAACCACCCAAAAAAGAAAAAAGAAAGAAAGAAAGAAAGGAAAAAATCATTGTGAACAAGCTAAAAATGCATCTGTCAAATTGATTCTCTCAAAGAGGTTTTTAACTTTGAAGGATACATTGATCAAAGGCTGCTCTCTTCTAACTATCCTTTCGAAAGCTGAGATCACTGAATAGAATTTGGAAGGAATAAAAAATACAACACCTGTATTGTTGAACTTCAAAACGTGGAGAAAATAAGGCAATTGGGCCATAAAGGAATCAGATTTATAGCAGCCTCATTAATTTGATTTAATACTTCAGTAAATTGATTTAATTTTTAAGCAATGGACAGAACAATGTCATTTATTCCTCCCCCCCTCTGGCTTTCTGCCAATAGCTTGGGGTGGGAGAAGATTGAGCCCTTGCTTATTGAATGCCTATGTTATAGTGCTTCTATTTATTATAAGATGGCTGCAAAGATGATGAAAGAATTTACTGATTGATTGGAAAGTTCCATTCCCAAAATTCACTGCCATTCTTTCATCTGATAGGCTGGTTAGTTCTGTCTCTGCATGGTGTTCCCACAAATATTTTTGGAAGCACATTTATATGTTTAATGTCCTATAACACCCCACCCACCCACATTCCCACCCCTACTCTTTGCAAAATTCATTCACAGCTTCTTGACAGTTATTTCCACAATTGCAATCACAGACGAACAGTAACTGACCATAAGAAGCAGCAGCAGCAGTACCCTGTTTTCCCCAAAATTAGACATCCCCTGATAATAAGCCCAATCGGGCTTTTGAGTGCATGGCAATAAGGCCAAGCACTTATTTCAGGGTTCTAAAAAATATAAGACAGGGTCTTATTTTCGGGGAAACACGGGTATCTAAAGCCAAACCAATTCACCGTAAAATATGCTTCTTTTTCTTGAAACATTCTTTAAAACTGTTGATAAATACATAGAAAAAAATATTTGAATGTTAAAGTGGCTTAGCAACTCGAAGCACAAATATCAGTGGATATGTATTAGATTAAACAGTGCTTTGACTGCTGTTTTATTCAATCATTAAATCATACATGAGGCTCTGGAGCTGTATTCTGATGGGTTATATATCTCTAAATAAACAGTTTGTAATACAACCGTTTGCATGTTTATAGCCATCATGCTATTCCCTTTTGGGAGAAGCAATATTATGCAAAACACAGGAAAAGAGTATGAAGTAGCAAGTAAAGGAAATTAAAGGCAGAATGAAAGAGAAACAAAGAAGGAAATTAAAGTTTTCACATAAGATTCTTTAGTGACATAAGGCAAAAGTAAACAAAGTATCAGCTTTACTCATAACTATGTTCTGTGTCAGAAACAACCAGTGTGGTTTTAGTGGTTAAAGGTATTGCGCTAGAAACCAGGTGACTGGGAGTTCTAGTCCTACCTAGGGCACAAAGTCAGCTGGTTGAACTTGGGCCAGTCACCCTCTTTCGGTCCTTCAGAAATATTGCCAAAAATTGCCAGGATTGGCTCCAAACATAGCTGGAGGTTAACACTGACTCAGACACACACACACACACCAGTGGTGGATTCCTACCAGTGCGGTCCACTCTATAGCACCGGTAGCAGCCCGCTGGTGATGTCACAGTACCGGTGCGGTTGGTTGCCAGTGCCTGGGCGCCGCCATTTTTTTAAAATTAATTTTTTAAAAAAATTTCTTCTGCGCATGCGCTGCCTTCCTACCCCACAGTGAGTCCAAGCAGGGGAGGATGGCTTAACCTGACAATTAAATCTTTCCCCATCCCTTCGCTTGAAAATAATAAGAAGCTCACATTTGACACTTTTCCTTCATTTTTGCCTAAAGCTTCCCAAAGTTGGCGTTTTCCGAAGCTTAACCTTTTATACTGTTAATTTTATACAGTTTTATACTGTTATTCTTTAGATGAAAACATTGAGGACTGTTAAAAGATACTGTTCTTTTAACAGTCCTCAATATTTTCGTCTAAGGAATCCATGACTGAAACAAAAAAATGTTGTATGAGACTTGCTTGTCTTTTAACTATAGCATTTTCTGCACATAAAGGTTGCTGTGTTGCCATGGTGTAACACGCACTTTGTATGCAAAGCTTTTCATGTAAGCTATAAAATAGCAAAAATAGTAGTAACATCTCTCTGAAATAACTAATATATGACCGGTAAGCCATGCCCACCTGGTCACATGGATGGCAAGCCACACCCACAAAATAAGCCACGCCCACAGAGTGGTAGTAAAAAAATTAGGAATCCATCCCTGACACACAAACACAAAATACAAAGATCTATGTAGCTTTCCCTGCTAATAATAAGAGTATGACACTACTCCTGTGGGATACATATGCCAGAATGACTACCAAATCCCCATTTTGTCTCAAAAGTCCTCACGGGTATTATGTGCAGGCTAGAATTGACCTTGCAAGTGTAAAAGCTGTTGCCCATGTTGAGAACTAGGGGGCACATGTAGCATCTGTATATATTCACAATGGTTTTTAATTATGCAAATATTTGTCGAATACTATCCTAGCATAGTTCTGCAGGTAGAATGGGTTCCTCAAGGTCTAATAGTAAATATTATTGCAAAACAAGCTTTCCAACAACCCCCAAAGGAAATGTATATGGTATAAAAACAAATAATTTGAACTAATTCTTTGTTGAGAAAGGGATAAAGATCTAACATGAAATTTATTTTGCAGTCCATGGGGCCTGGGACAATGACCTTCCTAAGAGATTATCAGAGAAATCAAATGGATGTGAGGTGACAGCCCATATCACATTCTGAATGTGAATAAGGCACAGGAAACACATACATACACAAATAAATATATGATGGATGTTCAACACGGTTAACTGATTCAGTATGCTATATTTTCCACCCCTTTCCATAGTGATTGTTTAAGTAATATTTTCTGTGTATCATTTTCTCTTCCTGTCTGATTAGAAGCATAACCATTAAGGAGGAAAAATAAAAATAAACTGTAAACAGTCCAGGCATTTAGATTTCTACACCAGGCAATTTTCTTTTCTTTTTCTTTTTCCTCAACTCATTTTTTACTTCAGGTGATTTTGTAGACAAGACTGTGCGGTTTTCTTGGCAACATTTTGCTTTCTTTTTAAGGCTGAGAAAAAGTTGAGCTTTGTGCCAAAGATAGGACCAGGACTCAGTTCTCTCTGCTTTAACAAAGTCACTCATCGGTCATTTGTCTTCCAAAATTTAAATCTGATATTGCCTGTGAATTACAAGAGGTAGTAATTACTCTTTCCAAATACAATATTCCAGTTTTCTTCACTATACAAGAAGAAATGTATAGCAAAGAACAGACAATACTGCCATAAGTGATTATATTTTGTAATAAATAAAATTAGTTTGAATTAATTATTTTAAGAAGCTTTAAAATGTTAAGGAAGTCTATTTCACTCACTTCTCTGATCCAAGACAAGCAGTAAAATCCAGATAGTTAGAAGTTTTTAATCAGTCTTCCTGGACCCATCCCAAGATCCAGAACCTGACATGGGTGAGATCAAACCTAGATTGACATAGTACCCCTGCTTTAATATGCTTTATTCATAAAACATACTATGCCCAAACAAAGCATAACATGATTTAATTTGATAGTTCATATAGCATGTTAAGACCAGGGCTGAGTAGCCACAGTTTGCTGAAACCTCCAATTCCATTTAAGCCACATTGCGCAAAGCAAAGCAAATATTGTATGTGCATGCATGTATGCAGAGCCATCTCTGCAAAGTTCAGCTCACCTACTTCCCCAACACAGTCTTTTTACAAAAGGTAAAAGGTTTCCCATCAGGGGTGGGTTCCACTTACCTTCACCACCAGTTCGCATCGTGACATTTTGCTTGCGCGCGCTCGTGCAATTTGGCTTCCGCGCATGCTCAGTATCTGAAATCAGCCCGAAACACAGCTGTGGAGATGATCAGCTGTGCTTTGGGCGAAGGAATAAATGTCAGTATAAACCCAGGGGCGGGCAGAAGGGCCCTTTTGCAAGCAGCAGAACAGGAAAAACCTTCAAAACAGTTTAAAAAAAATCGCAAAAAGTAAAAAAAAAAGATGGCGGCGCCCACAGACCAGCACCAGCCAATCCAGTTCAGTGACATCACCAGCGGGTTGCTACCGGTTCGGGCGATCCGGTCCGAACCGGAAGGAACCCACCCCTGGTTCCCATGTATCTACTCTACACTACGGGTGTCCAACTTGGCAACTTTAAGACTTGTGGACTTCAACTCTCATGCTGACTTGGGAATTCTGGCAGTTGAAATCCACAAGTGTTAAAGTTGCCAAGGTTGCTCTAAACTCTCATGGTGCTTTGGCTTTTTATTCTTATTCTAATGTTTCCTTCAAAACTGGGAAATATGCATATTTTCAAGGGCCTGAAAAGTCCAATGTGATTCAGGCAAGCAACAGGTCCCTATTTTGCTACATCCAGAACTGAAGAGGAGTTGCAAAAGCTGTGAGATGCTAGCAACCAAAATGAATACTGATTCACCAGGACAACAGTCCAGAATAGCTCAAGCAGTCATATTTATCATTGACTGTGCTGGCACACAGTCAGAAGTATTTATAATTTAAATTGCCTCTTTATTTTTAAGAAATCTCTGCTTAAGTCCAGGAAAAAGAAAATAAAAATGGATTATGCCTCAAGCATCAAACATGAATAAGGATTTTAAAAAATCATATATAAAGTAGCAGTTACAGTTCAAAGTTGGGGCCAGGGATTAATGGTTACTATTACCCTGATGAAAAGCATTTTGAAACCACTGAAAATACTAGTTTTTCTTTCCAGTTAATTGTGTTATGTTGAATGCCAGGGATGCTATTCCTTCCATTAGCTAATCGTCTTTGACTTTAAATGCTTATTATGCAATCTGTTTGTTCTGAATAGAGCAGAGTCCAAACCGCTCATGGTTTTTGGGATAGTTTTGTTTGGCTGATTTATTTATTTATTTAAGATCCTTATTTTGGTGGCGCTGAGAAATATCCTTTTATGGTATTGCTTTCTCCTTCCTGTTTCATTTAGACCGTTCTTTTTGTCTTCAGTGAAATCACTGAATATCTAAATCTGATTTGGTGGTTGGTAGCTTGATAGCCTGTAGCTGCCATCTTGACTTTTTTGACATCTCCCCCAGTTGTCTGGAAGGAACTCGTGAATTCTCACCTCTCCTTGGGTTCCCTGGAAGAAATACATGGACCTAAAGTGGAAAATACAATCGCAGGCTGGAAAAAAAAACATAACTATTCCCAATTCTCAAACTTGAAGTATGTTTCTTAGGTAAATAAACCTTTTTTGTGCCTCTAAAATGTCAAGATTCCAAGTGAAAGACATGAGATTTGTCCTGAAATAAATAGAATAGGAGTAAAGAAAAAGATGAAGATGTATTGTACCAATCATCATGTACTTCTGCTATTATTATGTACAATTGTATTAGTTCAGTCACTAAAAATGTTGGAAATCCTTAATGGGGAATGTTAACATCACTGCGGTAATTTTTGGCTGGCAACTGAAACGAAATGTCTTCCATGTAAGGAAACATATTTCTTGACATTACTGAATAAAACTGGCTTGTCCCAATAGACTTGCTTTTAAAAATATCCAGTGTTTGCTTTCCTGGTTAAGGCAAGACCTCCCAAACAAATGTAAGTAGGCTGCAGTTGATTTTGATTGACTTTGTTTCTACTGTGGTGAAAGATGACTTCCATCTTGCAGTTACTTTTTTTTAAGGTTAAAAAATGTCCAGGCTCAGAACCTGCTTGAATTATTATATAATTATTGAAGAATTGAAATTGTTCTGAAGGAGAAGTCTGGAGGTTTCCATTAACACCGAATAATGTTTCTGCTTAATAGTCCCCATGGATCATCTACTTGCTGACTGTTTTTGCTCTTCCTTGATATGGCTCAGCTTATTTTCTCTTGGAAATACACTATTCTACCTCTTAAGATCAAAATAAATATGTGTTTACTGTCTGGAATATGTATGTTTGTCAGAAGATTCCAATTTGCAGTTATGTGCAGGCCTGCTGAGCAATAAATCCCACTGAGTACAATTAGACTGCTTTTGGCAAATATGTATAGACTGCAACATTAAGGGGCAAAGCATCGCTAAATATTTTGAGAAATATATACATTAAAGAATGTAGACTACCGGTAGTTTCCCTGAACATTTGGCCCCCTCCATGCTACATCAGAAAGAAGGCAAGTACAGTATTGAATTAAAATTGCAGGAAAGTCATCATACTTTTTTTCCACCATCATCTATCATTTAGTTCTTGCCACCGAGCAAACCCATTCTTCTTGCCACCTCTGGGATTGGGTTACTGAAGAACAGAATCTTCTATATAAGGATGGCTAAAAATTAAATTAACTAGTATAGGGAGGAAGTGCCACCCAGGTAGAAAACAACATCTTGTACCCAACCTAAGTAAATACCAGTACTGAAATGTAATCTGTATGGAGACTTTAAAATGCAAGGCTTTCAATTATGTCACCAAGCTATAGGGAACTCATTTGGGAAAAGAAAGTGCTAAATCTCTTGCCTGAGAAAATGTTGTGAAAATATGGCAAGGCTCTAGGATCACATAAGCATGTTACCAAGAAGCCCTGCTGTACAAGAATGGAATGGGACAACTTGTTGTGGCCCTCTCACTGGGCCCAACTTAGCAATAGCAATAGCACTTAGACTTATATACCACTTCATAGTGCTTTACAGCCCTCTCTAAGTGGTTTACAGAGTCAGCATATTGCCCCCAACAATCTGGGTGCTCATTTTACCCACCTCGAAAGGATGGAAGGCTGAGTCAACCTTGAGCCGGTGAGATTTGAACCGCTGAACTGCAGCTAGCAGTCAGCTGAAGTCGCTTGCAGGGCTGCACTCTAACCACTCCGCCACCTCAGCTCCTGTCCCACAGCCATCTTGCTATGGGACAATCTAAGTGAAATAACTCAGTGCAATAAATGTTATCTGCCATGTTTCTTCTACATTATTTCCTTTTCTGTCAATGGTAATAATGTCGAACAGTGGTAAATAACATTTAACATGTTCAATTATCCTGCATGTATTATCTCACAGCAAGTTGTCCCATAGTGAGTTGGGTGCGGTGAGATGTCCATGGTGAAATGGTCATGTTGGGTTGGCTGTGGATATGTGATCACAGTGAGATGGCCATAGCAAGATGACTGTGGTGAGATGGCCATGGCGAGTTGGTCACAGTGAGTTGTCTAGATCCACACAAGAAATGGTTGGAATGTCCCTGCATGTGATGCTGGGAGGTTTTAACATGTTGTTTTGAGACATATTGTGTTGAAAAAAGGAGAATACTAGACCTATGGCACAGTCAGGAGCAGCAACCAAGAAAAAGCATGGGCAGATGGAGGGAGGGGAAATATTTGGTTTGGGGTTTTTTTCAATTTTTATCTTTAACAATTTGAATATCAAACATCTTCACAGGTAAAATATAAACTCATAAAATATAGAGGTAGAAGTTTTGGAAAGTTTAGAAAATCAGCTCCCTTCATTAATCTGAACCAGTCATTCTGTTTCTTAGCCCACTTTATGTCAAGGCGCTGTTGAAAATGAGAGAGGACCTCTGATGAAGTCACAAAAGAAAGGCAGAAACTAAATGCAGTAAAAGGATAAATCTAAAAAGTGTTGACTATGAATGAAGGTTGACTCCATTCCGAAAGAGACAAACAACAAGAAGTGAGCACAGTTCCACAGTTTGGGAGTGACACAAGAAAAAGCTAATTCTTGTGTGCTTGAGAAAGCATCTTTCCTTCTTCCAGGCAACACCCTGGTATCGGGCTAAGAGGTCAGGCAGTTCATTTGGCTTATAGATTCTTCCGCACCCTGGGCATTAGTGAGCATGCTGAACACTTCCCTCACCACTATTTTCCCAGTTCTCTTTCAAAGTACCGATTTTTTTATTTTGGGGGCGGGGAATAGCAGAAGAAGATGTGTTGACAAAGAGATAGCCAAGGTGCTAGGCACTGAGAGCTTGAGATGGGATTTTTTTTTAACACCTGGGAAGGGATTGAATGGCCCCTCCTTTAAATTAAACCTATCTTCGTTTTTGTCTTGAATAATACAAGGTGGTATCCTGTAAGAAAGGTGGTGGAGGGAAAAACACAGGTCTGCAGATAAATAAAAATGCAAATCAGTTCTCAAACACTGTGGAGAAATTTGTAAGCTGAATGTGCTGAAGTGGTTTCAATTCTTCATCAGACATTGCATAAATTGAAACTGGAGCCTTGCCAATTCTTACTGTTATTACTTTTTAACCAAAGAGTATAAATGGACAGATAAAGTGGAAGAGTTCTCATTTTTTGCAGATAACATTGTGCCTGAAGGATGCCGGAGATAAGTTGCAGAAGCTTCATTAGCATAACATGACAATGCCAAATTAATTCTAATTATCCTGATCACTGAGCATTTAAATGAAAATGAAGACATTAAAGGTAACTAATTACTGAGAAGGGCATTTCTTTGGATGAATTATGAGGGGTTTAAACAAAGACAGTACGAAACAAAGGCTCTCCGCTGCCCAGCCATTTGTCAATTTATTCAGAATGATCTTACCAGGGAAACTTTGTTTTTCGGAAAACATGAAACGCAGAACGGCCCCATTTTTTCAGCTAATTGCATACTTTTATTGCTATTATATCAAATATATTAGCACTGCTAATCACAACATAACTTCTGAGCCATTATCATTATATTAACAGCCTTCCTGACCACAGGTCATAAAGTGGTTCATTGTGAAACATGGAGAAAAAAAATTAAATGGAAAAAAAATGGTGAGCTTTTCTGAAATTCTGAAAATAGCCATTTACTGTGGCATGCATACGATGTTCATCACGCAGAGGAGTTGAAAGAACAGATATATTACCTGATGGTTTTATTTCTGAATCTTTTCCAGTCACATTATCAAATTGGGATTCTATTTTCAATAGAGATTTTAGTAACTTGCTCTAAAAATTACCAGAGGAAATCAAAGCAGTCCTTTCTAAATTTGAGCTTTTTTTTTCATGCACTTTTCCCTTTACTCATGAGGAGATGGGCGTGTTCAGGTTTTATTTTAGATTAATCACCAGTTAGTAAGGAGCCGAGGTGGCGCAGCGGTTAGAGAGCAGTACTGCAGGCTACTTTAGCTGACTGTGATCATTTGAGTTCAGCTGATCAAATCTCACCGGCTCAGGGTTGACTCAGCCTTCCATCCTTCCGAGGTAGGTAAAATGAGGACCCAGATTGTTGGGGGCAATGTAAATATATACATTGCTTAATGGTGTAAACCGCTTAGAGAGTGCTTGCACTATGAGGCGGTATATAAATCTCATAAATAAATAAATAAATAAATAAATAAATAAATAAATAAATAAATAAATAAATAAATAAATAAATAAATAAATGAATGAATGAATGAATGAATGAATGAATGAATGAATGAATAAATAAATAAATAAATAAATAAATAAATAAAAGTTAGCATCTCTGAATCTGAAATTATGGCTGGATAATGAAGCTGTTTCCATCTCCTCGTGATTTGAAGCTGGCTTCTGTTCAATACATATAATTAAGTTGAACCACAATTTGTGGAAATGAAATGATTCAGAGGGCCACAGTTAACCTCAGTCACAAATGAAAGTTTTGAACTTGTGGCCATGCTGAGAGGCAGAACATGCAAATATGTCTTCCACTATTAAAGTGTCATTTAACATTATTCTATAGCTAATGTTATACAGACCAAAAAGGACTGTATAACCATCCCTCACTGTAGACATATTTTTCCAGATTATGCCTCTGCTATTAGGAAGTATATAATAAATGCCATATCATCATTTATGTATCTGGTCCCAATAAGACCATTTGTATCTGGCAGTGAAATATGATCCTCATCTATGAAATAGGCAATGACTTACAGAGAAGGGGAAGCCAGAAAGAACGGAAGCAAGAAAAACAGATGGCACATTGTAAAGAATTTGTTTTGCTCCTGCACATAATGTTTAACAGAAAATCTTGGGCATTTTCAACATACATCTCCATCCTCTTTATTATATTTACCTAGAAATAATTTGTCTGTATTGCCAAAGTACCTAGTTTCAGGCTTGTAGGCAAACATAAAATAGATTTTCTAAGTTAGAAAATGTAGAAATGGCCAAAGGGATTACTTATATGCAAAATACAGAAGCATGAGCTACACTGTACTTTGTTGTTGGGGTTGGTTTTGGTTTTGGAAAGGGTTTTTTGGGGTGGGGTGGGGTGGGAGGGTGCATTTTTTCTGTCCCTTCTTAAGCAATTGCTATTCTCAAAAGGTGTTTCTTTTTCCTCCAGTAATTCTATTGAGAACATTCTAGATTTCTCCAAGGGTGTATGAGAGAGAGAAGAGAAATAGAAAATACTTCCCTCCCATCTCTCCCTCCCAACAAATGAGCAGGATTAAGGCTTCCATTTACCACTCAAAAAATACCTGTGTCCTCCACAAGCATCAACACCTGCTGAGCAACAGCCAGACTGCTAAAAACAAGACTTGTTTCAGGGATGCACTTTTGAGTTGAACTTTTTCCTGTGATTACTGCAGCATTTGCTGGAGTAATGTTCGTGATTAAAAAATTGCAAGAATAAGGGTTAAAAAGTGAGTCAATGAGGTACCTTTAGCCCAATGTGGAGGGCCAATTTGAATTTTTGCTAGAATTGTCTTGCATTCCATTTGACTTCCAATACGCTTCTTCTGAACTCTAACATAGAGTGTCTAAAAGCAATGTTGGATTATAGTCTGCTTATTTTCTGGAGTTTACATGTTTCGTCTACCTATGTTGATAAAGACCATATGTACAATGATGAAATATCAGTTAAGCAGTCTTAATACAATCATGCATATGCTTTTATCAGCATCTTCTGTTCAGTATTTTATTCTTTAAGATGCCTACACATTAGTCAAATATCACATTCAAAAATGTATTTTGTTTTCTAAGTGCACATGTTTATGTTTAGTGTTATAAGATGGGAATTGTCACAAAGGAATTGAGAGATGAGATGTGCATGGGAAAAGGAAAATTACAATTGCAAAATATAATTCCAAATTATACCTTGCAAACAAACCCTTTCAAAAAAGTTTTATCTAAATTACCGTATTTTTCAGAGTATAAGACACCCCTAAAAGTGGGTAAACATTTAGGTGCATCTTATAGACCGAATACAGGCGTTTTTGGCCTCCTGAACTCTTAGTGTGTCATGTTTTTTCTCTACCCGGCCTCGAGAAGCACTCTGCAGTGCTCTGCCTGGCCCATTTTTGCCAAAAATGGGCATATTTTTGCCACAAACGGGCCCATTTTGGGACTTCTAAGCCCTCTGCGTGTCATGTTTTCATCCTCCCAGGCCCCCAGAAGCACTCTGCTGTGCTCTGTACAGCCCATTTTTGGCCTGCAGAGCAGAGGTGGGTTCCTTCCGAAGCTGTCCGGTACGGAGCTCCGGTAGGGAGCGGCCGATTGTGCAATTTGCGCGTGACCGCTCCGGAGCCCTCTCTGCTGGTCCGTCACATGCATTGCCATGTTTTTATGTGAATTTTTGGGCGATTTTGCTTCTGTGCATGCGCGGAAGCAAAATCGCGCCAAAATCTCATGAGGGGACACGCGTAAGAGATTTCGGTGCGATTTTGCTTCTGCGCATGCTGCAGAGTGCTTCTGGGGGCTGGGGAGGGTGAAAATGTGATGCATGGAGGGCCCGTTTTTGGTGAAAATGGGCCATGCAGAACACTGCAAACTGCTTCTGGGGGCCAGGGAGGGCGAAAACACGACATACGGAGGCCAAAAACTTTTTTCCCCTTGTTTTCCTCCTTTAAATTTAGGTGCGTCTTATAGTCCGGTGCGTCTTATACTTCAAAAAATACGGGTAATGTTTTTAAGGCATTGTGATCTGGAAGCCAGTTTGGTGTAGCAATTAAGGCATCAGGCTAGAAACCAGGACACTGTGAGCTCTAATCCTGCCTGGGCCAGTCCATTTCTCTCAGCCCTAGGAAAAAAGCAATGGCAAAGCACTTCTGAAAAACCTTGCCAAGAAGACTGCAGGGTCTTGCTGACACAGTTTCCAAGAACTGGACATGATTAAATGGAAGGGGAAAAAACCACCTCTAGAGCTCTCAGCCATTCTCTTTCCCAGTGCACAAGGTCCCAGGATCTTTTCCTTCATCAACTGTAAGCTCTGCAGCAGTGAACATATTGATGGGATTGGTGAGGAAAGAGAAGAAAGTTCCAGTAAGTATCACCTCCTGGTGAGAAGAACAATCACCCATCACTCTCCATAATGTGGGGCAGACAAAGCTGGACAAATGGTGACCGGGTTGGACAAGGGTAGGGGAATGCTTTGGCCTGAGGCTTTATCTATTTGTCAAGTTGCCTAGATAACAAGTTACAGAGAACTGGTCAGTCAGACCATTTCTGAATGCAGCTCTGGTTCCCAGTTTCATCCTGCATCATTCTTCAGCAATTGAGCCATAATAGCCAGTTTATTTTTGGTCACAAATGTTCAGAATGTATCAAGGCCATGTCTGGTTGTGTTCCTTAGAGAATGTTGTAAAAAAAAAGCAGAGAAGTTGTGGTAGAATTCTCCTAAGGGAGAAAGACTATATTAGCCTGAATAATAACCATTCTTCTTCAATAATACAATTACACATTTTTATTCTAGCTCTCTTCTAATTTTAGTTATTTCATATTAACAAACACTGGCTTTATCTTTACTCTCCTAGCCTGTTTTTTTTTTTTTTAGGATTTTATTTTGAGCCCTGTTTATTTCAAGCACTATGCTTGCTTTTGACCCAGACTAGAGTGCAGATTCCAAAGTTGTAATCCTGCATTTATGTGCATATATAAGTTTATTCTTGTGTTCACAGTCTTAAGTTGTGATGCCCTGTCACTCAGCTCTCACCTGTGGCTCCTAGCAGCTGTAGCATGTGCAGCGGCCACACCCTGGGCAACAGTTTTGACAGGCTGGCCAAACCAGCCTCTTCGAATACGATGGATGAACATCATCATATTTAAAACATTGCAGATAGAGTTAAAACATGTTAAGTACAAAGCTGTGAGATATCAGAGATGTGGAACTCTTCAGATGTTCTTTAATTATAAGTCCTTAAAGACCCTTACCATTAACTATGCTAGCTCAGATGGAAAATTGCAGTTAAGCAATGTATAAAGAGCTACAAGTTCTGTATTTGTGTTGTGGTCATATAGTAAATCAACTCAAACTCAAAATAATTTTTCAAAAAGGCAAATCATATGATAATACTGGATCAATTTTTGGAGCATTACTAAGTTATTTGGGCCATAGTATACACTTCAATGAAGACATCTGCAAAATGGTGGAAACTACTATAAAAGTTAATTCAGTGAAAAAAAAAGGCTCACATTTGCAAAAAGGACCATGACAACTGTCCCTCCTTGGTTCTTGAGGGAGGAAAATTAACTCTCTAGGAGCAGGTCCGCAATTTGGGGGTCCTCCTAGATCCACAGCTAAAATTAGATCAACATCTTACAGCTGTGGCTAGGGGGGGCTTTTGCACAGTTTCGCCTGGTGCACCAATTGCGGCCATACTTGGAGAAGGAGGCTCTACTCACGGTCATTCTCACCCTTGTCACCTCCCGATTGGACTACTGCAATGCGCTCTACATGGGGCTACCCTTGAAGAGTATTCGGAGACTTCAGTTGGTGCAAAATGCGGCTGCACGTGCTGTGGTGGGTGTGTCAAGATACACCCACGTTACACCTATACTCCGCCAGCTGCATTGGTTGCCCATCGGTCTCCGGGTCCAATTCAAGGTGTTGATCATCATCTTTAAAGCCCTTCATGGCTTAGGACCAGGTTACCTGCGGGACCGCATTCTGCCTCATACTTCCCTTCGACCGGTTAGGGCCGACAGAGTGGGCCTCCTCCAGGTCCCGTCAGCCAAGCAATGCCGGCTGGCGGGCCCTAGGGGGAGGGCCTTCTCTGTGGGGGGCCCCGTGCTCTGGAACCAACTTCCCCCAGAGATCCGAACTATCCCCACCCTGCTGGCCTTCCGAAAAGCCGTCAAGACATGGCTCTTCCTGCAGGCAGGGGGTTGAGACTAGTTCCATCTGAGCTCTCCGCCGGTATGTTTGGTGGTGAATATTTTTAACTTTTTAATTTTTAACTCTATTTTTAATTGCTGTTTATTGTTAGTGTTCTTTCACAATGTTGTACGCCACCCTGAGTCCCTCAGGAGTAGGGCGGCATAGAAGAACCAAATAATAAATAAATAAATAAATAATAAATAACAAAATAAAATGATTAACAGTGGGAAGAAAGAAAACTTGCCACTAACAAAGCAAAGACATGTGAACACAGTACATTCTGTTTAGTTTAGCTCAGTGGTTCCCAAACTTTTTCAGTCCACCGCCCCCTTGGTGCTACAAATGCATCCTCACCGCCCCCACCCCACCTCCTCAGGTGGGCGTGGCTTAGTGGTCAGGTGACCGGGTGGGCGTGGCCAACTTGTAAAGTGTGGTGAAACTCACTTAATAACGCTCTTGTTTAGTAACCAAAATGTTAGGCTCAATTGTGGTCATAAGTCTTTCTTTCATTCTTTCTTTTTTCTCTACCTTCCCCCTTCCTTCTTTCTTTCTTTTTCTTTCTGTCTTTCTTCCTACCATCTTTCTTTTTCTTTCTTTTCTTTCTTTCTGTCTATCTTCCTTCCTACTTACCATCTTTCTTTCTTTCTTCCTCCCTCCCACCCTCTTTCTTTTCTTTTTCTTTCCTTCTTCCCTCCCTTCCCTTCCCTCCCTCCTTTCTTTTTTTGTCTGTCTTCCTCCCTCCCTCCCTCCCTCCCTCCCTCCCTCTTTCTTCCTTTCTTTTTCTTCCCTTCCTTTTTCTTTCCTTCTTCCCTCCCTCCTTTCTTTTTCTGTCTATCTTCCTTCCTACCATCTTTCTTTCTCTTTCTTTCTGTCTTCCTTCCTCTCTCCCCCCCTCGCTTTTTCTTTCTTTCTTTCCTTTTTCTTTCCTTCTTCCCTCCCTTCCTTTCCCTCCCTCCATTCTTTTTTGTCTGTCTTCCTTCCTTTCTACCATCTTTCTTTCTTTCTGTCTTCCTCCCTCCCTCCCTCTTTCTTTCTTTCTTTCTTTCTTTCTTTCTTTCTTTCTTTCTTTCTTTCTTTCTTTCTGTCTTCCTTCCTCCCTCCCTCCCTCTTGCTTTCTTACCTTTTTCTTTCCTTCTTCCCTCCCTTTCCTTCCCTCCCGTCAGCCGTGGCCAGGCCACCGCTGCCGCTCACCCAGGCCGATGGCTTGGTAAGCGTTCTCTGGGTCGTGCACCAGATTGCAGAGCACCATCAAGGCTGGCTGCCATGTCAGCAGCTCAGGGTGCTGCAGCTCTTCATTGAGCTTGGGGGGGCCTCGGCGGCTGAAGGCCACAGGGGCCTTGGTGGGGTCGATGTCAGGGGGCAGCTGGGCTGAGATCCGCGGGTGCGCCATGCCGGAAGGGAGCTAACTGAATTGCGCGCGCTGGGTTGCTAGGCGCTGGGGAAGCCGGGCAGGAAAGTGCGTGCACGGGCAGGTTCCACAGCAGGGCCTTCCCGTGGGTCTGTGAGCGCTCGCCCGAGCAGCTTTGGGAGCTGTCGGCTTTCCTCGTCGCTGTGCCGTGCTCAGTACCTAGCACTTGTAACTCCGTCGCATTCCATGCTCATGGGTGCAGGGCAGCCCATTCTGAAAGAACATCTTGCGTTTTCTTTCAGAATGGGCTGCCCTGCACACAAGAGCGAGGAACGCGAGGGAGCTTCAAGTGCAAAAGCATGGTGAACCATCTACCATCTACCGCCCCCCTGACCCCTCTCACCGCCCCCCTGTCACCACCCTTGCCTCTCACCGCCTCCCTAAGGGTTCCCACCGCCCCCCGGGGGGCAGTACCGCCCACTTTGGGAACCACTGGTTTAGCTTTTTGTTTATTGATTTTTCTAATGATCCTATCAAATAAAATAAAATAACAGAAATGGATGTAAAAAATAAATTCAATGAAATAATCACATAATCCAATCAACTTGACACTCCATTCTAATCTGATCTAGAAAGGAAGCTCTCAGTTGAATGGCTTTAGCTATAAATTTGGCAGGCTTACTTAAGGTTCATGTTTTTGTATCTTGGAGGAAGTAAGAGAGCTATCGAAAGGATCCCAATGGACTATCCTGTCAATTAGCAACTTTAAATGCTTGTTCTGGCTGAAACATCTAGTTGGCAGTGCAGAATACATGCTGAAATTTCCATTCACAATCCAGAATGGTTACTTTAGCATAAATGTCAGAAAGTACTTTAAATTATCTCACTCATACAGCTTGCTTTGGTTTGCTAAACAGATATCTTTGGGCAGAAAAGTCAGCCAAAATTGTTCAGACAATTTGGTTAGATTCTAAGCCAATAATCAGGGAAAAAAAATCACATGCATCAGCTATAATCCTTTATACTTTAAAAATTTATATTATTGGAACAAATTTGTTTTTAAGAATTTTAGCCATGTGTGTGTAATTATGTTCTACAGTAATTAACTGAAACTAGCTATCTGCTCCTGTTCCTGTATTCTTCAGGCCACTAAAATCTCTCAGTAAAAAATGTCCTATCTTGAACCATGTCCTATAACCAAAACAGGTTAGTTAAAGTATGGGAACTGAATATGAAGATAAGTTCTTATTGATTTAATTTCCTCATAGGTCTTTGCATCATCTATGAATACACAAAAAGATACCTTTCTCCATATATTAACTAAACAGTCAAAAATACACTTTAGCAAGAAGACGTTGGTTGACGTCGCAGCGAGAACAGCTGGAAAATAGCAGGCTCTGCCAAGCCTTGTGAAATCCAGCTGGTAACCACTGTTGGGAGACCCTATGGGGTCATAGCTACCTTGTAGGGGTGGTGAAGGAAGGAGAGGTGCCTCTGACCATGAGGAACTCACAATTTCCTCATTAGGTCCGAAGCAAGTTCTCCTGAACGACAGCAGGGACGATGGCCATTTTTGGCAGTCACAAGCTAGGACAACCGGGACCACAAGATTTGTGCTGGAGTGGTGCATGGACAGAGCATTGAAACTGGGTGAGATAACTGCCAACTCTTACTCTAAAGACTTAATTTAAGTACAAGAATTTCAAAAGATAATTTCCGAGCATTAAGGAAGCGGCCATTAGACACATGGAAAAGATTAAAGACTGAAAATTAAGAGGCGAAAGAAATGCTGAAGGGAAGCCTTAAAATACAGAAAGCCTGGAAAAAAGCTTAAATAATTGGAAAGGTGATTTTCAGGAGAAAATGTTTTGCTTATTTGTATTTCTAAACCCCCTGGATTTATCGGATAATCAGCTGTTTTTGACAGACCATTTAATGTTGGACTTGGGAGCAGGAGAGCCATCTAATGGAAGAAGAGAAGCACTACAGCACTACAGCGTCAGTATTTTTAGTGAAAGTGAGTTCACTACACATAAAATCTAATACACAGAATAGAAGTAAATAACATCTGGAAGGCGGCCTGACCTTGACTCTATGCTAGAAGATGACTTGGATATTTTGAAAATACTTAATGAGTTTTTGTTCCCTTTTGAAGATTTCTAAGATGAACTAAATTGCAAATAACTAAACTTTATTGAAACTGGCTAATGGATTATGGATTTGAAAGATTGGAGAAACCTAGTGGATTAATTTGGATTGGATTATTAATTCTATTTGACAGAACATTCTACGAGATAAAAGAAGAAAGGTGATAGAAGAAAAGAAAAAAGAAGAAGAGTTAAATAAGATTTTAAAATTTAGACAACTGGGAAGATATGTAATTGGAAACCACAAGGCTGTAAATTACTAAAGAATTTTAAAGATTATAAATTTAGGGGATTTGGAGATATAACTATGGGACTGATTGAATTCTATTAAGCAGGAGTTTTTTTTCTTAATATTGAGAAGGAATAATAGAGGTATACTGAGTAATTTTTATTAAACTGTTACAAAATGGATTTACAAGGGATAATAGAGGTAAATGAAGAAATAATTTTGATGCTCAAAAACATGCATGAAACTATAAAGAACAATAAGGAGACAAGGGGATTGTTTAAAGATAAAGAAATGAATGTAGAAGTCACACAACAATTGGGGGGGGAGATGAGCATGATATTCAGCAAATAGAGGAGAAATTAGAAGAAGCAGTGGAAGGAAAAAATCTAAATGAGATGAAAGAAGATAATGAAGAGAAAGGAGTAATAAGTAGAAATCAATCAGATAATTCTTTAAAAGCTTATAATAGAACAGAGAGAAAAAAGAAAAATCTCTTCAAAAAAAGTTTAGAGGAAAAAAAGAAACATCTATTTTTAAAAAGGGAAGTCTTATTGATGGGTGTTCAAATAATACAGCAGAAAGAGACAAAGGGCACACCGAAGGGAATGTTCAGTAGATATAAAAATATCAAAAACAGTTATAAGATTCCAAGAAAGAGAGATAAAAGGGTGATTAAAAAGTCAGTAAATGATGGAACTCCAAAAAGGCTAAGAGATGATGGATAATGAGAAAATATATTAATAAAATGGAAAAATAGAAAATACATACAGAGAAAGTAGCATATATGGTAACAGATAATAGAATCTATTATAACTAAAAATAAGCTAAGCTTAGTAGGCAGAAGTTTAGGATTATGTAATCTAATTCTATTATTAATATTAATAGTGGTTAAAGTATATTGTGAATTTAAACTTTTAAGGATTAGAAATTGTGGGCATTTTGAGATATATTCCCGGGATTGATTAAATTTTGTTAATAATTGGCTTTATTAGTAGTCCTAGATATTTGGGATATTGAAATTATAGTGGAATAACATTTTTCTAAAATATTAAATATTAGTAATTTAGTAGGTGACAACAAATACAAGGCACCAAGAAATGTTATTTATGTTGAATTAATGGGAAAAATGAGAAAGAATTATAAAGAGAGAATGGTATTGTAAAAGTTGGAAGACTAGGATTATGCATACTTATTTGTATTATTACTGTTAGCATTGTTTAAAAAAGATTTGACCCAGTCAATACATTGTCCACAAAATATGTATGGTGTGAAAAGAAAACTGCAAATAAAACATGAATTTTTTTAAAAAAATACACTTTAGCAATTTTGTGCCAGAATCAAGATCATTCCACATACCAAACTATGAGACACTAAACTACTCAGTATTTAACAACAATAATAAAATGTGGGTGTCAAAACTCAAATAAGGAAAGAAAGAGGAGTCACCTCTGACCTGCCCAATGAATTTTTGGACAATTCAGATTCTAATGAAACGTATTATTATAAGATTACCATCTAATCAGCTACTTTTGACCAGGTATTAAGAGAAATATTCTCAGTTACCCACACTGGTAATTATAGGCCTGTGTGAGTGAGATAAGGTTTAATGAAATGCTCTAAACCATGGAGGCATCGCAAGATACTTTTCTAAGGTACCTGTTTAAGGGATTACATGTCACTTCATAAATTTGGCTAACAGTTCCAATAATCATGCATGCACAGAGGTAATTTATGCCTATCAATGTTGATTGGAAATCAAATAAAGTAATACAGTTGAAGCAACGAGAAGCAAAACAGAGCAGCTCTTTTTTTTCACTTTTTTGAAGCAACATATGCCTTTGTGAAGCAGCTTTAGAAAGATGCTTCAGGTAAGCCTTTATCAAAGCAAAATACCTCTTTGAATTTTTGCACAAGCCTAATAAAGTATACTCATATTTATCTTCAATTTAAGAAATGAAGATTTGGGATTGTATTGACCTGATCAATGTACAAATGCAGCATGCAGATTCACTGATTCAACTAACTGGATACCTTTCAAAATACTATTATATTTTAGGACTATATGTCATATCTTGGATATTTCTCAGAGTTTTGAAGTGTGTTAGCATATATGAATTCTAAGATCCAAATACTGATCGACTGATACTGTCATATGTGTTATCCAAAAATTGCAAGAAATGAGATCTGGCACTTTAATTTGCCACAAGTCAGGCCAAGAAAAAATGAATCAAATAAATGTCTAAAAGTACTGAAAAAGCTTGTTAATATTTGCAGAAAATATTATTATTCATGATCTGGGGGAAAAAGTATAAAGCCTATTCAATTCATTTCTGCAACTCACTGATCATTTAGACTAACTCTATCTGATAATCTTACACTTCACACTATAGGAATAATCATCCAGCTCTTGTTTTAATGAAGAGTACAAGAGAGGTGGGAACTAATCAAGCAGAGATTCCATGTTGTCTGCCTACCGGTAGTCCTGTAAAACCATCATTTTCATAATGAAACTATCTTATCACAGCTCCAGACAAAATTAAAGAAAGGAGCTTTTGAGATACTGTATTATGAATATTTGGTTTGGCATGTCACCTCCATTTGTCTTCATCATTAAATAATTAGTAAAAACTCTTTAGAATGAACTCTAATATAAAAGAATAAATCCAACACTGACCCAGCTTAG
Source organism: Diadophis punctatus similis (assembly GCA_023053685.1). Classification (NCBI taxonomy): domain Eukaryota; kingdom Metazoa; phylum Chordata; class Lepidosauria; order Squamata; family Dipsadidae; genus Diadophis; species Diadophis punctatus. The sequence goes on from JALIGW010000013.1 coordinate 9,617,375, forward strand.
GTTCATCTAGCAATGAGCATCAGACTTGTTAAATCTTCCAATGATTCTGTTTCAGAAAGATTCAGTGATTCTTTAAGGTGAAACAGGATTCTTTCTAAAGCAATCACATATTTTTAATGTAAAAACTTAAATGTTTATATTTTCTAAAGCTTTCCAAATATTTTTGCACTTCACCTTGCTCACAAACAGCTCAAGTGAGACCATCTGTAATGATTTTGAAGTAAGCCAGAATGAAGTAGGAGCAGACAATGCAAAAAGAAATAGAACTCTTCTTTATTGTATAATGGTATAATAATAGAATCTTGAAAGTTTGTCAAAGTTTCCCTTGGAGCACCAAGTCACATTCTTGAGTATCTTTCTCACATGCTCTTCCTTCCAACAGCTGAACTGACATTTACTGAATAGTCCTTGCATTCCTTTTTCAAGGGTTCTGTATATTCTGTATATCTATACAACCCTCTTTTTACTTTCTTTTTTCATGCTTGTGGTAGAAAGAGAGAAAAGAGAAACGGGTTAACTTACAAGATCTACTTTCTAGCCTAATCTGTCCTTTAAGAACTTAATTGTATGTTATTTGGTATACATATAATTTTACAGTAGTTTGATTTATGACAATGAAAGTTGACTATATCAGGAAAAAAACTAAAAGGAAATGGAATGCAATGGGAATGGATTACTCAAGAACTGTATGTGATAAAAACAAGACCAGATGGGTCAAGCAATGTGAGAGAGAGATTGTGGGAGATCAGGGGATGTGGCATTTGAAAGTTTCTCTCAAAAAAGGCAACTCAGTGGTGGATTCCTACTGGAGCTGTCCAGTGCATAGCTCCGATAGGGAGCGGCCGATTGCGCAATTTGCGCGCGACCGCTCCGGAGCCATCTCCGCCAGTCTGTGGCACGTGTCACCATCTTTTTCTGAGAATTTTTGGGCGATTTTGCTTTTGCGCATCCGCGGAAGCAAAAGCGCGCCGAAATCTTACGAAGGGACGTGCGTGCGTGTGAGATTTCAGCAAGATTTTGCTTCTGTGCATGCACAGATGCAAAATCGCGCAAGGGGCACGTGTACGTAGCGAATGCGCACATGCCCGAAATGTGGAGATGCGCTCGCAGCGCACCGGCATTGGTAAGCGAGCAACCTGCCCCTGAAGCAATTCAATCTAGTTACTGAGAGATGGGGGAAAAACATTTCAAACATTTCATAAATTGCTGTTATTGAAGCTGGGAAATTTAACTTTCAGTTTTCAATATGATATATTTACCTCAGACTAACAGTAAAAAAACTTTATTGAAATCTATGTCTTTCTTGCTTTCTTAGTCTCGCTAGATACATGAGCTTTGACAATGGATGGTGAATGAATGAGGACTGAATATAAAAGATAAAATAAACATGTTGAAGTTTGCCTACAGAAAGAGCATGAATGACTGAAAACTGCAACACAACACAGATATATAAAGAATGAGTGAATAGGTTCGGAAGATGGTGTTATACCACCCCCAAAATGGAATCATAGACACTTCAGAGAAACAGCTGGATTTTATTGAGAAGCAGCACCATAAAAGCATGTCTACAGGATGGGCAGTGAAAAGGGAAATAGCAATTATTGTGAGATTAACAGTCAGTGCAGGAATAGCTTTTAAGCGGGTCTGAAAATTAACTGAGCGTAGTACTGTGCCTGAAAGCTAGCAATGGACAGTAAACATATTGCAGAAATCATTTTCTTTGCTAAGAGGTTTAAATAAGCACTTGGCTCTGAGAATGGTAAGTCCAGCAGGAGAAAGAAAAAGGGGACTGAAAAGATAGGGATAGATGGGATACAATGAGGCAAGATAGGGGAAGGAAAATAGGCTGAGATGACAGCCTATACTGTATATGAAACCAGTTAGCAAATACAGGGGAGAGAAAGAAAGAGTCAGAGAAAGAGAGAGAGGAAGGGTATAACTCTATACATTCCTGGGTATGGAGAATTAGCAGAGCCTCTAGATCAGAGCTGTCAAACTCGCAGCCCGCTGGCCAGATGCGTCACTCGCTGGCCACACCCACACCCAGTTTAGCGAAGGGGGAAATAGTCCCAATACGTCATGTGACGCCGCCGTGACAATCCAAGTTTGACACCCCTGCTCTAGATGTTCACACATAGGAAATGGGGATCCTTATCAATAGCTGTTGACCAGTGATTTTTGGCTGGGTCAGTTCATAGCTTCCCAAAGTCATAGTTCTCCTACAGCTGAAAACTAAGGTAGGCACAGATATACCAGTTTGTCTGATCTGGAGCCAGCTGATCAGGCCAAAAGAGTTAGCTGTTTGAGGATACTCTAAGTACCACAGGTTTGCTTCAGAGATCTGAGAGGGCTGTATTTTTTAGGACTAAGGAAACAAATATTTGAGAACTTGAGTTTAGCTTCTGAAAGGCAGCATTTGCGCAGGGCTATAACTACACATTCAATTCAGTGCAGGACTTCCAGCTTCTGCCATTGTTTTTGTTGTTTATCAATTGTTTATTATATTTTCCTGCCAGCCCAGGCTAAAAGGGGGTATCTAAATATCAGTGTAGTGATGATGCTTCACACCAAGTCTCGTGGAGGTTTTATGCAATTTTTGAAAAGAAGGAAGGGATAAATGGTACCCCAAATTGAAGTAATTACCAGGCTGATCTCTCCTGCCCCATCACAGCAACTAGAACCATCAGGAAGGGATGCAATTATTTTCATTCACTGCTCCAATCCCATCTTTTGTGGTCTAGAAGAGTACCATGGTTGGTGGTCTTAAAGGCTACTATAAGATCTAAATAGACCAGGGGTTCACCCATCTAAATGTTATCCCCCAGAATGAGCAATACAATTTCATCTTATGCCCAAGTTGATCCATGACTGAGAAGGACACAGATAGATATACCATTTTCTCTACACTTCATCACTTTCTCTAAATCTTAGAATAAGCAAGGCCACCACATCTCAGATGATAACACCAGGCACTCTACACTGCAGGAATATTTTCTCATACTTATCTCCCAGCATTCTTCAGTAAACCAAGAAGATCTCTGGATGTAGGAGGAGTTCCAGAGTTCAACCAAATGCTTAGCAGCCTACTTTCTAGAGTTCTGTGAAAATGCTAGTGTCCACTGAAATGTATTCCTATCTACTGTAAGAAGCACCTGGAGCAAATCATCTTCTTCAGGTTCATGGCTGGGTTGAAATTCATTTCATTAATATCTTAGATGGCTCAGAAAAATTTCCTGGAATAATCCAAAGCCTGCAAAGATGGGAATTTGCTCAGAGATGGATTCCCCACTGTTCAGTTTTCCCGCAGGTAATTTTAACTTAGAAATAAAAATAAGACCTTAAAATTAGATTTCTCACTGAGATAAGCAATGGCTTGGAAATGAGGGGTTGCTTAGAGCTGGCAGTCTAATTCTGCAGTTTTCCCTTGAGTGACTTCATCAAAATGGAATATTTTCTTTTTTGAAATGGCTGATCAAAAACTAGTTTTTTCTCCTATTGTCTGGATTCTGGTAGATTCCATATCATCCCATTACCCATGGAAAACATTCACAAAGTCTTCCCAGTTGTGATTGTCTTTTAATGTGCTATTCCCTTTGTTACGTACGGCCATACGTAGCATGGATTTGCATAGCCACCGCTGATTGGCTAATCTAGTGGTGGGAGAAATAAACTGCTGTCAGTGGCCGGCTTGGTTACAGGGTAGCCCTTAAAAGCGACTTCCCTGCAGCCTGCTGGCAGTTCGTATTGCAATCCAGCTAGGAGAATAAAGGTGCTGAACTGTTCCTGTGTCTCGCTCCTCTTTTCCCGCGCTAATCTAACACCCTTCCTCTCACATTCAAGGTGATCAGGTTTGATGAGAATTGGAATCCAATTAACTTTTCAACAGGAAGCCTACATACATACGCCATCTTCTAACAATGGAAGTTTTATCCCTAGAGGCATCATTGGTCTTGAAAGAAATAGAACAATATTAATAGGTATAGTGAATGTTGGTGTAAACTAGGTTTAGTTATATCTCCATTTCCTTTATCTCATGCCTTTTGACTTCTTTATGCTTTTTGTTACTTCTTTACTGTGCTCTGCATAACATTGCTGTTCCAAGTGGGAATATTCTGTTCATTATGTATGAAGGTAGGTGTTGATATAGGCAGAATTAACTACCTGCCTCCTATCCTTTAACCTTCTTGGCATCAGCTAGACTTGATTTCATTTTAAATCAGTTGAATTAATTAGGTTTGGTTTTAATTTATTTTTTTAAAAAAAGTTCTTTGACTTGTTTTGTGTGCTTATAATTTATTATTGTAATTATATATTTCAGTGTTCTGTCCCACTGAGTTCTCTTTATTTATGGTGAGTGAATTTTATTTAATTTACACCAGAGAAAGAAAGAGCATGCCTGTTTGCATCTGGCATGTGTTGCTGCTTACTAGGCAATGCAAACTCTTTTCCCTTCCAGCTGTCACAAGGAAGTATGAAGATTAGTGGGCTCCTTAATTGTGTTCTACTATTGGTAACTGTCCCATATAAAAACAATTTGGTGGTTAATGTCTATAATCTAATTATCAATCTGCTGACCAAGAGCATTATTTTCTTTTTTGAACTGCAATATTATTGATCTATATATATTTTTTCTATGTCTTCCATTCATCACACTGGCATTAGATCAGAAATGCACCAATGTGGTTCCTTGAGAACCAAGGTTTTTTTTACAGTCCATCCAAAACTATCTACAAAATTGCAATGGAAACAGAAAAGGAAAATATTAAATACACAAGGAAAAACAGATGCACTTGATAAAACTAAGTTGCAATAACTTAAGCCTATCTGTTTATCCTAGACCAGTGATGGCGAACCTTTTTTCCCTCGGGTGCCAAAATAGTGTGTGCGCGTGCTATTGCACGTGCATGCGTGCCCACACCCATAATTTAAAGCCCCCCACTTGCCCCACCCCCCTGCACATGCATGAGCGACCCCCCCACTCCCCCATTTCCCGACTTCCAGTGGGTCCAGTAGGACCTTTTTTTGCCCTCCCCAGGCTCCAGAGGCTTTCTTGGAGCTTGGAGAGGGCAAAAACACTCCCCCTCGCCATCACAGAGGCACTCCGGAGGCCAAAATCGCCCTCCCAAAGCCTCCGTGTGAGTAAAAAATCAGCTGGTGGGCACACACATGCGTGCTGGAGCTGAGCTAGGGCAACGGCTCGTGTGCCGGCAGATATGGCTCCGCATATCAGTGCCACCACTGTCCTAGACCCAGTTAAATGTTGAATGTGATCCCCAGTGCACAGGTGAAAGTCCAAATGTATCGATAAGATCAATCTTATCTACAAACTACAACTTTCTTGTAGTTACAGTTCCTTCAGTTAAGACAAGTAAATGGGGTTGCTGTTGTAGGATTTACTGACAACTGACTGAAATATTTCTGGCATCAATGTTCTGCATTCTTCTATATGTCTACTCATAAGTAAGTCCCACCAAATTCAGTAAAGCGTCTTTTCAGACAAGACAACATGGGATTAGAATCTAAATTCTATAAATCAGTCAGTATGGAGATACAACATCAAACCACAGACAAGTGGCAGCAAAAGGCAACTCACTATACAGTGACATGGATGTAAGAAGGATATATGGAAAGATCCATCTGAGAACATGAAATTGACACTCTTGATTCTCACCTTTGCTATCAAATGACCCTTTCAGATGCTACTATAATTATTCAATGTTTGTATAGTACTATCAATGTATTCGGTACTTTTATATAAAAACAAGCACAGACTCTTTCCGCCACTCACAACCTGCCCTTATGAAGAAAAGGCTTACCAAAACAGAAGGAGAGAGGAGGAACAAGATGAGCAAGTGCAGCTAAATATGTTTTCTTACACTTCACATTATCTAGAGTTATATTAAAGCAGAATAATTAACAGCGAATACCCTTCTGGCAAACAGAGACAGAGATTGCTTATGCAGCCTTTTTGACATCTTTCCAGACATCCTTCTGTGCACATCCCTACTTCCCGATCAAGCCCAATTTCACAGGGGAAAAAAAAAAGCTTGTTTGATACCAATAGGGACTTGCAGAAAAGACAGAGAAAGACATAAATGTTCCATTTGGCAGTTACTTGCCAGATCAGTGGTCAAGGTTCACATATTCTTTCCAGTGAACCTGGCTTGCTTCAAGTGAACTGAGGCAATCAATAGGTTTGGATAGAAACTCTGTGGTTTTGTAGAAACCTGACCTTTCATCAGGGGGAAAAAAATCCAAGTTGTTTATGAAGAGTTTAGTCTTCAGTCCTGTGGTTTGTTTGATCAGAAACCTCAAAGCGATTCTCAAGTGACCTGGAGCCTTAAAGTACTTCACACAAAACTACTGTAACCCAATGGCTGGGCCTTCCTAAGGAAACATCTGCTTTTTCTCTGGCCATTGTAACCCTTCCTACATCCAAGGACTGTTTCATATTCAATATACTGTACTCCCATTGGGTTATCTAAATATAAAATGTAATTCTACTGATAGGCTGTAGAACAAGTGAAATTCCAGATGCTTTTGAATTAAAACTCCAGTCAACAAGTCAACCATCACTGTTTAATTCTGTCTACTTTTTAATAAGTTTAAAAAGTAGCAGTCCGGGAACTGAATCCCAGTATACACTGAGGAGTTGAGTAGGGGAATAAGCCTTGATCTCACTGGTGCTTGTTTAAGAACCAGAAATAACTTGTATTCCAGTCTAAGGACTTGTCTGGACTGCTCATCTGGCTCACTGTCAGAATGGACAAAAATAATTGATTTAATCCTCTATTAATCTCCACTCACCTGACCTTCAAAGTGACGTCAATACACATTTTTCTACTTCATTTACAAAACACACCTTTCTACTATACTGTCTTAAGAACTTCTGTTTATTTCAACTAGATTGCTTCAATTTGTTACATGCTAATCTTAGGAGTTTATTGGCTACTTTGTGTAGGAAGAGCTGTCTCTTAAACTGAGCTTATTTTATTTATTTATTTATTTATTTATTATTTATTTATTTTATTTATATAACCATATAAAGATAACAATATAACCAGCAGAACACTAGGTGGTGAACTAAAGTAAAAAATATGATGTCTGGAAACCATTTTTCCATTCAGATAAAGAAGCAAAGGAAGCCTCAAGCAAGCATGATCATAACATAATTTTTAATTGCAGATATTAAATAAATATCTTTTTACCACTGAATTGGAATAGAAAAAAAGAAATGCTTCTCTCCAGAATGCAAAAATGAAAACAACATATTGAAAGACTTGCAAATATGCCAAGTATGCGTACTAATGATTTATTCCAGTTCGTTAAATAAGCAAAAGTTATCAACTGGTTCAGAAAATTGCAGGTACAAATAATTTGTGTGTGGTTTTTTTTTTCTTCTCCTGCTTGCCAGAGTTAGGATGGAATTTGTGGTGTGACTGAATCACTGCTTCATCACTCACCTCACATAAACTTTATTTCTAATTAGTTTGAACTCCAGGAGAATCAATCAAAGACTATATAAACATTCAGATTTCATACTGTGAATATCACTTTAAATTTATCACTAACACATTATGATATTTCTGTTAAATATTATCAAGATGTATTGCAAGTTGCACCAAAAGAAGTAATTATACCAGAATTTAGTAGGCTAAAAACAATAAAAGAAACAAGGAAATCACAGAAAGGTGTGCCAAAAGGCAAAATAACATCAATATGGAATTGAAACTTATTTAATTATAAGATTGAAAAGGATAAGACTTATAGTATGGAATAGAATAATTCAGAATTTGGAATATAATTGTGTACTGATAATGAAGATATAATTGCTAAAATATACAAACTTTTAAAACAGAGGAAGAATAAGTTAAATAAGGTATGATAAAGTCAGCTTAGAATTTTGATTATAATATACAGATAGATCAATAGCACAATAAGTGGTTAAAAGGATTGAAATTTGCATTGTGTTATGATTTCAAAGAGAATTTTTATAAAATGATGTATTGTTGGTAAAGATACCAGAGCAATTGTCTAGAATATATACTGGAAATGTGAACAAAGTGAAAGGACATTTTTTATCATGCTTGGGGGACATATAAAAAAAGTGAGTTCAAATACTGTATATAGTTGATACAGAGAATTTTAAAGTTCAATATTCAATTGAAGCCAGAACATTTCTTTTTAAGATTAGTAGATAAATAGATTTTAAAAAGCCATGGAAGATTGTTTCAGTGTATGGCCACAGCAGTGAGATTATGCACAAGGATGGAAAGATTTGACATTACCAACAATGGAGGAATGGTGGGTGAAGTTGACAGAATGTGATGAAATGGATAAATTAACCATTTTGATTACACAAAAGACATTATCTACATTGTGAGCTGGAACCCGCTTACAAACTTTTTATATAAAAAGTGAAAAGTAATGAACTTGTAACTAATCATTTGGTAATTAGGATAGATATAGTAGAAAGAGCAATATAATATCACTTTAGAGAGAAAGGTCAAATATATGTGTGTACTTATAACTGCTGTGAAAAAAATATCAGAAGTCATTCCTTTATTGTCTATTTTTCTTTAGCTTTTTTTCTTTTTTAGATTTAGATTTCTTTTTTCTTTCTAATTTTCTATCAGTTTGAGTTGGCTTTTATTTTCTTGTTAAAATATTTTTAAATTATAATAAAGAAACTTATTTAATTATTATAGGGCACTAGCATCTCTCTCCCCCTTCTTTCCATCCGTCTGTCTCTCCCAACTTCAAAAGAAAACTAATCCAGTTTGACATTTTTTCCCATTTTTAGTCTGCACAATGTACAGTATGTTCTAGCAAAAAAAAAAGCAAGTATTTTGAAAACATTCTTCAATAAATTAAATAATATATTTAAAGTGTGGTGTCAAAATTAGATAATATCATCAATATTTAGTTTGAAACATTTGCAAGAAACCCACCAAGCTCAGAGAGCACCACAGTTCAACTCTGAGCTACAAATAATCTCTTCTATCAATATATTTAAAAACATACAAGATACTATATTTCATGCCTTTTGTGAAGGTTTCTACTCATTTATGGATCAATAAATAAATTATTTTATTCAATTAATATTAATCTGAGTTGCTGAATTTACAATTTTTTAAAAACATTTTTTTTAAAAAATCTGATTTTCAGTTTTTGCTATTCACAAGGCTTTTCTACATTCACCTATTATTGTAGTTTTACAATAACTCTTATCCCAAAAGCAAAATAATGTAATTTCCTTGATAGTCTTCTTTCATGACATATATTTCTGTAAGGCAGACTTTTTGTACTTAAAATTACAAGATGCGACTCCTTTTTGAAAAATAATGTTGGAATTATTTGCATTTTCTTTATAGGAATATTTTAAAACTCATGTTATGTATTTCTTTGGACCCATCTTGAAATCAGTGGGCAGATGCTGCCTGAAGAGAAGTAGAAAACAGCACATCCTATTTGGAGTCAAGAATCCCTTGGAAGCCCATTGTAGATTAATTTGATAGCCCTAATTTAGTGATTTCCCCCATGGTAAATATGCCTTTTACCACCATAATTTGTCCAGTCCTGGTTTAAATCTGCTTATGCATTATTGATTTATTTGATCCATCTTTTGTTCGGCAGCTCAAGGTTTCATTTCCTGTGCTCTCTCTTTTTCCACTTTTCCCCACAATAATCCTGTGAAAAAGGTTGGGATGAGAGTTACTATGCAGAGTAATCCAGTGAATTGGTGTAGATTTGGGTCTCAGCAGTACCCCTTAACCATTATGCCAAATTGGCTAATTAGGACTTTCAACGGAAGATTATCCATTACAACTGATGGGTAAACATGTTAGTATGTAGAAGTTATATTTAGTAGCTTTCAGCATCGAAGATGCAATGAAGAAACTGAACTTCTAATGTTTCTAGAATAATCATATCTTTATTAAAAATTAATTATGATCTCTGATACAAAAGAAGACACACATAATATTTAAAATCAATGTCAAAGCAGATATTAACTGTATAGTCAATGAAAAAGCAAAGATGAGAAGATGCAAGTGAAAAATATTTAGATTACAAATTGTTTGCATTTCTATAAACAGCATGATAAATTTCCTTTACTGGTATATGACTCAATTGTATTTGGCATACATTTTTCTCATTAAGCAGTCTTTTCCAGTATATCCTCTTAGGCCTGTTTTCCCAATCATTACTAATAAATGCCAAGCTTTAACAAATATCTCTGTAAAGTTATAGAATAAGATGCAAAAAAAGTCAAAACATGATGGCTTATATTACTATTTAGGCTTAAGCCTCTTGTTATTTTAGCAAAACTGTAGAAAAGAAAAATCAATTCTGTATGTCAATACCCTTGTTTTAATTAACCCTCTTCACTCTAGTTATTGATCAGATATAACTTTTAGTTATAGTTATAAAGGCCTATGTCAATAGCGTCAAGTGAGAACATTAGCTGGTCTCTCAATGCTTTGGCTCATGTCAGAGAGTTCTTCAAAGAAGGATAATTGCTCTTGATGGTTTCATCAGGAAAGGTTTGGATTGAGGAATTAGAGCTTCAATATCAATATGAAGGCTTCCTTGAAGAACATTAGCTCCTTATCACAAGACTGTAAATGTTCTGGCCTGTTGTACTGCTGATAAGGTTGTATTTGAAGAAAGGGGGATGGAACAACAGAGACAAACTGAATTATATTCAGAGAAGTGGAACTAAGATAATTAGAAATAGAAAAATAGAATTATATTAAAGTGATTGAAAAGCTGGCTTTACTCAGAAAAAGAGAAGACTGATGAAAACACTCTTCAAATATCTTACAGGCTGTCTTCCTGGGGGGGGGGGAAAGATTTAATCTTCCTTCTCCATTAGGCAGAACTAAAACCCCTGAGTGATCCTCTCTGGATGTTGCATTTTTAACTAAAAAATTGGATAAACTTCCTGATGGCAAACATTGTCTCAAAATGGAAACAAGTGTCTTGTATTCTGTTTCCCTGGAGGTATCCCAGCAAACCATGATCTGTGCATCTGTTAGGATGGTGAAGCTATATCCTGCAATAGATGTTGAATTCATCTGAGGATGGACTAGATGTATTCTACGTTCTTTTCCAAGTCATTAATTTAATGATTCTAATACTTGCAACGTACTTACTTTGCTTGGATCAATTTTAGCATATCTGAATAGGTTTGATTCTTGGCTTTGTTTAGTCTTGGCTAACAGTAAGATTGTTCAGTTTCTTAACTGGCAAAGATATTTGAGAGGTTACACCTAACCAAAATGAAGCTGCAGGCAATTTGTTACACCTCTTGTCAGTCTTTCTAGATTTATTGCAACTCAAGCTAGAGAAACAGACACCGAGATTAAGCTGGGGATTAGCATTTCTTATGTAGTCAGATTTGACCTTAATAGGAACAGCATCATGTTGTGGTTTTTCTTGCCTCTGGAATATACGTTTAAATTCCTGACCCAGAATCTAATGCACTTTTTTCACATATACAGTACATTATCAGTGGAAAACCAGGACTGAAATTATCATGAGCTAGTAAATCTCCTGATTATTTTTTTTGACTCTCCTTTCCAAGAATAAAACAGACCAGGATAAGGTTAAAGCAGTGAGGGACTGTTCTCTAAGTGTGGGTATCTTTCTCTTCCTTTCTTTTCTTTCCCTTCTCTGCACAATCCTGCATTCTTGTGATATTTCTCTCTGGCTGCTCTTTGGAGTAAAGTGGAAACATAAACAGGGAAGTGTCTTGCACTGTGATTAATGAACGTGTCAGAATACATGAAACAGCCAAAGCAACAGATTCAAGCCTGTTGAGAACATGAAAGAAGATGAGAAAGAATGTCTCTTCATTGCCAACTTCATCAAACACTCTGATAGCACCAGAAAAACCAGTGGGGCAAATGGTGTTAGCATGCTGGTATTCACGCCTGAAGTGAGATAAACGGTCAGAAGGAAATGGGACACTTCTGTACCCTAATGGTGTCACATTAGCAAATACATGAATAAAAAGACAGCATGGATGAAGATGAATACTCTTTGTTAAGGCTCCTAAACATCTCATCTGTGGACCAGTAATTGCTCTCGGAATGGTATTTGGAGAGCAATGAAAATTTTGGCAGGAAGCTGTTCTCCCTCTCCCTCCCACATAAAAATCCTCTTAAAATGGGATGTTACACATAACGACCAGGGAATGCATTTATCATTTGTCCTGGATGTATGTGATATCCATGCAATATTGCATCTTTTTACCAGATGTGATAACTTTCACATGGTCGCCAAACATTGCAATAATTCGGTTCCTTACATTAAGAAATTTGTCATGATGAAAGTAGCCCTAAAGTGGGATTTAAAACTGGATGAAACAGAGACCATAGTAATAACCTGAGTGGTTTTATACATCATTCCAGTCTCATTGAAACTGACCTGACCTGTATTGCAGCATTGAGAGCAGAGCCTCAAGGGAACACAGGCTCTGACCTTCTGGTGTGGCTCATACTTTTCAGCATATTTAATGCCATTACTAAAATCAGACCATCAACATAAGGACATAGATGCATGTCAGTGCATAGATTATCTAGATAGAACAACTTTTTATGGCAAACCTCTTATTTAATGATTATAGACCTTTGGTATCACTACCCTTTTCTGTCACAAGTATAGAAAATCAGTGTTTCTCAAGCTCAGTGACAACACATCCATCAGAGAATTCTGGAAGTTGAAGTCCACAGGTCTTAAGGTCACTGAGGTTGAACAACACTTTTCATTGATTTGCATGTTTCAAGCACTTGTCCTTGGTGAAAGCTCCAAAAATGTGGTACTTTTAAGATTTTTTTAACCACATTTATATTTTTTTATTAATAACTCAAAGTAGCAAACATACCTAATATATCTTCTTCCTCCTATTTTCCCCACAACCCTGTGAGGTTTGGTGAGGTGAAAGAGAATGACTGGCCCAAAGTCACCAGGTAGATTTCATACTTAAGACAGGAGTAGAACTCACGGTCTTCTAGATTTCTAACCTAGTGCCTTAACCACTAGACCAAACTATATGTGATGTTCAAACAAACAATGTAGAGCTTTGGCATATTTGCTTACCCTTTTTGTTTCTTGTAAATATTAAAGGTAATAATAATGTTGGATCAAGCAGCCCCCATACTTATAGAAGTGTTGCTGGTCATGTATATTCCAGCCTAGGAGACATTCGTTATGTAATAAAGAAATTAATTTTAAAACTAAAGAATTCCTTTGCAGTATGGTTCACTATCTTGCCTTTCTTCAGGTACATTGGAAGGTATATGCAACCCAAAAATCCATGCCTTATCTTTTTCCCTTTTCCTGAGGCCACTTTTCATAATTTATCCCCATTATTATTTATAGACATATGCTTGCATTTACTGGGAATAAACAGAAACATGAAATTGCAGTGGGGTGTCTTGATTACTCTGCAGTTGAAATAGCCTTACAATGTACTAAATAATTACATAAAGGTAATGTTTCAGACACTACCTATTTAATATATCTCAGGACATTGGTGAATGTCTTTGAACCAAACTGAAAAAGTAGTCTTAAGTTCACAACAATATGAGCTATAGGATAGAGTTTGGTGTAAATTGGAGTAAGATTGTTGTTGTTTATTTTGTATTTTCCCTTTTTTTAATCCATGTTTATGTTACTGTATCTTGTTATTGTTACTTTTAAATATGATATCTTTTGCAAGCAGGAAGAGATGGTCTGTTCTGTTGTCGTTTCAGAAGGGCTATTTGGAAGAGATTATATCCATTGTGATTTTAAATTGCAATGGCAAAACTTGGGAAGAGAAGGGGCTAAGCTGGGAAAATTCAGCTGTCCCAAGTTGTTATGAATGAATGTGAATGTGGCTCATCCAGCATTCTATCTGGATTCCAACATTGTGCGGATAGGCATTTTCAGATCAAAGCGAACGTACACATATAAACAGTTTTTAAATGTAAGTTCAATTTGGGATTTGTCAACCATGACAGAATGTCACTTTAATCTGTCCTTATAACAGGCTGGGTTCCCAGGCAGCCTGTTGTTCAAGTTGCTGGCACATTATGCATTTTATTTCATCCAACTATGTTCATAATAATAAATAAAACACTGTTTAAAAAGGATGGTTATCATCTCCCCTGCAGATCTCTAAAGAGTGAAAGGAAGTTGGCATTTTTAACCACTAATATTTCGTAGTATTATTTCTTATGAACATAACAAAGGCAACACACTGGAGAACTGTTGGTTTCTATGGAATCCTACCCTGTCTGTACCAATCTATTTTAAAAAAAAATCCAGTAAAGATGTTTTCAATTAAAAAAAATCCAATGTTAATGCTCTGGGTAGCTGCGAAATGGATGTTGTTACTTAGATTTATATAAGGCTTATGAATTGATTTATTCAGTGTTTTACATTGCTATCTATTGAGTGGCAAAAATTTACAATTTTAATGGTAGTTTTGGCTATGTTCCAGGCATTATAAACTTTTACAGTTTTCTTGCTTTCTTGTTTTGATTTCCTTACTTTGATTTATGGACACTTTCGACCTTTTGAACTATTATAAAAATGTGCACCATGCTGGAGGCTTGAATGCTTCTTAATTTCAAATAGGATACAGAATTATGTGACTAATGAGCAAACAACACTTTGAACATGTGATTCAAAAGTGGGAGAAATTTGCATCATGGAATGCTTTTAACAATGGTTCTTTAAAAGTAGAAAAGCTGAATGGAAATGCTCTTATCTCTATCCTTTCTAAATAATTTTGTTTTATGTGCTGTTTGCAATAGATTACACATTTGTTAAAAATAGCTCAAATAAATACTATCTTTTAACTTAAAAATGTGGAAGTGAGTACAACAGAATTTCCAATGAAGGAGATGTAACACAATCAAAAAACACTAATAACATACTAGGATTAAAGTAAGTTTCATACTAGAAAGCTGGAACACATTTTCTAAAGCTTACAGAGCTTAATCACTTCTGTCTTCAACAAACAAATTATTGAAGCTGCAGAAATTATTGTTATGAGCTGCCGGTTTTGGCCATATCATCTTTCATTTGTGAGATCCTTGAATAATGGCTTTGGATGGGTGGTTGATGCTTTCTCCAGAAATAAGAAGAGGGTGGGGAAAGTGACTAATCCCTTCCAGCAAAATATTTCTTTTAAAAAATGGGTGTGCGTGTATATGCATGCACCAGAAAGAGAAAATTAGAAGTGAAACCTATTACCGGTATGTCTCAAACAGGGAGAAAGATGGAGATGTTGAAATTCTACATTGGACTTCTGGAAACCTTTCTCCAATAATCTTATGTCAGACAGAGAATCTACAAGTTCTATTTTTAACTTCTATACCTTACCTTAACTCCAGGAGAAAAGGACATCATAATATATTCTCTGTTTCATCATCCCAACCATACTGGAAGATAGCTAAGATATAGAACCAAATCAACCAAAATGGCTTTATGGCTGACGAGACATTTACACATGGACTTTCCAAATCCTAGCCCAGTACTCTGACACCAGAATCTCATTTCTGCCTCACCCCAAAACTGTACTCTAAAATGTAAACAAAACAGTTCTGATATTGTAGGGTTCTTCAATATTTAAATTTTGTTTGCTTACAAATAAACAGTAGGAATGGAAACAGGAGGTACCTGGGATGCAAACGTCTCCGATTTCTACCATAAATCCCTCTAAACTCCAACTCCAAACCTAAAAGCACATGGATGATCTGGGGATTCTTTTACAGAAGTGGATGAGAGTTTTTTTTAAAGGACATCTACTCTAGTCCACAAATTAACCACATTGCCATTAACTTGCAAGGTCAGAAAGCTGAAATTCATCTAGTCACCCCTCCAATACTATTTGCCCACCCTTTCACTTAATTCAATCCTACACTGACCACTGGTGGAAGCAATTTTTTTAATTAGATTGCTTATGTCCATAGATTTTCTTCAGATATGCTAATACATGACAAAGATAATTTTATCCACTTTAGAGGAAAAGTGATAAAGGTTTCCTGTGCCCTCAGAGCATGATATTGTATCTCAGGATTCATATTATACATAAAAGGGTTGATTTGTTCCCTTTGAAGTTCCACCAGCTTTTTAAAATAAGCTCAGCTGCTGAGCATCTACTTTGAATTATTTGGTGGGAGGTAGGAAGGGAGACATAAACAGAATCTGAAAGTCTGCAGAAATATGGCAAGTCGAAATTATGACCCCAGAAAATGCAGACCATAAACAACCTTGCTTTCGTGAGTCCTAAGGAAATGGAATAAAGTGTAAATGCAAATGGAATTATCGAGTGCTTTGCGTTTATATAAAAATCGTTGGGTCTTTCAAATGACCCCCTAAATAAAGAAGATATGTAAGCCACCAGGGCACAGTTAATAGATTATGAAAGAGAAGCCAAAGGGAAAACAGAATACTAAGCTGATCCATAAAGCAGTGAAGTCCATGTTGCTTAATTAACATCATCCCTCCCAGCTCCCCCCTCAGAAAAAAAGACCCCTTCACATATTTTCAAGATAATAATGGCAGGATTTTTACAAAGACTGAAGTGATTAAAATAACCAATGCTGGCTCATTTGTTGCAAGTTCAAACTAATAAACTCTAGTAATAAGACATTTACCCTCTTCAATTATAGAATACACTGCCTCTTTCTGTTATGGGAAAGGAGTCTCTGTGGGCTTGTAAATTTCCTCTAAAGGATCATTTCTTCTCCACAGGCCTCTCTTTGAATTTTTTTCTGACTTCTTATATTAGAGGAAGTTGCTTTTAATTTTATTGTTCAGTGCTATATGAAATCAAATGAGTTTTGCTACTGAGAATCTGCTGTACCACGGAGGGGTACAGAAAGATTGCATATTTCCTGTCATTATGGAAAATTATAATGGAGCATATAGTAGTTGCCAGGAATGGCTAATTTAGCTCTAACAATGAGCCTAATATCCTTTTTTATAGCAGGTTGTACTTCAAATTCCTTCAAAAATTGTTTGCTGTTTTTTTTTTTTCAAAATCAGGGAAAAGGATCAGAATTAGAATACTATTGAGTGAGCCACTGAAATGAACAGACTTGACTCACTGCTGAATAATTTGTATCTCCAAGGTGACCTACTTGGTTCAGCAAGAGGCCACTTGATTTGACTCGACAGAGCAATTTGGGCAGCCTCAAACTGCTTCAGGCCCCTGCTGCTCAAAAGGTTGCCTCTCAACGTTTTTCTCCAATGCTAGCCGAACTGTGCCCAGGCTGGATAGCTTCAGAATTGCCCACAGTGTGTGCCCAATCGTTCCATTCAGGAATAATTTCACATTGTGGAGTTTTTGGCAAGGGGTTTGGAGGAAGTAAGCAGCACATCCTTCACAGCCACTGATCTTTTCTGGACCTTCCTACTTGAAAAGTGGTCCCAAAAATTAGTCCTCGTTTCTGCCAAACTGCTTTACTCTTTGTCTGGCGGGGGTGGTACAGTTAGTTGCTGATCTCTTCCAGTCTCTTTTCACTCAGTGTTCCCTCAAAAAGTGAGGGATAATCTTTGCAGAATTTGTTACAGCCTTTATCAGGAGCCTGGAAAAGATTCCAGGTCATCAGCTTGGATGTTACACAGGGTTACTCCAGGGTTACACAGAAAATCTTCAATGGCTGACCCCAGTTTAGAAAACCTCTGTTCATGCCAAGAGCACTCTTGGTCTGCAATCTGCCTTGAAGCATTTGGGGAAACTCTGTTGGAAAATTGAAATCTCAATGATGAATTAATGTAATTGTGAAATGTGTAATTGTGAAATAGCATAATAGTAGAAAGCAGGATTAACCTGTTTCCTGGTCATCTGCTGAACAGAGGACAAAGGAAACTGGCAGTTGGCTGTTTTTGCCTAATCCAAAAAAAGGAAAGTCCTGTTTTGGAAGTAGTTCCCTCCATGATTTCTTGCTGCTCTGCCTTTTTTTTTTTTTAAGAAAAATCATTTAGTTTGGGTTATGATGGAGTGGACTTTGGGAGGGAGGCAGAAGAAGAAACCTAGATGATATAAACATCTACAAGAACCATGTCATTCCTGTTACAGCAGTGTTTCCCAACCTTGGCAACTTGAAGATGTCTGGACTTCAACTCCCAGAATTCCCCAGCCAGCGAATGCTGGCTGGGGAATTCTGGGAGTTGAAGTCCAGACATCTTCAAGTTGCCAAGGTTGGGAAACACTGTGTTACAGCATCATAATTGGTTGAACGATTTGCTGGTTGAATGAATTGCTTTACTTATAATGGCTCTGCATACACAAATTGGGACAGCACCATCTTGCAAACAAGTCACAATAAAAGCAGGTTAAGGATCAGTAGTGATGGCAGCAAAAGTCATGCTAGTACAATTCTTTGCTAATTCAAGAATGAGTGGTTTCCACTTTAACCTAGTAAAAGCAGAAGGCTCAAAGTGCAGATTCCATCAATGAGAATGGTAGGAGAAAAATCACTAAAATCATAAGATAACAATAGAAAAAGGGTGTTGTATACTTACCTGAATGCCCATTCTCGTAGGGTGGAGCTAACCTCCAAGATTGGGTTAAACCTGCCCTCTAGCCAATCAGGACTGAGTCTGAAATACAAAAGCCTTCATTGTGCATCTATTCCCCCTCTTTTGACGAGGGACGAAGCCAGACTCCGTGTGCCGCTCCCAATCCTTTCCATAGATGTGTACGAGTAAGTGTTCCTCAAGTAGCCTATGCCACCTGACTTAGGGAGGGACTTGGAGGTTAGCTCCACCCTACGAGAATGGGCGTTCAGGTAAGTATACAACGCCCTTTCTCCATAGTGGGTGGAGCTAACCTCCAAGATTGGGACATACCAAAGCAGTCTGTCCGTTGGGCGGGCAACTAAGTCAGTCTGGAGACCTTGACCACGCGCCCTCTCCAATTCAACACCCGTCAGAATGAACCACCGTCACTGAGTTGAAAATTCATGTGCCGGGACGGGTGCCCTGCGTCGGGTAGGAGTATATGTCAGTACAGTAGACCTCCCTCCGCGCAGCTTGGGCGGACCATGTTTCAGATGAGTCAGCCTTGCGGCCTAACGTGCAGAATGATGGTGTGAACGAAGCTGCTGCGAAGCTGAACAAACCCAGAGGCCTATCGTGACATAGGATACTCACAACCCTGTGACTCCTCATGAACTAGGAGACTTACAACCCCAGGAAGGGCTAAAATGAAACCGACGGCGTCCCCATTCTGGGGAAGGAGAGGCACGATGCCAGTAAACCCGTAGGGTCTGTCTGACAATGATGCTGTGACAGTAGTCCTCAAGGTGGCATTCTTGGGCCGCCCTGGAAATGGGCCAAACAGGTCTTGCATGCTAAGGCTAACAGAAGCCACCATGGAATGGGGGTATAGTTACGATGCCGAGTAACCGGAACAGAGGTGTAGGTACCGTGTAGCTCCACTCTGCCAGGCCGGACCACCTGTGACACTAGATGTCAAGGAAGGCAGGTAGGTCAGATGTTGACTTACAGGAGAACGCCACCAAAAGATTGCCCCCTTATGGGCCAACTACCGAGGTCAGGAGAGAAGAGTCGGCCATGGCCGATGGACATGTGGAGCTTGTCCGATTCTGTTCAAGTCTTCTGATAATTAGACCCCCAGAGTGGGTTCTGACCGGGTGGCAGGAAAAATAATAAGAGGCCTTGGACCTGCTCTAGAGCGAATGAGGCCGCAGGGAAGATAGCAGGGGTCCCCACCCCTTTATGATCCCCTCCGATTAACGGCGGAATACCAGAAATCGGACGCTGCACCTGCCCCCTGCTGAACGCCAACTGACAGCTGTGTAAGCGTGGGGTGGTTGCAGTCGCTGTGGGAGCCCTGGTCTCTGCGCCGTGAAGTCCTGCCTGCCCTCGCCTGAAGCGGGAAATCGCATTGGCATTAGCCGCTGCCCGAGCTCCACTGCCAGCTTCGGTATTCTCCCTGTCCTCTGATAGCCGCCGGAGAAGGGGAGGCGGCAGGCCAGCCGCACGCACATGCACGCGCAGAACCCGAAGACCGATTGCCAGCTGGGAGCAAAAGATGGAAATCCGGCAGTCCACGGGGTCTTATGCAGGGAGCCTTTAACGGCTACAGCACCGAGGTGCAACTAGGAGCAAAGGAGCAAACCAAAGCAGAGCCCCCGCCGACCACCGCGGCCGCGCGCAGCCCACCGGGCATCATCGACACCCACAGCGCTGAGGCGCAGCTGAGAGGGGCGGCGTCCACCGCCGCAGCGTCCCCGCTGGCCGCAGTGGATGCGCGCGCGACATGTCAGGAAGGCATCACACATACAGCGCGGAGGCGCGGCTGGGAGGAACGGCGGTGACCGCAGCGGGGCCTTCGCTGCTGCGCTCGTGCGCGGCCACCTGGGAACCACCAACACTGACAGCGCGGAGGCATGGCGGTCGCAGCAGAGTCCTCACTGGCCCCGCGACTGCGCGCACCGCGCTAGGGGGCCACCAACACCCATAGCGCTGAAGCGCAGCCGGGAGGAGTGATCCTCCCCGGCCGTCAGACGCAGATGCAATTCTAGGGGAAGGCAGTGCGGCTGCGAGCCCGCGAGGAGTCTGTGGCCATGAGCAACTCACCAGTGGCCCAAGGATGACGTAGTTTGCTGGGCGAATCCCTGCCGACGGCCGCCGAGCCTCTCCCACTCGCTGGTCCACCGACACGCTGCGAGGCAGTCAAGGGGGAACCCCTCTGATCTTCAACGGCCATATGCAATGTGAAGGACGTGCCAGTTAAGGGGCATAGTAGAGTGGCCGTCCATGGTGGCATAGGGGAATGCCAATTGATTAATGTGGTTGTCGACTGGCTGAAGGCAAGCTCGTGTTTCTGGCCTGACGCTTCTGCGTCCCATAAACCCCGACGGGGTGCCTCGCCATTTGCTGGCATCCCTGAGGCCTGTTCAACAAGCGAGCTCCAAGCTGTTTGCAGGCTGTGGAGCATGGGAGGCTCATGCCGGCCGGGAGTGACAGGGACGCCCTTTTATTGCTGTGGAGGCGGGCTGACGCTTGGAACGCTTCCCCCGTTGCTATCTCTCCCCGTCAAGCTACCCTATTGAGAGGAGCATTGAACGACTGTCACCATGGAATAAACGGCCCAAGGGAACCCCCGAGTCTGGCCATGACAACGCCATCGTTGACCTTGAATGTGAGTGGTCATGGCAATAGTGGCCTTGACCCTGCTCCAATCCCAGCGTGACTGAGGGTGATTATCTGGGGCTAGGCACAGACCCATCCCCTTGAATCGTTGAGCCCTGGCACTCGAATCCTCTACCTGCCCTCACTGGACGCATTTAGTGACAGCCACCCAAGCGTGGAGGGGCGGATCCGGTCACTGTGGGGCTGCTTTACTGGTGCTGGGTAGCGACTTTAAGCATCGAGGCCTTGCCGCCAAGCGCTAGACAGGATCTCGATCTATTACGAGCCGACAAACAGCTGATTGGGAAGGACCGTTAAGGCGCGTCGTTGGCCCAGAGGAGAGCAAAAAGTTGCAAAGGCTGACAGACAGTTGATTGCCAATAGGTTCGAGGACCGTTAAAGCACGCTGTCGAACTCACACCCACGCACCCCGCGGCGAACAAGCTGCCTACCGGTGTTAGTGTGGGTCTTGCCTTTACAAGGGCTTGCCTGCCGTTACCTGGATAACCGAGGGGAGGTCTTGGTAGGTGTATGATATGTTGAGCACCGCTGCCGCCCCCGGGATCCTCCCAGTCTTCTGATAGCCACCCGGGAAGGGTGGAGCAACCGGGGTGGCGAGTGCGCATGCGTACACCCTGCCGACTGCCAGCTGATGCGATAGGAGCAGTCAGGCCAGCCACGGAAGCCCCGTTTGGCAGAGATAGCGCGAAATAGACTAATTTCTCACCGTAGTGCCGTTCAGCAATGCGCCGCCATGGGCCTTGAGTGCCGTCGGCTGGGTAGGGTGAAGTGCAGCTGCACGTGGCTGAGAAACAGGCCAGTGCTTCGCCGTGGCACTACTTACCAACGCGCCGCCCTGGTTCCCGAGATCCCTGGGCAAGTGAGAGTGAAATTTGGCTGTGTGTGGCTGGGGCAGCCAGTAGAGTCTAGTTTCTCATCATAGCGCTGCGTCACCAATGCCCCGCCATGGGCCATGAGTGCCCTTGGCCAGTGAAAGTGACCTGTGTGCGGGCACGGCACGGAAGGGAGTCAGAAGTGTGTCAGCTGTAATGTGGTCAGGAGGGACATCATTGATGGTCGTAGAGCCACCGCCGAACCTCCGACCCAGCTCGATTCCCCCAAGGTGACGGCTTGAGCTGGAGAGCTCGCAGGGAGCATGCGCAGTGCTCCTTGTTAATTTAATAGTCCCGTTGATAAGGGCAATCGTCGTTAGAAGGGATGCCCCCCCCTTCAGCACGAGACGTGCTGGTGTTCATGGCCCGAAGGTCCCTAGCCCCTTCAGCCCTGCAGAGCGGCCTGTCACTTATCGCCCCCTGCGCAGTGACCAGTGTGGACTTATGAATGAGCGTGCTGTGGGCTCTTTGCGGCCACAGGAGCACTGCGGGCTTGTGCCGGTTGGAAGGCAGGGAGGGGATCTCGACGTGGAAGCAATTATGGGGGGGTGGTAGGCCAAACCCGGTCATAAGAGCTCGCAGTCGTGAAGAAGCAGCTCGTAGGTCGATCGGGAGGCCCCGTAGCATTGTTGCTTACTCCCAGCGGCTTCCCGCCGTGGCGCTACTTACCAACGCGCCGCCCTGGCCAGCTCTCCCAGGAAGGGGAGCTACCGAAGTGCCAATGGAGAGAGCAAACGGCCCGAACGCATGCCCCAGGAAAGGAACAGCCACGTGTGCAATATAAACGGCCGCTGCTGTCTGTGCACGATAGAGCCTTACGGATCGAACTTCGGCAAGATGGCGTCGGGTGCTGTCAAATACCTCAGAGGGCGGCAACGGGCCTTCGCGCCCAGAGCGATGGAGCGGCCTGCCAATCAGAGTCCTGAGAGATGTTGGACATCTGGAACCGCTTATATTCAGCCTTTTTTCTTTTCTTCTGCAGGAGTTTTAATGCCGGTCCGGCTATCTTGGCGCAATGCCCAGCTGGAGGGAGAGTTTGGCGGCCGCGCAAGCGCTAGACTTCTGCGGCTTGATGTCCTCATGACCAGGATTAACTCTCCCTGAAAGCGGTTGGTAGTAGTGGATTCTATTGGGCCCAGCAGTTTACCAGTGCCAAGGTAAGGCAAGGGGCCATATTAATAAATCTCAACAGCCAAAGTTGGAGAGCGAGGCCCATAAATGATAATTTAATTGGCTGGAGAGCCGGCAGGCGGCTAGGTCAAGGCCCTTAGCTGCCCTCTACTCAGGAGTTGAGACCGTTGTCACTGGATAGGAACTCACTGCAATTGGTCTTCATCGAAGCGAAGAATTCACCTCAGGAAAGTTGGATGACTGGAAAATCTTCAATGATGGGAGCATAAGGCACGTGTCCTTTATGGCTAAGGACTGAGTAAAAAGAGGGGGAATAGATGCACAATGAAGGCTTTTGTATTTCAGACTCAGTCCTGATTGGCTAGAGGGCAGGTTTAACCCAATCTTGGAGGTTAGCTCCACCCACTATGGAGAATAGTGCATTTTCTGACTAAATGGACATAGTGACATTGGTAATTTTTTTACCATCATATGGAACATTGTTCTTCTTTTAAACCAATATTGTAATCTGCATTATTGTAAGATTGCACAGATTGGCTTTAAGATTATTTAGCTTACTTGTGCTATTTCTTTGAATGTCAGTTGAGACCTTTAGGATGTGGTCAGCTGAGAGTTTGCCCTCTCTGTAGGTTTGTATGAGAAATGCTGCCGTAAGAAAATCCCAAGCTCATTTAAGTCTTTAGATAACTTTATTTCCATGCATATTCCTCAGAGTTGAACTTTTTTTGAAATCGTTGAACTTTCCAAAGATTCATCACACAAATCTGACTTCCACATATTCCCGTTCAACATGTGAACTGATGTGTCAATGGGACAACAGCTTGATATTTTTCTAACAGGACTTTATAATTCATGCATTTTAATAAGCACATCTAGAAAAAGACAGAATTCAAAAAATACTAAAACCAAAAATGAAAATAAAACATGGGTGAAATGCAATACCTATTTGTTGGATCTCTACTGAACATCTATTACTCCAAAAGCAAAATAAAAAATAAAAAATGATTGTGGCATTTCATTAATGCCAAAGAACTTGTGAAGATTCAGTGGCTTTTAGTTCTCCCATCCTACTGAAGTGATAGGCTTCAGTTCTGACTCCTGTGATGTAACAGCAGAGTGCTTATTCCCTTCCCTCGAGGCCACCCAGATGTTCATTATATCATGCTGCTGAATGTAAAAGGTTTATCGGAAAGAAAGGAATTTTTTCCACACAAGATTGAATCAGGGCATCGCTAGATTTAAAAATTAAGCAACAAAGTCCTAGGTCTGGGATGATATGGGAGACAAGCCCATATTTTGACTTCATTACCTGAAATATTGAAGGTGGGAAGGGGCATGAGACTACTGATCTTTTACTCCATACTACTCCTTTTCACCTGCATTTAGAAGGCAGTATATTTAGTCTCCACTTGCAGAAAGCTGGCAGAGATGTGATTAAAAACCTTCTTATCTTTTCCTTTTCCAAATATACCTTGAACAAGTAAAATAAACATATTGCTAAGTTATAAAAGTTATAAATCATCCAAGAGATACAAAAAATGAATAAATATATATTTTCTTGAATAGTTTTTCTTTGTGTTTTTCTACATGCACATTAAATGATTCACATCAAACAGGTTGTTTCTGAAATGGAGCATATATTCAGTACACATTCACCATAGGAAATTAACAGAAACTCTGATTTCATGGTGTTGGCTTGATATCTTGGCGCTCACAGATGACAGAGTCTTCAGAAGTACCAAGGTTTTTTTTAGTGGAAACCTTGTCGGTGAAGTGGTAGAAAACCAACATACAAATAGATAGCACTTTCAGCTTCCTAGCCTTAAGGATCAAAGGACATATGATGCTCTTACTTTGTACGACTGTTCATTTTATTCCTTGTTTCACCTTCAGGAGGTTTGTGTGAAACTTGTCATTCAGAGAACATTCACTTTTGATATCCCTGGTGGCAACAACAGTGGTGCATTCATGTGATCCATGGAACTGAAAGGGGCATTGATTCAAATTAGGACATGGGTTTAGACAGGTCCTCCAGGCAGTGGTAGGATCCAGGAGTTCCTTTCTAGAAGTGCTATTTTTAGCTGCAGAGTGTAGATATTCGTAGCATTCATCAAAAACAATGCAGCTTGCAGCCTGGGTGGCTTTTTTCGCTAAACACCAGGGGATAATAACTACTTCTGATTAATGCCAGATGCCATTGAGCCAAGCTGCTCCCTGATCCAAGCAGAAAAGTGTCTGGACATTTCGCATCTATTTTTTCCCCCTCTTAGTTTGTACATGCGTGCCTTCCCCCATCAGCTCAAAATTGTGTGCTATTTCTTTCCTTAACTATAAATTGCGAACAACTTCATGCCTTTCGGAATGAAAACAAACCATTTCTGCTCCCATTCTATGCCTTGCAATGTTAAGATATATGAGTAGCACTTTAGCCTTCGTGGAATTGAGAGAAAGCGAGAAGTGAAGCAACTGCCTGGGAGGAGGGAGAACATTGTTCCTCTCCAACAACTACAGCAAAATTAAAATGATGCCATGTATCATTTCTCCTCAGGATGAAAGAGCAGGCAAGGCATATTCCCAATTATATCAGACAGCACCATTTTCAAAGAGCACAATATTGCCGTCTGCAAAGTGGTGGTTAGGTCAATAGCTACATTAACAGTGACAAAAAGGCACCTGCAACGTAAGTTGCTGTATGAGCTGCTCCTCTTTATTTTCCAGCTAGCCATGCCAGCTCCTAGATACACCATTCAATCCCCAATGAAATTTTTCCATTTTCCCCCTCAATGCCTATTTTATATTTTGTACTTATAAGCTTGCTCAGTCTTTACTGAACTATTTTTGGGAGAACTTTCATTAGTTCCTTCCCAACCTAAAATGTCTTCTTTTTCCTGCCAATTCTGTCTTTCCCCCTTGACATTCTGGTATCTGCTACTTTTGCGTGGATATTGTTGTAATTACATAAGCATTTCATTCAGAAAAGTGAGGTCACCCCTTATAAGATAAGCAAATAGAACTTCCAAATGCAAAGGGAATATAATTCTGGAGATAAAAATGCAGGGGATGATTGTGGAGACTATGGCCTATTTCAAAAACTGTTGGGAACCCGATTCTGAACTTGATGACTTCCAAATGGATTTCCAATCATTGTTGGCTGATAATTATCAGTTCCAAGTAACATGACCAATGATCAGGCTTATGAAAACTGCAGTACTTGCATAACCATCATTGCTGAATTTGTTGTAATTCCATTTATAGGATACTTCTTTTGTTTATGCTTTATAAAATAACTTGGTATGACTTTGGAAGGATGGTATTAAATAGAAATTTCTTGTTCAGATTGCCCAAGAGTATAAACTTCCACCCAAAGAACTGCTTCTTTAGAATTTATATTTAGACTTGCAAGTAGCTAATGCTTGTTAGAAGTCCAGGAACCTAAACTTCACTTTTAAACATGCTCATATGGTGGAGAATCTCACTGATTCATGATTCAATGTTGGTCTTAGATTTAATGGTATATTCAAATATACTGGTGACAGACGTAGGTCATTTGTTTAATAAGATTCTATTGCATTTTAAAATTGTATTTAGTTGTTTCAATTTTTATGAACTGGTCTTGGATTATAAGAAAGTGCCCCATACGTTTGTTAACAAATACTGTAGCACCCCAACATTTATATTTATATAGTATCCAAACTAAAATATGCATAGTCTTCAACAATTCTAAACATAATAGTTGGACTTTTGTATTCAATAATTTTAAATGAAAAGATGGTTTCATCAGTGGAACAATACTGCAGAATTTTAGGAATATATATTTAATCACTTCACTTAGTCCTGTGAAGTCTTGTTCTATCAGATCTTATGCTTATTTGGAACAGGTATTTTTGTTTTTGAGTTAAGACTCGCATGAGTTATCATTGTGAACTAAAAATGTAAAGGTTATATGTGGTTTCCTAACAGTTACTTCTGGCAGTAGATGCAATCATCTATAGAAGTTGACAATCACAATTGGCAGAAAACCACAGCAATTTTCTTATCCTTGATGGAAAGAAGTACACTGCACTTTTGTTTTTGCTTTTTTATTATAAAAGTAACCTAACCAATCCAGAACATAAAATGATCCTTTTGAATCAGTAAGGTACAATTTCATCTTACTTTTTGGGTTTCAAACACTTGGAAATATATAACCATAATCAGGAATTTTGCACATTCAGCCAGGCATAATCTGTAATGGATATCATGTATGATAATCACATGCCCAGTAAAGATCATTTGTATCCCAAATAGCATAAAAGCTATTTTGCCTCAAATCATATAAGAGACTGTAGAATTATTTAAATGCAGACCTGTGGGGGGGGGAATCAGCAATTGCAGCACATACATCTGTTTAATTATTTAAATAAAACTTCTGTTTTATTGTTTTATTTTTATACTGTTTTATTTCCTACTGTGTAGGAAAAATTAGAGAAGATGCCATCTGAACACAGTTCTTGTCAATACCTGATCAAGGTTATTTTTCATCTTTTAATATAGCAATGTGGGTGCAATTGAGACATTTAGAGAGAAAGAGATTAACTATGTACATATATATATATATATATATATATATATATATATATATATATATATATATATATATATATATATATATATATATATATATATATATGTAACTATGTACATATATATATATATATACATACATACATACATACATACATACATACATACATACATACATACATACATACATACAGTTTTTCATCTTGCTGAAACTACACATAGGGAAAGATGCTTCTTTGTAGAGATCAAATAGTTATTTGTATCAGTGGTGTACAGTACATAGATATTGGAGGAACAGATAGATATAGAGATGGTTACATATGCCATTTTTATACAAGAAATAACATGCTTGAATTAATTATCTCTGTTAATCATATAACTAGATTATTTTCATAACCCATAGAAAAATCCTTCAACTCAGGTTTCACTTTTAAAGGCCACATTCAAGTGTTCCTTTTGGCAATAATGCAGAAATGGTTTATCAAAGTCTTCTTGCAGAGTTTATCTTAATTTTCCAGTCCAGCCTATAGACTAGGTATTCCTTAATTATCCATTCAAGGTACTAGCCAGGCTCATAATGGCTTAGCTACCAAACTGAGACAAAATCAACCAGATGCTTTCACTTGCTTGAGCCATATTATTTCCACAGAATAATAATAAACATCAGTAATAATTTCTTCTAATTTTTAATTACCCTATTTATAAAGAGCAATATGTTCTAATGGCATTGAAATCTTTGTCTTTAGCCAAAAGACCAGATTGCTTAGAAGCAAGATTTATTTCTGGATATGTGAATATATATATATATATATATATATATATATATATATATATATATATATATATATATATATATATATATATATATATATATATATATATATATATATATATATATATATATATATATATATATATATATATATATATATATATATATTCCCAACTATTTGTTTCAGTTTGCAACAACTACAATTGTTGCCAATCACTTTTATTTTAGCACTCGGCACCTGCTATTTTAATATTTTTGTATCTCAGTGAAAGAAGGGAGGCAGGCATCCAGCAAGCATGAGGGTGGATGGGGGAACTAAAACTACACAAACAGAAGGCAACAAAATTATACATAACAATGCTTAATATTGCTCTGTTAACATATTTCTCACATAGCTCTTACCACTTATTTCCAACTTGTATTTGATATTAAAAACAATGCAAGTTCGAGAAGTAAATTGTAATTTATTACACTTTTTTGTTTGAAATATTTTGTCTGAACACCTCAAATTAAAGATATATGCAGGATCCAATATGGGTCAGTCACTGGAACCAGAGATTTTTGTCTTCCAAGCTTTTGGACTTGTGTTGGAGCCCATCGTCAGGGAACTTCTCCCTAGCAGAGTGTATGTGTTTTGGGCTATTCTATATGGTGTTTATATGGTGCCTGTTGTGAATGGCTTTTTAGTTGTTGAATATATATGATAGATAGATAGATAGATAGATAGATAGATAGATAGATAGATAGATAGATAGATAGATAGATAGATAGATAGATAGACAGACAGATAGTTTAGTTGTTGAATATACAGTAACATATATTCATCTTCATTCATAAGGATATCTCTTTATTTTCTATCATTGCCACTTTTGTGTAGATTCACTCACTATTCCCATTTTCTTTTCTTTTTTAAAAAAACTATTTATATGAAATAAATATTTGCCTGAAAATATAATTTTCTG
Organism: Diadophis punctatus similis; assembly: GCA_023053685.1. Lineage (NCBI taxonomy): Eukaryota > Metazoa > Chordata > Lepidosauria > Squamata > Dipsadidae > Diadophis > Diadophis punctatus. The sequence continues at coordinate 9,646,861 of JALIGW010000013.1, forward strand.
CTGGTGTATTGACACCTCACTGCCCAGCACAGACACTCAGAAACTCTTGAAGCTCATCTTAGGACTGTTGTTGAGTTCCTACAGATTATAGTTCTTACGCAGTGATTATTGCCTGTTATATGTATATGCAGGGAGATGCATCCCTATCTAATATAATGGTTTATTCCTGAGCACGTGATTGATATGTTCTAGTACGCATGTGTACATTCCTTTCTTCGACCATTCCTTCTGCTCCTAGCTTCTATCGAAGCAAGACCTATTTTGTATATCAGAATGTAGACTAATGAGGATTTATTTGTTTTGTATCGAAATAAATATGTTTACTTAGAACTTTAAACTGCGGTTTCTTTTCTAATGCCTGATGTCCGGGAAAAGATCCATTTTCGCCTCTAATGAGAGTTATTCTCATCTTGACAATAGTCTTGGATGACTTCCAAATCTATGCCCTGGAAAGGAGATTCAGCACAGTTTATGAGTTTATGGTCTTTGTGTTGACCATAGGTATGTCATGAATAACTGTGGCCATGACTCACTTGTCCTTTTCTTTACTTTGGCGCAGATGAGACTCAAGCTAAAAAGAAAGGATGAGGATATCATCTGTTGTGGTTTTGATCACTTCACTGTCACATTGAGGATTGAGATGGCTTTGGGACTGTGAAAGATGGTTCACCCCAGGGGTCTAATAGACTTACTGGATTCCTGGAGGGCATTTGAGAAAAGTCATGACAATTTGACAGGCAATTCTATCTCACATCAGGTTGATCCCTGGAATATGGAGACAACCAAAGGACTACATAAGATTGCGCCTCTGCCCAGCCTCTAATTGCTAGGAGTTCCTTACTCTATTAAAAAGTTAAGAGAAAATAAGTGACTATAAGGACTATAAAGTGAAAATAAGGATGTGAAAAATGAAAATGGATGCATTAATACAATAAAAGTTTGTGTTCAATCTATCTAGTCGGTGTAAATTCTCCTCTATACTTATTGTTTCTGCCAATTCTCCCTTGAAGCACTTTTCAGAGTGACCTCAGCCTGTTTTAGGAAAAAATAAGCTGTGTTGTTCAGTAGATGTATGGCCCTTAGGTTAATTCAATTAAATAGCAACTCTTATATCTTAGTGTTATTGATGAATTATATTATCTGTATGTGATTGCTGCATGTTTGTCTTGATTTTTTTGTACTCTATTCAGAGTCCATTTAAGAACTGCCCCGTTTTCTAATGAATAGCATCTTGTTTAAAATAAGATGTATATTTTTGAATATAGTATCATTATATGAAGAATTATAGTATGGCTGAGAAATAGCAAAGAAATTTGTTATTCCACCCTGGAAAGATGGTATTATAACAGGCTTACAATTTTTGATGATATATGATATATGATTATATTGTAGTGTAGTGTTGTGTTGTGTTGTGTTGTGTTATATATATACTGTGTGTGTGTGTGCATATATATACACCAATATACATATACATATACATATACATATACATATACATATACATATACATATACATATATATATATATATATATATATATATATATATATATATATATATATATATATATATATATATGAAATATAAAAAATATAAAAATTATGTATACACAAACACACACATACATACATATTTTTCAGGGTATAACTTGACCCCACCCACCCTCCCACCCCCAACTTTTGCCCTCTAGTCTTCCAGCAATTTACCTGTTTGCAGCAAAGAGGGAAGAACCTGTAAAGCCAAGTAAGTCATTAGCAGCTTCCCGACCTACAGCTGATTTGCCATGTGCTGAAATGAAAGTGAAACTAGCTTGCAAAGAAGCAAATAGCTGGGAGAGACACCCAGATTTTTATTTTCTGCTGAACTGGATGCAAGGGGGTAAGTGAATAACTATAAATATCTGTAGAATGTTCAAATTATTAGACTTATTTTTTAAAGACTGCTTTATTATTGTTCTAGAGCCAGGGGTCTCCAACCTTGGCAATTTTAAGACTTGTGGACTTCAACTCCCAGAATTCCACAGCCAGTTTGTTAGCTTTGCTGGCTGTGGAATTCTGGGAGTTGAAGTCCACAAGCTTTGCTGGCTGTGGAATTCTGGGAGTTGAAGTCCACAAGTCTTGCCAAGGTTGGAGACCCCTGTAAATCTAGACAAGTTAACAAAATAAAGAAGCTTTTTTAAAATAAATGCTTGCTCTGAAGAGGTCCAGTGCTATTGTATCTTCTTTTAAATAATAGAGAATAATGTATACTTCCAGAAATTTTAATTAATGTTAACAGCTCTGTACAAGTATAGTCTGAAATGTAACAGAGTCCTGTTTAGTATTAGAGTTAAACCCTTACTTACCTTGGAGTAGATATATTTAAATAATTGGGAGGAGTTAGTGTGATTACATTTAAGAAAACTTTCTGGGATTAATATACTGCCATAAATGTACATTTCTCCAATTCTTTGCTATTTCTATGGGTCAGGCACACATGCACAGAAATACACAGCAAACAGTGTATATCATCTGTGCTATTTGCTGTTTGCTGTTTGGCAAATTGCTTGGAGGCAGAGGCCTTTTTTCCTTGTTTTCCTCCCCCAAAACTAAGGTGCGTCTTACACTCCGAAAAATACGGTGTGTGTGTGTGTGTGTGCGCGCGCGCGCGTATGTGTGTGTGTGTTTATTAGCTTGCAATCCTTTGTTTAATTGGAAAGATTGATGAATATTATCTTGTGTGGTCAAAAAATAATGCTTCATTTTTTAAAGTAAACTAAATAGTTTTGAATGTAATATAATATGGGGCTTTGTATCTGTCTATTTTTATTGCATTAAAAAATGAACAAATGTAGCCTTTAAAATTATTTGAAGGTGCTATAAGATGTCCATCACATTCACTGTTGACAACATCTTGGATTGTTTATAGGCATATCATTCTTGAAGTTGCTGGCATGTAAATATATAATTGAATGTTGCTAACCAAATAAAATTCTACAGTCAAGACTTGTTAAAATAATCAAAATAGTAACTTCAATGTTATTTAAGCCTTATTTTGTTTTATCTTGATTGCATGTACTATGGGTGTGTTATTATATTAACACATATTCTATAAAATACCTTTATGCCCTATAATTATTTTCATACTAATTGAATTTTAAGAATAAGAATACCTGACATATTGGAATTTCACAGCTTGTAACGGTGAAGTCAAGCATTTGGCTTGGAATATCTTGGCTTCTGTAAATAGTTTTAGTGATTTTAAATGCAAAGTGTGTGTGTGTATATATATATATATACACCGTGTGTGTGTGTGTTTGTGTGTGTGTGTGTATAGTCTTTGCAAAATCTTTCTAGCCATTCCTGAAAAAATAACCACTGTCACTAAAAATATGCTTTTGTAATCATTTGATCACTTGAATCACTAAAAAAATTATATCTTGCATCACAAAGTCTATATACATTTTTATTTAAAATGTAAAATATACCCAAGCTTAAATTAAGCCTAGGAAATCATTTTGAAGTGTAAATAGGAGCTGTCAAAACAAAAAGTAATGCAACTCATTCAAATAGTTCCTACTGTTTAGTAGAATAATTATAAAAAAGGATTTATACATACAGTATGTCAAAATAGCTTATATCGCAATGCAATTGTGATGGTTCCTTAGAATATCTTATTCAACGAATTTGGGTAGCATTATAGTGGTGCGACCATTTTTCAGTTTTTATAATGTAATTGATTGATGATGTGCCATCAAGTCTTTTTTTTTGTACTCCTAGCAACTACATATATATTTTCTCTATGACAATCAAACCCTAATCTTGTCTTTCAGGTTTTCCAATGGCACACTCATTGCCACTGCAATAGAGTCTATCCACCTTTCTGCTGGTCATCCTCTTCTCTTTCCTTCCATTTCTCCAACATTATAATCTTCTTGAGAGAGCTACATCTTTGTTAACTGTGTCTGAAGAAGGATAATTTAAGCCTGGTCATGTGGGCCTCTTGTGAGAAACCAACTCTAAATTGAATTGTTCAATGATCCATTTGTTTGTTTATATGGCTATTCTCAGGAGTCTTCTCCAACATCAAAGTACAAAGGTACAAATACTCTTCCGATCTTCCTTCTTTGACATCCAATTTTCATTTCCATAGGGAGGGTGTCACAGGGAATACCATGGCTTGCATTCTGATCTTCATAGACACAGCCCAACATTTGAATATCTTTTCAAAGTCCTTTATGACTGGTCTACAAATGCTTGTCTAGGGTGTATTTCTTGACTGGTTTCTTTACTGTTTTGAAATTGTTCCTAAAAAGTAGAAACTTTTACCATGTTGGTTTCTTAATTGTCAATTTAAGGCTGATTGTCCTACTTGTTGTTATTAATTTGGTCTTAATCGAATTTTGCTCCATTTTTCCCACTATGCATTTTGACCTTTAGTACCAGGTCTTGTAGATCCTTAGTGTCATCACCATAATGCAGGTTATTGATTTTCCTTCCTCCAATTTTAAATCACACTGATCTTCTTCCAAACCAGTTTTTCTTAATATATATTCAGCATATAAATTAAATAAATAAGGGGAGACTATGCAGCCTTGTCATACTCTCTTTCCTAATTTTTTATTCATTGCAGAACTATGGGGGAAAAGTGATACTACAGTTACTTTTCTAAGTTTATGGGCATTGTTACTATATCATTTGAATAATATCTTTCATGAATATGTATATGTTGAGCTATATAACAGGAAACTTGAGAGATCAATTCATAATAGAAGACCAGTTTCTTTTTTCATTAATAGAAGTTTAAGAAGGAAATGTAGAGAATGTACAGTTGAGAAAGAACTTGCTTCTCCTGCATCAGGCTCTCTCCTCAAGTGATATAGACTTTGAAGCTGCAGCTGTTGGCTGTGTCAATCTCTGCATTACAAATTTTGGTCTCTGAGGAACTTCAAAAGGTTATTTTAACTCCAAATGTCTTTGCTCTCTTCTCTTTAGAGTCAGAAAGCCTAGAAAATCCATCTATTTTGGAGGTGCTTGTAATCATAACAGCCTTTGCTCTTGACTTGAAGCAAACATATTCCATAGAAGAACACTGTAAAATATGTTTTGAAATATGAGTTCTTTCTCTGAGTGTTTCGGAGCTTAAAGTACATACATTTTACTTTAACATACATAAAGTATATATGTTAAAGATTTGGTAGGATAAGATACCCAGGATAAACTGACAAAATTTGGGAGCCCCCCCCCCGGAGTATTTAATATTCATTATAATGCAAAATCAGTTCAATCCCTTGTGTTCTATATAAAAAAAACCACCCACACTGTATGTTTGCATTAAAGCCTGAATAAGAGCTTGAATTTGAGATGTGTACCATTTAACATTTCATTTAATTCACCTCAAACTCAGCCCCATTATCATACAGTATCAGTTGATTTAGTATTTTATGACTTTCAAGGCAAACTTAATTTTGGGAATGGAACATTTAAAAAAGAATGAGATTTCTAGATTTACTTCTCCATTAACGAAAGTTGTTAAATAGATCACAAAAATTGCAAGACAAAAAGAAGAGTGTTTTTTGGGGGGGGTGGAGAAGCACTATAGTTTTTTCTTTCTTATCTTTCTCTAAATTATGGTGGGAGAGAGAGAGAGAGAGAGAGAGAGAGAGAGAGAGAGAGAGAGAGAGAGAGAGAGAGAGAGAGAGAGAGAGAGAGAGGGAGGGAGAGAGAGAGGCCAAGTCTTTTCCTTCTTGGCCTTGTATCACAGAGCAAACATGCACAGTCGCACACACCTCACAGCGCACACATCTCATGGTGTACATGTTTGCTCACACATGTTAAGGCCGAGAAGAAGGAGAAGACTTGGCCGAACTTTGGAAGAGCTTTGCCCAAGACTTCTCATATATTCAGGGGCTAGCTTACACCTCTCCCAATAATGAGTTTGGCGGTGATGTAAGGAAACGTCTTCCAGCTCTTCAAGTTCGACTTTAAGAGTGCCGAGAAGCCGAGAGCAAAAGTAGTGGTAGCGGGGGTGACAGGGGCATGTGTGTGTGTGTGTGTGTGTGTGTGTGTGTGACTCCACAAGGACTTGGAGGCAGACACTGCACCTCTGTGGAAAAGAGGAGGTGCTGGCGATTGATTTTAAGAGCGCCGAGAAGAAGCCAAGAGCAAAAGTAGCGGCAGCGGGGGTTACAGGGGCGTGTGTGTGTGTGTGTGTCCCTTTACAAGGAGTGCGAAGGGAGGCAGACACCGTGCCTCTGAGGAAAAGAGGAGGCGGCGAAGCCCTGGCTGTCACCCGGGAGGGGACCACGGAGGGACATGTCACATGCCCCTGTCGTCCTCGCCTCCGCTACTTTTGCTCTCGGCTTCTTGGCATGGTGTATGCCTCCCTTCACACTCCTTGCGCAGTGCTGCCGTTGCCACCATGTTCTTCATGCATGCGCATCCCATTGGACTTGCAAGGCAATGGGATGTGCTTGCGCGAAGAACATGGCAGCGATGAACATGCGGGTGGGGCGATTAAGCAAGCGGCGACCGGGGAACCGGTTCAGGGGTGTGGCCAGCGAGCCATTTCTACTGGTTCGGCGACCTTGGCCAAATTTCTGCCAACGGTTCACGCGAACTGGTGGTGAACCAGCTGAATACCACCTCTGGTATACATGTTTTTTTTTCCAGTTACCATATTTTCTTAGCACATTTAGCAGATTTTGTTTGGACTATGAAACAATCCAGATAGTGTCAAAAGTATGCTTGCTAATATGTTTCAATAATTTGTATGCTGCATACTTACCACACTCTGGTATAACCTACAACGTCCTTTTTGTGAGAAGTAATTGTGGGGATATTCTTGGACAATAGTGATATTTTTGGATTCCCTATCATCTATATTTTTCCTTGCATTGTAAAGGCTGTTTTATTTCTAGCTCAAAAATGAGTAGTGCACACTGTATATCTAAATCCAATATGGTGGTTTAATTTTCATGGTATATTTCTGTGTCTTCTGTATGCTTCTTTTACCCAGCAGCATTTGATTTAGAACCATTATAAAGAAAAGAATGTTCTATTATTTGATGTGAATGCAATTTATGTGCAAAGTCCATTTGTGACCCAGCAGAGTGTAGATTTTGACCTATATTCACAGCTTGTTTGTTTTTCCACAAAAAAAGATAGTCACTCAGCATTAGCCTCACTGATTTATTTCCTCTTTATATTGCAGGGTAAGGATCCAGTCAGGGACCTTGATCCTGTCCTCACCCTTTGGGTTGCACTTCCATTCACAACAGAAGCCCATTAGTGGCAAAACTCCCACTCTTGGCATCATAAATTCATTTAGGGAGAATTAAGCCAGATATCCTAGGCCTGATCAGATCCTAGCAGTTCATGCAGAAAGAAGCAGAAATGGGAAGGGAACCCCTTCCCATTTTATTCCATCAAGAAAAGCCTGACTTTGAAAGACCTCAACTGGAGTAGCTGTAATGGCCAAGAGCTCTCTCTGTAGATATCCCCTAACAATCATAAGTTTTTTTCCAGGAAAACTTCGGTGGAGGAAACATCTCATGATTATTGACAATATGGCAGAACTTGGGAAGAAAGGCAGCCTGAACCAATTAGCTGTATGGCCAAAGATTACTAATAGGTCAAAGATAGGTCAAAGATTTATTGAACTCATCTCACACTCTTGCCCAAAGTTGGTATACTCATTTCCCATTTTATTTCAGCCAGAATCCTGTAAATTAGGTTATGGAGATTCAAGATTTATGGTTGTGGATGTTAGAACATGAGTCATCTCAGTTCAAGTACAATATGGGCCTCTTGCTGCTCTCAGAGCTTGGTTGTTTTCTTGCAGACATTTCATTTCCAAACTAGGTAACATCATCGGTACATGCATTGATGATATTTTAACACTGGGCTAGAAATATTCTCTTCTATCAGCAATCACTTTACCATCCTGAATTTTCCTTAGATTTTGTTAAAATTATGGCTTCATAGCATATGATGTCCAGGTGAGATTTCGGTAAATAAATCTGCCTTACTGGCTTTTTTTTTCATCTAAAGGTAGATCCTCAATTAAATGAATAAAGAAATGTAGTGCAAAATGCGAAGTACATACTATCTGATATTAAATGTTCATATGTTTCAACTATTTTTTTTAAAGGCAACCACCAGACACAGTAGCCTTGTACTCAAAGGAAGTATAATGTTCAACATGACCTTGACCTCACATTCTTAACATTTGCTCCATCTCTTTTTCCTTTCTCATTTTGACTGGCTTGTTGAGATGGTAAAATCCAACCATGATTGAGGGAGTGTGAGTGTGCATACAAACACAAGTACATTTATTTCTATGAAGTCAAGAGGTGACAAAGCTCTCTTTGTTCCCAGAAAATATAATTCTTTCCTGCTTAGGTAATTGCTTAGATGTTTTTGTTTGAAATTCTATTCACACTGACACTTCATATATGCGTGAAACTGGTTTGAATGATGTCTGTATCCATCAGTTCGTCACAGTGACTATTTTCTCCTCGAGATGTGCAATCATAAAGCAAAAGGAAAAGTTAGCCATTCAAAATTCAGAGTGTGTTTTTTTGAAGGACTAGTCTGTATTCTTTTCGCTGTCCCATATTTATTACAATTCCTTCAGAAAACTTTTAAAAAATTGATTGTAATTAAGATTCTTGCATGAAGTAACAAAAGAAAACAGTCCATGTCAGAGTGCTGCATGAAAAAGTATAGACCACTTAACATTTTCAATGGTCTGTTGCTCAGTTCCTTTGACTGATCTGTAGTCAAAGGTGAGTGAATGTAATTCAGACAATGACATTTAAACATTCATAAACATTTGAGTGGAATGTATGGATAAATCCAAAGGCTAGATCTGTGTAGAGAGAATTGATGTGATGTACATTAACTTAGTAAACCTTTTAAATACTTGAAATGAGGATTTCTAATTCAGAAAAATAGACAATGTAAGTCACTGAATAAGTGGTCTTATGTCATGGAATCCTTGCATACATGAAATGCAAATTCCAAATCATATTAATCTGTATGACGACTCATGTAAACTATTTTAAAACAATGCCTCTTTATTCATTATTATATAGTATACAGGTTTTCTGCTAATTTATTTCCAATAATCTCAATCTCTGAATTTTTTTTAAAAAAAGGCTTATGCTGCATGATCTCCATGGTGTTTCTCTATACTGAATGTTAGTAGTTTTCACAAACATGCACAAAATACCATTACATTTTTTTGATAAATGGTTAGCTTTTATCAGTTCTTTGATTCAATATGTGTTCATTGTTTCCTTCACAGAAAACACCATGTTAGCTTTCCCTTTGATTAAGCACACCCCCAATCTATAGAGGGGGGGAATAAGGTTTGTATGCACGTACAGAATTGTATACTGCTTTACTTAAAAAGAATTCAAGATGGATTACACAATTAGTAATTAATATTAGCATCATTAATGACTTTAAAAAGAGCACATAATTCATGATGGTTTTTATTTTGCATGTTCTGTTGGAAAGCTGACTAACTAAATACATGACTAAATGAAATTTAAATATGATCACTTATTACTGCAAAACAACCATATGCACAAATATGAGACTATCAAATGTATAGTGACAGAAAATGAAACAAACTATTAAAAAGTCAGTCACTAAACTTAATTAGTATTGAATGATTAATGGTGCACAGTGCTGAAATTCTTTCTGAAGCTTCATAAGTAGAGTACTCTTGGCTCTCCAGATGCTGTTTGGTTGAGAGTCTACATGATTCCTGAGGACTGATCAGGTCAGTTGATGTAAATAGGTCTCATAGTCCAATTTGGAGGCCTGCAGGTCCCTCACACCTGTTATCTAAAGACTGTGCTTAATTAACTGACAGATGTGAAAATATCTCCTCCTTGCATCAGAGCATTAGCACTGAAAAGTTTTGCTGAACCATTTAAGCACAAATTCTTGCCTTTGTCTGTCCCTGCACTCTGTAGCAGATGGCTGTATGGCACAGCTAGTTACAAAAATGACTTTGAACCCTCTTCAGATTCATAGTCACTGTTCCAGCAGTAGGCAAAGAAAGACTTTGTCAGTGGAAACTATCATTTAAACAGGCTTGTAACATAATCGATTGTACATAGTACAAAGGGAATGGGCAGATGTTTAGATGTAATCATAACTGCTTGAAATCTACACATGAGGTCTGTCCTGGCTGAAGATGAAAGAGAACCTACAGCCAAAGAATGGTGACCATATTCATTCAGATTTCACAACAATTCTGAGCTGAATGGAGAATAGATTCATGGTGTAACTGTCTGATGAATAATACTATCATTTCCAAAGAAATGTTTTCCTTAATGGATTTTCTTTCTTTAAAAGAAGTGAGAAAATATAAGTGCATTACAAAGAGAAAAGAACATTGATCGACTGTGCATGCACTCATGACATAATATTCTATGAATAAGACAGGATCTATTTTGAAAGTATTCTTTCAAAGTGGATGGAGATAGATTAAAATAGAAGAGCTACCTATATCAGGTCTGGTCATTTCTGAGCCAAAGAAGGGAACATGAGAGATGAGTGAAGATATAATAAATAAATCATACATCTTGTTCTAATAGCAAAGTTAGGTAAATTCATACTCTTCTGAAACATAGCTTCTACTTTCTCCCCTGGCAAAAAAAGAGCTTTTTACCCCATTCTTAGAGCATTTTAACATTTCTCTGGACAGCATTTTTAATTTACTTTTCTACTGTAAAATGGAAGAGAGTGTTGTATACTTTTCCTCTTGTTACACATCACATCATTGCTAACCTCCTCAGCTACCTGTACTACTTGTTCTCCTCTAGAATCTCCAGAGTAAAATCTCTTCTCTTGAGAAAAAAAAATCCATTACTAGTGCTCAATAAATTTAATAAGAACACTTTTAAACAGTATGAGAAAAAAATGGCATTGCATTAAAATTACCATTGGTCTTTTAAGTAAATGTCTCATTTCTTCTGCACGTTAAGGAAAAAAAAAAGCTTGCCTCAATTGTTTGTGATGAGAAGCTCTACCAGGAAACTACGGAATCTAGTGAATGAATTGCTTTGGTGTATAGCTTGGATTCATAGGGAATATTAAATAGGAAACATAGCATTACATGATCTATTAAATAACTTTTAAACTTACCTCACTGTCATACTTTTGAGAGAGAGAAAAAATGTTATAATAAGAGCAGAGGTGGCACAGCGGTTAGAGAGCAGTACTGTAGGCCACTTTAGCTGACTGTGATCCGCAGGTCAGTGGTTCAAATCTCACCGGCTCAAGGTTGACTCAGCCTTCCATCCTTCCGAGGTAGGTAAAATGTGGACCCAGATTGTTGGGGGCAATATAAATATACATTGCTTACTGGTGTAAACCGCTTAGAGAGTGCTTGCACTGTGAGGCAGTATATAAATCTCACAAATAAATAAATAAATAAATAAATAAATAAATAAATAAATAAATAAATAAACAAACAAGCAAACAAACAAACAAACAAATAAATAAATTCTGTGATGAACAATGATATCAACAATGTGTGTGTGTGTGTGTATGAAAATCTGTATTATGGTGGATGGACTGCCACTATCCAAGTTTAGAGTCTTTGCAGATTTTGATACATACATATATAGGATTAGTTAAATGTCTCTAATAAATAAACACACAAATAAATCCAGCACCTAAAAATAACATATTATTCCAGGGATACTATATTTATAAGACCTGTTAATATTACTATAGACCAGGGCTGTCAAACTCCTGGCCCGCGGGCCGGATGTGTCACACACTGGCCATGCTCATGCCCGGCTTAGCAAAGGGGGAAAAAAATCTCCATACGTCATGTGACGATGCCATGACGACATGAGTTATACATCCCTGCTATAAATTATCTTAAAATGTTCTTTAAGCATGCCAAAAAATCAGCTGTCTACATTCTATTTAAATAAATGCAGATCAAGTACTTAAGAGTATATTAAAATCCTATTGATGTATTTGGCAGTTAGGTAAACCTGCAGACTATATCCAGGGATTCCACATTTAACCTTCTATTTTCATAGAGGAGTGAGTTGTCAATTAATCTAGACTTTCATCACAATAGGTTTTAATACAATTTAAATGCCTGCATTGTTTTATCTATCTATATTCTTCTAAAAAAATGACATCCATTTCTTTGTAATATTTATTTGCCACCTTTCCATGAAAGAAATTGCCCTCAATACAAGGCACAGATACTGTAGTTAAAAACAGCAGCATGCATCATAAAATGACTGCATAAAATATATTGAGAGTAAGGGAGTAAATATTTAAGAAGAACTAATAAACATTAGATGACAATGTTAAACATAATTAAGAGTAACTCTCTGGCCAAGAGATGACTCAGCATATAAGATCTTAAAAGGGGGGAAAGTTGTAGAAATAAGATAGCAAGGGTGAGTGTTAGAGTTTGAGAGTTATTAAAGGGAAAACAATGGATAGTGTAATAGTCTACCATTTTATAAATGTTGGTAGCTCAAAAATGTAGAGCCGTGAAAGTTGGCCATAGTGAGTGAATAGGTTCACTTCAAAATATTGGTTTCATAGATATAGGATATCCATTCAGCTTTCCCTCAATCCTGACCAGTCTCCCAGTCCCCACTGCTGAAAAACAATCCCACAGCATGATGCTGTCACAGGCATGCTTCACTATTGGGATGATATTGGGCATCGTGATGAGCAGTACCTGGTTTCCCTCAAACATTTAGAACTGAGGCAAAACAATTCAATCTTGGTTTCACCAGACCAAAGAATCTTGTCCTTCACAGTCTGAGAGTCCTTCAGGTGCTTTTTTGCAAACTCCAAATGGGCTTTCCTGTGTTTTGCACTGAGGAGAGGCTTCAGTCTAGCCACTTTACCAGAGGTGGGCTGCTGTCAGTTTGGACCGGTTTACCTGAATCGATTGTTCGGATTCTGTGTGGTTCGGAGAACCAGCAAATTGGACCACCAGCTGGCCCCGCCCCCACCCATTTTGGGGGCTGTTTTCTGCCGTTTTTTGGGCTGTTTTCAGTCAGTTTTGGGGCCATTTTCATGCCTTTTTCCAGCCAAAATAGGCCTGAAAATGGTCTGAAAAGGGCCCCAAAACCGCCCCAAAACAGGCCATGTTAAGGCCATTTTCAGGCAGTTTTTTGGGATGTTTTCAGGCCATTTTTCGACCAAAATTGGCCCAAAAATGGCCTGAAAATGGCCTGAAAAACGCCCTGAAAACAGCCCCCAAACAGGCCAATTTTTCAGGCCATTTTTCTAGCCATTTTCAGGTTGTTTTTTGGGCCAAAATTGGCCCGTAAAATGGCCTGAAAACAGCCCAAAAAAACCGGCCAAAAACAGCCTACCCAGCTTCTCTTCCTCTTGCAGCCGGCTTTCCCAGTCTAGCTTGACACAGTCTCTCTCTCTCTCACTCTCCCCCCCTCTCTCTCACACACACATGAACATGCACACAGGTTGGATCTTTCTTTCCCACCCCCTCCGGAGACCCCTGGATTCCGTCCCCAACCCTGCCTGTCCCATACAGGTACTACCCACACAAGTGACATAGAGTTGGCCATGCCCACTCAGTCACATGACCCCCCCAGCCACGCCCCCAGCCACACACCCCAGCCAGTCATTAGGGCAGAGAACCTGTTATTAAAAAATTTGGAGCCCACCACTGCACTTTACCATAAAACCCAGATTGGTGGAGGGCTACAGTGATGGTTGTCCTTTTGAAATTCTGTCCCATTTTCACACAGGATCTCTGGAGCTCAATCAGAGTGACTATCAGGTTCTTGTTCACCTCTCTTACTAAGGCCCTTCTCCCCTGATTGATCAGTTTGACCAGGAGATCAGCTCTTGGGAGAGTCCTGGTTGTGCCAAACTTCTTCCATTTGAGAATTGTGCTCTTAGGAACCTTCAGTGCAGCAGAAATTTTATTGTAACCTTCCCCAGGTTACAATAATAATCCTGTCTCTGAATTCTGCAGGAGGATTCTTTGAGCTCATGGCTTTTGCTCTGCTACAGTATGCATTGTCAGCTGTGAGGCCTTCTATAGAGAGGTATGTGCATTTCCAAATCCATTCAGTTTGATTTACCACAGGATGACTCCAATCAAGGTGTAGAAATGTGTCAGCAATGATCAAGAGCAGGGGTGTCAAACTCGCAGCCCACAGGCCAGATGCGTCACATGCTGGCCACACCTACCCATTTTAGCAAAGGAGGGGAGTCACGATACGTCACGTGATGATGTGATGACGTGAGTTTGACACTCCTGATCAAGAGAAATGGGAGGCACCTGAGCTAAATTTCAAGTGTTGTTGCAAAGGGTCTGAATACTTATGCCAATGTGATATTTCAGTTTTTCATTTTAATAAATTTACAACCATTTCTAAACTTCTGTTTTCACTTTGTCATTATGGAGCACTGAGTGTAGATTAATGAGGAAAAAAATGAATTTCAACAACTGTACTGTAGAATTAGGCTGCAGCCTAACACAATTGACAACAGTGAAGGGGTCCGAATACTTTCTGAATGCACTGTATATGTTTGACCTGTCTGCCTTCTTGATAAGAAAGCTTTCTCCTATGGAATAATATAGTAGGTCTGAATTTTGCTAATTTGCCAAAAATCCATCACCACATAAAGGAACACTAAGGCTTGAACATTCTAAAAAAGGAAAAAATGTTGAAGGCTTACCAGAAAGCGCAATTTAGCATTTTGACCTAAGAACTAGACATTTAAGTCATTTTGCCCTTTATATTATATCGCAATACAAGTCCATATTTCCATACACAATTTAAGTCGCTTAATATTAGTTCTGTTCATTTTATAAGTGAATCTTCCCCATGATTCCGTCCTTCCTCGGGAATGCTCACCAGATATCCCAATTCCAAGTTCAGAAATTTATTCAGCATGCAAGGCAATTGAATACAGGTAGTCCTCGGTTTATGACACACAATTGAGCCCAGAATTTATGTCGCTAAGTGATAAATTGAGCCCAGAATTTATGTTGCTAAGTGATAAATGTTGCTAAGTAAAAAATGAGTTTTGCCCCATTTTACAACTTTTCTTGCCCCATTTATTATTATTTATTAGTGAGAATTTATATATCGCCTCATAGTGCAAGCACTTTCTAAGCAGTTTACACCATTAAGCAATGTATATTTATATTGATATTGCCCCCAACAATCTGGGTCCTCATTATACCTACCTCGGAAGGATGGAAGGCTGAGTCAACCCTGAGCCGGTAAGATTTGAACAGCTGAACTGCTGATCACAGTCAGCTAAAGTAGCTTGCAGTACTGCACTCTAACTGCTGCGCCACCTCAGCTCATTTATTAAATGAATCACTGCTGTTGTTAAATTAGTAACATGGTTGTTAAATGAATTTGGCTTCCTCATTGACTTTGTTTGAAGCTTGCAAAAGATGATCACATGACCTCAAGATACTGCAATTGTCATAAATATGAACCAGTTGTCAAGCATCCATATTTAAATCATGTGATCATGGGGGTGCTGCAATGGTAATAAGTGTGAAAAATGGTCATGTCACTTTTTTCAGTGCTGTTGTAACTTCAAACGTCATTAAATTAACTGTTGTAAGTCAAGGATTACCTGTATTAAATTTGGTCACAATTGTGATAGGGGTGCAACACTCTTATGTATAGTCTGATATAAATAACTCATTTGCTCATGCCTAATTTTAGAATTCCCATGTTTAACTTTTCAAATAAGGTATAGCATGATTTCTCACTTTCTGATTGATATGTCTTTTTTCTATTGCCAGAAGCATAATGGTTTCTTATTCCTTTCTTATCTGTCTATGTGTCCTTTTTACTTCTGTATAATGGTGAATAACTAACTTCCCTCCTAAAATGGTGTTGGTTTAGCTTTCTAATAACTACTTTCCAACACACTTATGCCATTTTATCCTGTTGTTGTTATACAAACCCATATTTTCTTAAGTACGTCTTCTAATCTTAGTGTTGTTTATTTCATAATAAATAAATCTTTAGGCAGGGGTGGGTTCCTTCCGGTTCAGACCAGATCACCCAAACCGTTAGCGACCCGCTGGTGATGTAATTTTGGCATCACGGATCCGGTTTTGTCTGTGCCAGTCCGTGCTCACCGCCATCTTTTTTTTTTAATTTTCAGCCGATTTTCCTGTGTTTGGATGGCTTCACAGCGTTCTGTGCTGTGAAAAAAGCCCTCCCGCCCCCGGGTTAATACTGACCTTTATTTCTTCGCCTGAAGCACAGCTGATGAGCTCCTCAGCTGTGTTTCGTGTTGAATCCACCTTCTGAGCATGTGCGGAAGTGAAATCGCGCGAGGGGACTCATGCGCGCAAAATGTCACGACACGAATCAGTGGCAAAGGTAAGTGAAACCCACCCCTGTCTTTAGGAGTAAGATCTGTTACATCAGAACCAAAATGCTAACAGGGATTTATTTCAATGGCAACAATTAAAAGGTTTAAAACTGAGAAACATTTACAAAATAGGTTAATGAACAATTCCATAGGTCTAAGTCCCAAGAATTTTTAAGAAGAAATACCTTGAGGTTAATAGTCATTTAGCACCCAGAAATATATTAGTTTTCTACCTGCCTTACTCGGCCAAGCCATTGCAACTCAATACTGTCAGCTTGAGATAGGCCAGAACATTCACATACAACAATTTCTGTGTTCATTATATACAAGACACTCAGGGTTGTTTAGCCATGTATTCTATCTTTTGCTTTCAAGATTCTGAGGAGCCTATTTCACAGTGGGAATTAATATATAGCTTCCCTTAGTTGCACAAGGTAATTATACGGCTCTCATCTCTAAGATGAAATTATAGTTATAAGTGGAATATCAGCAGCATCTGTTCAAAGGTTTTATTTAACCTTGGCTAGTAAGGATCTACTCGGCTCCTACTGACTGACGGTATTTAATGTCTTTGTCTTCCATGAATTAGTATCGGGGCCGGGAAAAAAGGTTTTCCAATTATGGGAGAGGATTCAAAACTAACAGAACAGAATGATTGTCAATTATAAAGTCAGTTGTGTAAGGGAGATAGGCACCATGACAGAATGGTTCACATAGGCTTAGAAGACCTGCTTCAAACTTCACTGAACTAAGTGGAGATAGTTTTGCTCTGCACATGTGTATCTGGAGGTTTGTAGATTTAAATCTTGGTTTATATAGATGACAGAGTGGCCCAAAGGCAGATGTTTCTGTTTTACTGTCAACATTAAGCAAGTCCCAGTATGTGATGGGAGATCCATGCAGCTGTCTTGAAGAAGTATAAGGGGGGAAATGAAATTAAATATGTCCACTGTTGAAGTGGGACAGTTTTGTCTTTTTGCTATTATTCTGCCTTGTGGGTGCTTTTTAAGAAGGGAGTTTGCTATGGTTTGTGTTTCTAGTTTTCAAAACCCACATTTTAATTAATTTATGTGGAGGGAAAAGATGAACTGCCATGGGCCTATCCATTTTAGCTACCAGAATTTGGCTGGATTTTCACAATATGATAGTTTAGTTTAAACTTTAGGGCTAAAGAATGCATTATGCCATTGCATGTTTATATAAAAACAGATATTGTGTTTTGTTGTTTCAAGAAACACACCAAGCTTTATATGGAGGCTAGGGACTGTACTGGGGGAAGTGATCCATTTTGGGAATGGCTGCAAAGGTTTTAAGGGGTGTGTATAATAGGTATCTTAAGCATCTGCAAAGCCCAACTCACCCATTTTGCTTCTGAAGTCCCTCTATTCCAATGGCATAAAATGACTTATTTTTTGCCTCACTTATTTATGGGCAAAATGTATATGCCTTTCAATTCACATTCAAGTGTTGAGTGACACATACATTGACTGATTTGTTTACTCCTGCATTTCACCTAAAGCTAAACTTAAGAGGACTCTAAGTGGTTGCAAAGTGATTTGGTCTATTATGTTCATCTCCATAGTTGATCAATCAGAATTTTCTCTTAAGGATGAGACCCTTAAAAATATTGTTTGCTTTCTCTATGAGCTGACTATCCTTTGCTTGATCCTTTAAATTATTGCTTTAGGTTAATAATATTGATTATATTTTATTGTTTATTATATTTAATAAAACTATAATAGGGGCCAGTATGGTACAGTGGACAAGGAATGGAAGTCTAGCCTATCCATAAGCATGGAAGACAGCTAAAATTCTTGGATCAGACATTCCTTCTCAGATTTAGACTGAGAAAAACTGGAAAATTTTATCTATCAACAGCCATGGAAATCTGGAAATCACAGTCCATAGTCTTCAATGAAGAGGCTTTCACACTGGATTGGAGGATAGGGGGAAAGGGAGAGAGGAAGAGAAAGAATCATCCAAGTTATTCTTGCACAGTTGAAAGCCTGGTTCCTCCTGGTGTATTTCCTAATGATCTGAAGGAGAAAAAGAAACAATGTGAGTGACCTTAAGGCCTTTGTTAGTCTCAGTTAATTGGGCAATACACCACAGAGTACTCAGAACTAATGTTCTTTGAGGGGAGCAATTTCATGTCTCATACATGCTGATGGGTTTTAAATTAATTGTAAATAGCCCAGTAATCAAAGTAAAAAAGTAAAGCAACCCCCTTTCACGTAGACATCATTTGAACAAGAACATCTGTTCATTATTCCAGGAGCTCTAATGTTTTCTACACACACACACACACACACACACACACACACACGTACACACACACATACATATATGTACACACATACATATAAAACACTTTAAGAAATGGAAAAAAAATCATGAAAACATGTTGAAATAGTAGAACCAGGGGTGGGTTCCTACCGTTGCGGTCCAGTGCGCAGCTCTGGTAGGGACCTGCCGATTACACAATTTGCATGCGACTGCTCCGGTGCTGTCTTTGCTGGACAGTTGCGCGCATTGCCATCTTTTTAAAATAATTTTCCAGCTTTTTTGCTTCTGCACATGCGCAGAAGCAAAATCTCACCAAAATCACATGAGGGAATGTGTGTGAGAGAGAGATTTCACGAGATTTTGCTTCCACGCATGCGCAAAAGCAAAATCTCGCCAAAACCATCCACGTGAGCGTCCCCTCATGAGATTTCAGTGAGATTTTGTTTCCGCGCATGCGCAGAAGCAAAATCTCACCAAAAATCACTTGAGGGGGCACGCGTGCGTAGTGAGCACGTGCACACAAAACATGAAGATATGTGCGCAGCGCACTGGTATTGCTAAGTAAGCAACCCACCCCTGAGTAGAACATTAGATAATCAGTATTACTTCAAGACCTTGAGCAGGGCCAGTCTTTTATTATTCTTCAAAGAAGACAACCTACAATGGACAAGACATGTGAGAGGAAAGGAAGGAAAACTTGGAATTAGAAACATGGGAAAAATTTTCTTGTGAAGACATCTTTGGAGGAAAAAGGAGGTAATCAAGCCAAGTCCTCAGCAGGGTTTAATAAAACATCAGAGAGTCTACTCTGCAATCATCACTGAATGTTACTATCATTATAATTCCAAGCCATTGAGCCAAACAATTCTCTCAGCTGGTGTAAATTGCTGTTGCTCCCATTGGTTTTAAGAAGAGCTGGTACTATTTAGGGATTGGGTTTATTTCATAAGCTATCATGAAAGTGGGAATAATCTTTTTTTCTCCGTCTTTTTAAAAATAAAAAGTAGGTTTGAACATTGATCAGGTGAGGCACCTTTATATATATCAAGAAAGGTGATACAGAAATCTATTTCTAAAAAATACTGTTGCACTTTTAAATGCTGCAGTTAGGGATGTTCAAAAGAAATTTGGGGTGTATTTTTCTGAGGATGATGGGGAGTATGGGAGAATATATTTTATTACAGTAACATTTTGGTATAACAGCAAATAAATCAAAGAGATTCTTGTAGCATGCCACCCACTGTCTTTTCTCCAGTAATTCTTCTTAAGAAATTGCTCACTCTCCTTCTTTATAATGACATCTTTTTAGAGATTGGGTTGTATGTGGTTTTTTTTATTTATTTTCAAACATATTTTAGACAGTCCCAATTTGATGGGATATGAAGAGCTTTTAATGGAATTGATATTTACATAACAAAATAGAACTTATCTTACTATTAAATGAAGACACATTATTTAAAGAGAATTGTGGATAATGTAGGTATTTTCACTTTATTAGAATAAAAACAAAGTGGCCCATCAAAGCCAACTTATGACTGCCAAAGGAGGATTGGCCAAGTATTTGTTGGTCTAGTCTATACAAATGTTTGATGAAATTATGTCCACATCGAAGATGGTCACACTAATTACACACTTTGCATTTTTGCACAATTATATCAAGATCCAAGTATGGCATTATTGTGGCTTCTACTGAAGGCCCAAAGATTTAAATCTTACCATACAAGTGAATAAAATGCAGAATAATAACCATAGCAACTAGTAGAATAACATCAGACAGTTACAATAGTACTTATTGAAATTCTAATGCCAGAAAGTTTCTCACTCTCCTGCATCTTCGCTTCGCTGCAGAAACAATAACTGCATGTGGCGTGTAGAACTATATTATCAAGGAGCACACACTTAAGCAGTGGCACTCACTTATTAGAATAATTAGAAATTAGGAAATAAATTGTGCGTGCTTTGCAGCCTGATATGAATTTTGTATCCTGAAATGAGGTAAAAGGTGCTGTCTCCCTTACCTTCTTGATGGGAGATCATCCGCAGACATGGGGTGTGTTTCCACCAGTGCGCTGACGACACCCAGCTGTACATCACCACCCCGTCTGACTTCAGTGTGGCAGCCGATGTAATGTGCTGATGCCTGGACGACTTTAGGATCTGGATGGGGAGGAACAGACTCAGACTCAACCCCAACAAGACTGAGTGGCTTTGGATATTGCCTCCTAAGGATTATGACAACTATCCCTCCTTGGTTCTCGAGGGAGTGAAACTGACTCCCTCAGATCAGGTCCGCAACTTGGGGGTCCTCCTAGACCCACAGCTAAAATTGGAACACCATCTTACTGCTGTGGCTAGGGGGGCCTTTGCACAGGTTCGCCTGGTGCACCAGTTGCGGCCATACTTGGAGAAGGAGGCTCTACTCACGGTCACTCATGCCCTTGTCACCTCCCGTTTGGACTACTGCAATGCACTCTACATGGGGCTACCCTTGAAGAGTATCCGGAGACTCCAGTTGGTGCAAAATGCGGCTGCGCGTGCTGTGGTGGGTGTGCCAAGGTACACCCACGTGACACCTATACTCCGCCAGCTGCATTGGTTGCCCATTAGTCTCCGGGTCCAATTCAAGGTGTTGATCATCATCTTTAAAGCCCTTCATGGCTTAGGACCAGGTTATCTCCGGGACCGCATTCTGCCTCATACTTCCCTCCGACCGGTTAGGGCCCACAGAGTTGGCCTCCTCCAGCTCCCGTCAGCCAAGCAATGCCGGCTGGCGGGTACTAGGGGGAGAGCCTTCTCTGTGGCCACCCCGCGCTCTGGAACCAACTCCCTCCAGAGACCCGAACCATCCCCACCCTGCTGGCCTTCCGAAAAGCCGTTAAGACATGGCTCTTCCTGCAGGCAGGGGGTAGAGCTTAACCCCATCTGCACTCTCCCCCGGGTATGTCTGGTGATTGAATGGTTTTTTATATTGTAATTTTTAATTTTTATATTTTGATTTTAATTGAATTTATTGGTTTTCTTGTATTTTTCCTGTGTTGTAAGCCGCCCTGAGTCCCTCGGGAGTGGGAAGGCATATAAGAAACCATAAATAAATAAATAAATAAATAAATAAATAAATAAATAAATAAATGGAGCATTCATCTAACCCAGAGGTGGGTTCCTGCCGAGCTGCCCAGTGCACAGCTCCGGTAGGGAGCGGCCGATTGCGCAATTTGTGTGTGACCACTCCAGAGCCCTCTCTGCCGGTCCACCTGTGCATTGCCATTTTTTCCATTAATCTTTGGGCGATTTTGCTTCTGCGCATGCGCAGAAGCAAAATCGTGCTGAAATCCCATGCGGGGACGCACGCGCATGCAAGATTTCAGTGAGATTTTGCTTCTGCGCAAGCGTGGAAGCAAAACCACGCTGAAATCTCGCACATGCACATGTCTCCTCGCGAGATTTTGGTGCGATTTTGCTTCTATGCATGCGCAAAAGCAAAATCGTGCGAGGGGCACGCGTGCATAGTGAGCGCATGCACCCCCAAAACTTGGAGATGCGCATGCAGCACACCGGCACCGGTAAGACAGCAACCTGCCACTGATCTAACCTCCAACATGAGTCAACTTCATGCAGAAGCAATGCCATGGTGTGTATCAAAGCTCCAAGAATTTTGGGTCAGTTCTATGTGTACACAAGAACAGAATTAATATATATATTATACAAATTAATTCCATGATGTGGGAAAATCAATTTAAAATTTAGTACTTTGGGTGGTGTGTGTGTTAATCCAGGTAAAATGACTGTCAGAGATGGGAAGAGTTGGCAAAAAATTTAAAACAGAAAAACAAATGCCTGTCCCTTCCCCCCCACACACACAATCCTTTGAGATCCACTTCTTAAAATGCATAATTGAGTTTATGATCTGCTCAGAATTGCTTAAGAAGATGGCCATACAAATATGATAAAGAAATAAATAAAAACACTGTAGCATAACTGACCCTAAAAATAAAGAAATCAACTTGCTATAAGAATAATTACTATTGCCAAAAAGAATCTGATCCATACAGGATAGTGGTTTGGTCAAAATGTGTCATTAAAGTTAAAATTCCCTATTCTGTTCTGTTACTAATAAATAGAACAAAAGTTGGACATTGATAAATATTCCCTGTAGGGAATAATATTGCAACAGATGGTCTCCAAATATGTGACTTATGTAAAATGCATCACATGACAGGCCTTTTAATAATAAAATCTTAAGTAAAGAAAATAGGCACACTACAATTATAGACCCTAATTGCCGGCATGGTTACAATAGAACATCTTTTGAACATTAAGTTGAACAAAAAAAAATGTTAATGAACCCAGTACCTAGTTAAATGGTGCATGACAGAGAGCAATAGCATATTTTTCTAAGAATCCTTCAAAGCATAATCTACCAACATCAAAATGATTTAACAAAAATATCTTCTTTGTAATCCTTGCTTAATTTTTCTTATTCATTTTAATCAAGCCGCCAACTGCTCTGAAAATAACAGCAAATATTACTATTTGCGTGTGCTTCAATTAGTGAGACACTATATAAAACTTAGAAATCGAACAGTTCACATGTTAGTTGGGCGAGCATCATTCATTTGGAAGACTGACATACTGGATTGGGTCCAGTCTTAGGGCTTATCCTCATCTCCTATTTACTGCAAAATAATTTGCTAATAGCTTTTAAGGAACATACCTCCTAAGGAACAATTGTTACCTTTTGGAGGTAGCGTGAAATCACCTTTAGATGTTCTCCTGCAAAACTGGTGTTTTGCCACTTCTTCTGATGCCAGTTGTGCTTTAGGGACAATCAATAATATTTTGATAGTAAGACTGGAGATGACATGAAAAGGGGCATAGAATTTGTCCACCTCTTATTGTCCACCTGCTGAAGGCATGGCCCCTTCACAACCAGCACTAACTTTTTTAACTTTTTTGATTAGGGCAACAAGAGACATTGAACACGGAAATGAACCTTGCTCATTTTTCTGACAAACTGATTAAAAGTAGATCTTCTTTTAATATAGAACAAATGTCAATCTTCCATGAGATCAGGCCACCCATGTTGAAGCAAACAAGTGTGGAATGGGAGAGACAGTGTATTACTTAGTTAGCTGCTACAAGAAGATCAATGAAGTTAGTTGACTAACTTCAAACAAAGGCATATCAAAAGAGAAAAAAATGGTGCATTGGGATACCTGCCCCCCCCACCAAAAAAAACCCTAGTGGGACCACAGAATAAACAAAGAAACAATAATTGTTGATAAGAAAGAAAGAAAAGTCAGGGTAGTGGCCATTGCAATACATGGAGACAGCAGAATAGAAAAGAAAGAATTGGAGAAAAATCACAAAATACAAAGATCTGCAAATAGAAGTAAAACAAATGTGGCAAAAGAAAGAAAGGAATGATAATACCAGTAGTAATAGGCCCCTTGGGTGCAATCCCAAAATATCTGAAACACCATTTGAATCACCATCAAAATTGATGTAGCAGCAGCAGCCAAAAAGGCCAACGCAGTCCTGAGCTGAATAAATAGAGGGATACAATGAAGGACCAGAGAGGTACTAGTACCACTCTATAAAGCCTTGGTCAGACCACACCTAGAGTACTGCATCCAGTTTTGGTCACCACACTACAAAAAAGACATTGAAACTCTAGAGAAAGTGCAGAAGAGAGCAACCAGGATGATAAAGGGTCTGGAAAATAAAATATACGAAGAGCGGTTGCAGGAACTGAGCTTGGCCAGTCTGGCGAAGAGAAGGACCAGGGGTGACATGATAGCAGTGTTCCAATACTTGAGGGGATGCCACAGAGAGGAGGGGGTCAGGCTGTTCTCTATGGCACCAGAAAGCCAAACAAGGAATAATGGATGGAAGCTGACCAAGGAGAGATTCAACCTGGAAGTGAGGAGAAACTTTCTGATGGTGAGAGCGATCAACCAGTGGAACAGCTTGCCAGCGGAGGTTGTGAGAGCCCCAACACTTGCGACCTTCAAGGGGAGACTGGACTGCCATCTGTCTCAAATGATGTAGGAACTCCTGCTTCAGCAGGGGGTTGGACTAGATGACCTACAAGGTCCCTTCCAACTCTAATAATAAATCTAAATCTAAAAGCCAGCTTTACTTAGAACAGCTTACATCCTGAAACATACCTTTAACACTATCGAACAACAATATCCTTGGGAAAGACTCGATAAATGGACAAAAATGGTAAATCCAGTCTAACCATCTGCCTGACTGTGCAACCAACAGTAATAATACCTATTTTAAATGTATATGCTGTCCTGCTCCCAGTATCTGGATGGTTATTCAAGACAGCATTCTTAATGGTAATATATAACACTACTCATAAGGCTGGATATATTAAGGAATCTAAAACGAGATCAAAGCTTTACAATTTCTGACTTAAAGTTCATTTTTGCCATGCTGGAATTTTGACTGTAATGTGACTTAATGCCTAATTTTCTGTAAGTGCAGTTCAAAATGAAGCTAATATTGGTCCTGACTGTAATGCAAAGATTGCATAATGCTGTGGTGAACTACGCTAATTTCTCATCCCAGGAGCTGTTGAAACTAATCTATTATTTTTGACTCAGATTCTTCTTACATTAAAAATATCAGCCACTTCATTAGGCAGGATTCTTATTAAATGAATTGTGTGTGTTGAAACTGATGAGAAGATGAGCTGAGAAACAAAAGATTCGCAATGTTACATATGCAACTACCCAGTAGGATAGTCTGACAGCTTTTCTTAAACATTTACTGCAGTGCAGGTATAAAGAGATCAACATGTTGACCAATTAAACCAAACATTAGGGTGTAAAAAATTTGGCACTGAATGAAATAAGCAGCTGCTGAGTTATTATATTTCAACATGCTCAGAAGTGGTTGTGTTTTAAATGCCTAAAAGACAGGTGGGCTCTGGTCTGCAAAAGCTATATCCCACGCTGACATATTTCTTATTGGATCTCCAGAGGTTGTAGTAACATGGCTGGCAAATGTACAAGATTAATTGAAGATATTTTGCCATCTCAGGCAATATTTTGCCATCCAAAGATCCAGATCCTGTTTCACATGAAGAAGTGAGGTGAAACTGGGAAGTGTCTACACTTAATGTTTGAGCTGCTCATGTTGTTGTAGGAAGTTAGCACCCACCCCTCTCCTAGAAAAATGAAATATCCTAGGATATATTAAAAGGCAGAATATTCTATATATCCCCTGAAACATGTTTTTAGGCAGACAAAAGACTCACTCTTTTATCTGCCTCAAACAACACCCACCAATGTACCAGCTCACTCAGTAGCCCCCACTTTTGTCAATGGGCCATTAAGGGCTGGGCCCAGCAACAGTCTTCTACATAACAAATAACCATATTAGGAATTGCCCAAAGCCTTTTCATTACACCACATGGGACCTGGGAAGATTACATCAGTCAAACCTGGGTCTCAGGACAGCCCACAAGAGTTGCCCCAGCATGCCCCTGGGAGTCTGACAGCCAATGGGATATATTTCTGTACAGGAAAAAGAAACTCTTAGGGCGGGGCCCAAGAGAGGGCATAAAAGAAGGAAATTTCAGCAGCTCGCCCTTCTTTCTCTACACCCAACATCTGAAAACATGTGATCCACCTTTTCTGTTCAGGAGCTCATGCCATGTGCTCTCTGTTCTCCATTAAACCTTCTTTCCAAGCAACTTCCATGAATCCAGTGTCTTTTCCCCCACTTGGAACTGAACCCAGAAGGATATTCCTTACAACATTGTCTTGATACAACAACATGATGTCTTTATACAACATGAGCAGCTATCTTGATAGGTTTTTAAAAAAATCAAAAAAATCTATCCAGACTGAGAAACTTTAGCAACAAGTTGCAAGAAATAGAATAGAATAGAATAGAATAGAATAGAATAGAATAGAATAGAATAGAATAGAATAGAATAGAATTCTTTATTGGCCAAGTGTGATTGGACACACAAGGAATTTGTCTTTGGTGCATATGCTCTCAGGGTACATAAAAGAAAAGATACATTTGTCAAGAATCATGAGGTACAACACTTAATGATTGTCATAGGGTACAAATAAGCAATCAGGAAACAATTAATATTAATATAAATCATAAGGATACAAGCAACAAGTTACAGTCATACAGTCATAAGTGGGAGGAGATGGGTGATAGGAACAATGAGAAAAACTAATAGTAATAGTAATGCAGCCTTAGTGAATAGTTTGACAGTGGTGAGGGAATTATTTGTTTAGCAGAGTGATGGTGTTCGGGAAAAAATTGTTCTTGTGTCTAGTTGTCTTGGTGTGCAGTGCTCTATAGTGTTGGTTTGAGGGTAGGAGTTGAAACAATTTATGTCCAAGATGCGAGGGGTCAATAAATATTTTCACTGCCCTCTTTTTGACTGGTGCAGTATACAGGTCCTCAATGGAAGGCAGTAATTGTTTTTTCTGCAGTTCTGATTATCCTCTGAAATCTGTGTCTGTTTTGTTGGGTTGCAGAACCAAACCAGACAGTTATAGAGGTGCAGATGACAGACTCGATAATTCCTCTGTAGAACTGTATCAGCAGCTCCTTGGGCAGTTTGAGCTTCCTGAGTTGGCTCAGAAAGAACATTCTTTGTTGAGCTTTTTTGATGATGCTTGCTATTCAAACTGTACCCTAGACATCCTTCCATTAGACAACTTATCTACTGTTAGGCCATCTTACCTACTTCTTTCAAGAAAAGCAAATTGTAATTGCTTTTCTTCCTGTGTGGATTCTTCCTGGATTCACCCATGGACAAAGGTATTTAAACACACAGAGAGAAAGACACAGGAACACAGAGAGAAAGCTTAAACTTTGAAATGCATATGTCTCTTAATAATAGCCTTTTCTAAGGGCCTTGTAAGTCAATGTCTGCTCATTCAAAACCTAGCAAAAACACTGTGTGTGTATATATACATGTACACACTATGCATGTATACACACACACCCAGAAACACATACATGTACAAACACAGAGTTATTTCCAGCCTGCCCTTTTCCTTGTGCTTTATTTTTAATAGGCGCACTGCCTTTGCGTCACCATTTTTTTCAGATGCCTAAATGTTATTTGGAAGCTGAGAGCGAAACTTCTTCTCTTAGTTTACTGGGAAAAAATGGATGATTTGAGTGGCCATTTAATTTTATATCAATATAGAAGATAGTTATTTGGGGAGGAAGCAGAATGAAATATGTAGCACAATGATTTCAACCTCAGCACATTTAAGGTAGGTAAACATCAACTCTCAGCACTCCTTAGAGCCCGAGTGTCAAACTCGATTGTGTCACATGATGTCATGTGACGTATTGCGACATTTTTTGCCTTTGCGGAGTCGGGATGGGCATGGTCTGTGCATGATGCATCCGGCCTGTGGGCCGCCAGTTTGACACCCCTGCCTTAGCAGTAGCACATGCCTCTTTGTCTCCCCTCATCAGGCAGTGGGTGGAGGCTGGGGGAAATTTGCTGACAGCTGCCACTGCAGGTCCAAGTTATGGCTACAAAATAGCAGGGCAGATCCCTCATAAGTGAGTTATGTAAAAATAAAACTGTCTGAAGAGGTAAGCAATTGTAAAATATATTACTGTAGTCAGAATGCTATGTGTTAAGCTAGTAGGATGTTTTTTCCCCTTCAGAATTAAGCCTAAATAAGTCAAAGCTATAAAGAAAAAACACCAACTAAATGTTAAGTAAGGCTGTTTTGAATCTCAGTATGTTGTGCTCCAATTATGTTTATCTGTATTTATTTAACTTGATATAATATAAAATGTTCTACTCTGCATCAGAAGGATTCCCTTGCTCATAAAGACTATTTCATCCTCTTCATATATTGCATTAAAAAGCATATGTCAGACACAAATAGGAATCCAGTAGTCCCCTAATATATTTATTGCTTATTTAATTTGTATTGCATTTGGGATGGGGAGAGAGAATTTCCATAAACAGCAAGTAAAAGGTAGAGATTAAGTGGAGATTAACAGGAGATGAGCTGTTGCTACAAACAAAAAGATTAGACAATTTGGAGCCAGTGAAGGACAATAGAATTAAGGACCTCCTGCTAGGGAGGGAGGGTGGGATTTTTTTCCTCAAGGAACTGAAGTAAAAAGTGAAACTTGGGAGTTAAGAATGTTAAGAAATGAAAGATACCTGGGAGAAGAAAGCAGAATAAAAGTACTTCCTAAAAGGTTATGAAAGAAGGGATGGAAAGAAGGGGTCAGCTGGAAGAGATTAAGAACAAACCCACAATAACAACAAAAGCTAAGAGGAATTCTTGACTCTTATTTAAGAAGTAAGCAAGAGATGAAAAAAGATAAAACATGAAGGTATTCATCCTGCATCATTCTTTAGCTATCAGGGAAAAGAAGTACCTTGAGACTGCAAAAGAATGAGTAGTACAAGCTGACTGCATTTTGGCAATAGGAAGAGGGGCGATTGGCAGGTTTTCATACTTAGGAAATCACCTAGTGAATCAACTGGGGGAAGATCAACACTTGAAGAGCCCAGAGGAGAAGCAGATTGGAGTAAATAGGCCAGGATGGAGGAGGTCTGACTCAGAAGGAAAGATCAAGCAGCCATGTGGTACAGTGTGAGAAAAATGGTTCACACTTATTTGACTTCTTGGGCGTTTGGGGAAATTTAGGTAGAGTCAAATTTGTTAAATCATATACTGTGCCTCTGAATGCACCATGCCTTAAATCTGCTCAGTCTCTGTGAGTAAGTGGAGGATGATGATTTAAGACTAAATTTACCAACAGAAGAAAATACCTGTAACTCAGGTTGAACTGTGGGGTCCTTGGTGCTCTCTGAGCTTAGTTGTTTTCTTGCAGACATTTCATTACCCAACTTAGTAACATCATCAATGCTAGAAGACAGTGGGGTTTGCTCTCTGTTTATACACAATTGGCTTGCTCTGTCAGTGTTAATGTCTGAATTCTTTGATTGGGGTAATGTTTATTCCTTGTTAGTCTAGTGCAGGGGTGTCAAACTTGCATTGTCATTACGTGACATATAGTGACTTTTTTCCCTTCGCTAAACTGGGCGTGGCCAGCGCGTGACACATCCAGTCCACAGGCGGCAAGTTTGACAGCCCTGGTCTAGTGCTCCATCACTCCAGTGGTCCATCATTGGAAGCTTTCAAAAAAGAAACCGGACAACCATTTATCTGAAATGGTATAGGGCAGTGATGGCGAACCTATGGCACACATGCCACAGGTGGAACGTGGAGCCATATCTGAGGACACTCAAGGTGTTGCCCTATGTCAGCTCCAGTGCACATGCACGCTCTGGCCAGCTGATTTTCAGCCATCTTTTCAGCCGTTTTCGCTCTCCCCAGGCTTCAGGAAAGCTTCCTGAAGCCTGGGGAAAGCGAAAAACGGTCCAGCAGCCCTAGCGGAAGTCCAGAGGCTTCAGTGAGGCCTGTATGCATGTGGGGGGCAGTATGGGGGGTTGTGCGCATGTGGGGGGCAGTATGGGGGGGTTGTACACATGCGTGGGGGAGGGCATTGCATTAGCGCGCTCACACACAACCTTTTGGCACCTGAGCCAAAAAAGGTTTGCCATTACTGGTATAGGGCCTCCTACTCAAGGGGATGGGGTATAGGGGTTGGACTAGAAGTCCTCCAAGTTCCCTTCCAACTGTATTATTATAGGTTCTAGTATTAAACTTGGTGTTTATCTCTGCTTAGCCGAGTGTCGATTGCTGGTAAGGAGGTGGTGTGGAATTTTTATCTTTTTGGTTGTCTCTTTTGAAAGGTATGTAGATGTTATTTATCTCTGTGTTCCTGTTAATAGCTGATTTGTCTGAGTGCCAGACTTCCAGGAATTCTCTAGCATTTTTGGACTTACCTTGATCTAGGATGTTCAAAATTTCCAGATTGAAACTATGGTGAAGTCTGTCTATATGTTGTGTGACTGAGTTTTCATCGTATCTTCTGACTGCTAGTTGATGTTAATGGATGCGCTCTGCAAATCTTCTGCCTGTTTGCCCTACATAGTGGCTGTTACAGTCCTTATACTGTATGCTTTCTTCTGGGGCTATGGGTCTTTTGGTATCCATTTTGTTGGGAGTTATTGTATCAATCTGTTTCCTTTTCCTGATGTTCAGGATTACTGCAATGTGTTTGAGCTCATCTAAATAGCATTCTTACCAGCTTCTCTTGTGGGAGGCTAGGTTGTTACTTTGATAATGGAGCATTTGGTTAGTGTGGGGTGGTTTTATGATAGACTTGTGCTTTTAATTTGCCTCTGCCAATCAGGATATCCAGGAAGGGTAAAATGTTGCTGCTTTCTTCTCTTGTGAATTTTATTCCTTTGAAGGTGTTGATATGACGGAATTTCTCAGCAAGTCCTCTCTATTGTACATAAGGTCATTCATCTCATTGAATGACTTTTATTGAATTGCCTAATTAATGGGGCTCCCAGCAGCTAACAACCAATCATTAAAAAAAGTTTAAAAGAATCCCAAATTTTAATGAAATAGTGCATGGAAAAATCCAAAACATGACACAAAAAAATTGAAATGACAAAAATTACCAAATGTCTGAGAGATTGCTCACAATAGAGGGGGTGGACTGTGAAAATGCTAGAACTTGAAGAAGTGGATAAATTGACTTGTTTGGTTAGAGCAGGGGTGTCAAACTTGTGGCGTCACGGCGGTGTCACATGACGTATTGGGACTTTTCCCCCCTTCACTAATCCGGGCGGAGGTGGGGCCAGCACATGACACATCTGGCCCCCGGGCAGCGAGTTTGACACCCCTGGGTTAGAGGGAACACCTATTTTTTTTATAGACTAAATGTCCTTTATTAACTTTTTGCTGAAAATTGATAAAAATGAACTGGTAATTTCTGGATTTACAGATTAAAATAGCCTGTACAAGGAAATTACACTTATATAATTTTGAAGGAGGGAAAAATGACATCAAATATGTCTATAACTTTTAAAGAATAGTGGAAGTTGCCTTTGGTATCTTCCCCGCTCCTTCATTTTCTATTGTTTTCAACCAGAGGTGGGTTCCTGCCTCTGATTGCCGGTGCGGTTAATCACTGAGTTCGGCGCAGAGCCGAAGAAGCTGCTCCCGTTCGCGGAGCGGGAGCTTTCCCCGGGCGCCTTCCCCGCCTGCATGGATGCCGCCAATTGTGTTCTTTTGCCCTCTGTGCATGCGGAACGCTTTGGGCATGCGCAGAGGGCAAAAGAACGCAATTGGCGGCATCCATGCGGGAGGGGAAAGCGCCCGGGGAAAGCTCCCGTTTCGCAAACGGGAGCAGCTTCTTCGGCTCTGCGCCGAACTCAGCGATTAACCGCACCGGCAATCAGAGGCAGGATCCCACCTCTGTTTTCAATTGTTTTCTGTATCTTTTGTTTAACTTTTCAGTTTGTAAAAATAATTTTAAATGTTAAAAAACACCAAATGTCTGAAAGGTTTCTGAAAGAAATCACAATTTTCAGAAGATGATCATGAACGGGGCCAATCTAATTTCTAGAGACAGACAGTTCTAAAATAATTGGTGTCACCAAATTTCCCAGTTTTCTCTTGTCACCTCACAAAAGGAGAGACACCTGAGATAGATCAAGTCTTGTTGAAGGTAGTCCTGAAGAGTTCAACAGCTTAGTGTTGATTATTTTTCTACCTGGGTGATACAATTGTTTATATCTATATTGTGTTCCTACTAGTGAAACCATTCTATTTATAAACAATTAAGTGGGTTCATGTTTTTCTTATTGGATGCTCCAATGTTGGAAGAAAATGACCCTTTAATATTATTCCTGATGGTTAATGATTTTTACAGCAGATCTTGTTAAAAGATCCAGAGATAACATGTTTGAGTATTTCAGGGGTGACAACTCCTAAGTTAAAAAGGCTAGATACCAATTTGAAAGTGTTTTTATGTTTGAGTGCAATATATGATGTATTATCATTGGGTTTATATCTGTGGTTCTGCAGTTAACTGGCATAAGAGAAGCTAGTTGCTATGTGGAAAAGTCTTGAGAATGGCTTTATGTTATAAAATTCAGTATAAAAATATAGAAATGAATGTTACTTGGTTCCTGACCTATGGATTAACGTAGGGAGTATCAATCATGACTTAAACATTAGTACCATTAGAAACCCTTGAACTTGGCACAATTGATAGAGAGCTTTATAGCTGAGCATTGAAAGGCAGATGCTGGAAATGAACAAGTTTTGGAGGCCTCTCTTTAAAGAAGGAGATGCTGTTGAGTATTTCTTACGTCTTGGCTATGATCCAACACACAGCTTTGTGGACTTAAGTCCCAATACATTTCAGATCTCCTAAGAACCTGCTGGGCTCCAATGCTTGCATTTGATCCCATTTGCTTGAAAGCAGGGTAATTATTATATTCATTTATAGCAACTAATAAACGATAAATGGCAGGTGGCTGATGAGATATGATTAATATGAATAGAAAGCAGGGTATTATTAAAAACAATAACAAGCATACTGAAGGGAGCTCCAGAAAGCCAGTAAAAGAAGCTGCCTTCAGGATGACAATAGTCAAGAGAGTTCTTTCTGTTTTGACAAAAGATTTTCTGATCTTAAGAATTTTTGAGTCGAAAGATTGATTTGAGCTGCAGATGCTCAACTTGCCTCTTACAGTAGAAGCAATTTGCACATCCTTAATTCCCTTAGAATGATTTAGAAGAATTAATGCGATTCAAGCCCATAAAGGCATTTTTGGCACGCAAATTGCACACATTATTTTTATGGAATATTATATTGCTAGTTAGGAAAAAGGGAGGGGAAGAGGGAGGGACAGCTGCTCCTCCTTCGGTCTCCTTTCCTTTTTCTCCCACACGTGTTTCCTTTCTTTTTCTTTAATAAAACACAGATTCTGAAAATATTGATAGGCAGAAAATAGTAACGGTTATGAACCATACACATGCATGGATAGAAGAAGAAAAAAATAGCAGCTGGTAACAAAAAATGGGAGAGAAGAAAAGATAGGCTAGTAATGCCTTCTCCATAGTAACTGCAAATATAAAATTGGACTTATTATTTTATATGACAGAAATGATGTTAGTAATTGAGGACAACTTTCTATGTTGTGGAGGTGTAAAATATAACTCAACATTCTCTCAGCAGCTGAACTACTAATACAATTACTTGTAAACATAGTTCGGCAGGCCGAAATTCTCCACACTATGTAGGGAAATGTACAATTCAAGAGTAAGTGTGCTCTGATTGTGCACCAAATCTGTAAAAATATACTAAAGATTCCTACCTGATTAAGGTATTTATTTAGCAAAAAGGTTATTTACATGTTGTAGGGAGAAAGCTAATGATGTTTCTCAGCTGGAGCACCATTTGGTCCTTTTCTACTGCTCACAAAATTGAAAGTTATAAGATAGACAGTGTCATAAAAATAAGTAGCCAGTTCTTCCTAAAATGAAAGCAGTGCAGCTGGACAATTAAATGATATCTGTGAAGACGCTTTGTTAAAGGAAACATAATAATAATAATGAGAAGCCTAAAAGATGGCATAAAAAGAATGTATCAAAATATAGCTCTCCTTTTTAGTCAGGATTGTGACAAAAAAACCAAAAACCTTCTGCCCCCTGTTTCCACAGCTAGTTAAGATAGGAAATTGAGAAAAATGGTCTGACCCAACAGCTTAATTCAAAGAAGCAAAGAGTTTAGTCTGGAAAGAGATTGAACTGAAATCTTCACTAACCTCTGATCTTTGTGGCCTAACCTTCCAAATAAGTAAAAGCAGAATGCTGCTAAGTATACTATACTGAGTGAAAACCTGTAAAGATAGAGCAAATAACAGTGGGCTGTGATAAATGCTGGCTACCACATTAAATTTGGTTTAGGTGGATTTGGATATAGGGGAGCTTCCCACAGTCTCCCATGGAATAGATGATAAAATGAAAATACCGGATGAGCATCCTGTAAATTGTAAAGTCTTCTTCCACTTAGGCTGGATCTCTGGTCCAAATTTCATGGACAAATTTGTGCATTTGTTTGATTCCCCCATCCTCCCAGGAGTTCTACAGGTAATATTTCCCTAGGATTTTTTTCAACCTTCTAGGATAGCCTACAAATCCTGATGACTTTCAACCCATTATTAACCAACATTGTTTAGCTATTCCAATCAGCCACATTAAGGCAGGAGCTTCCTTCAAGACTGGACCTGTTAGTCTATGCATGGGAGACCAATAGACTGCAAACTTGAATAAAAAAAATCTTGAGAAGAAATGAATGACAGGCCACTTCTACATTGTTATCAAGTAAAAAGACTGGGGGATATGTCGAAGAAGTTTTTTGGAGTTCAGCTGTCTCAGAGAATACTATTCTTTACCTTATCTTTGTAACAATCATAACAACCCTAACCCTAACCCTAACCCTAACTTATCTTTGTAACAATCATCTAATGTGGCAGGGTTTTTTTTCTCCACAAAAATTGTCCTTCAAAGGCCATCAAGTATTATTGCTGCAAATACTGTGTATTTTCACTGCTAAAATATATTTTAAAATGATGAATTTCTTTTTATTCAGATGGCAAAAGTTGTTAAGTTGGCACCCAAAGCAAATGATGTTATTGCTAGGCCATGTGAAGGGACCATTTTAAGAAACGTTTAGAAAATAGATATAAATTGAATGTACTGAAGAAACAAAATATGAGAGAGAGAGAGAGAGAGAGAGAGAGAGAGAGAGAGAGAGAGAGAGAGAGAGAGAGAGAGAGAGAGGCATAGTAAATATATTAATTCTGTTAAGCAAAGCATGCAAATTTTCTAAAATTAGACATAGCATGTATACACCTCATTGATTCTTTGCTTCAGTTTGCTAAACCACAGGTAAAAAACCCTGAAACCCAAAAAAATGGCCTTTGGATGATTTTTTTCTAATTTGGAAATCTTCAGTGGCAGCCATATTAGCTCCTGCTAGTGTGCAACATTAAATAGTGAACTAAAACCTCACCTCTCAGTTGAAACCAGATTCCCAAGGTAATTTACATTATTCCTATTTAATACAACAGTTTTAAAGCTCACTGGGTTTCTTTATATTTATTTGTGAATGCCTGGTTTAAAGCTGGATAGAAAAGTAGAGTTAAATAGGTAGTCCTTGACTTACAGTACCTTAACATTCATTTACTGATCATTTGAAGTTATAATAGCACTGAAAAAAATGCCTTATGATAGTTTCTCACAGTTATGACTCTTGCAGCATCTCTATGGTTAGGTGATCAAAACTGAGACACTTGCCAACTGGCATATATTTATGAGGGTTGCAGTGTCGCACAGTCAAGTGATCAGCTTTTGTGATCTTCTGATGAGTGAATCTGGCTTACCCATTGACTTTGCTTAACAAGTGTGTTTACTAATTTAACAATTGCAATGATTCACTTAACAACTCTGGCAAGAAAGGTTGTAAAATGGGAGAAAACTCACCTAACATGGTGCTGCATAGCACACAGCAGGTGTGGCTGAGACTGTTCATTGGTTATACTGAATTGTGTTTGATGAATCTGTATGTGATGTTTTTCTGGTTTTCTGAGTTGCTTTATTTTCCTTTAAAAAAAAAAATATTGTCAGCCACCCAGAATTTCAGATGGGTGGCCATATAAATTAAAATTATAAATAAACTTCAGAAACTATGAAACCTTGCTTTAAATAAGGAGCAGATAAGGCTTGGAATTCTTCCGTGTTTTGGATTAATAAGCCAACTCCTTCATCTCTTAGGCTCCCAAATCCACAATTGCAACCTCCCAACCTCCCAAATGCACTTCTCATTCCTTTCCAGTCAGAAAAGTTCCTCTTCTTCTAGCCCTTTTCATATCATTGAATTCTGTTGATTAAGAAAATCATATTGGTATTAATTAATATTCATAACTTCTTAATAGCACACTGGAGAAAAAAATATAGAGATCAGAAGAAATGTAGCTCTCCTACTCTAGTTCCCTCAAACTTTGTACCTGGTCAAACTATGAAAAGTGGCTTTGTCCTAAAGCATTTAAAAGGTAAGAGAGCTGGGGACAAAGTAAGATAGATTTTAAATGATGGGGGCCTTACAAGATTGGATACTTGATATTTTTAAATCCTGAGATGAACTTTGGAGGTTATTATCGTTATTGTTATTATTTTTACTATTAAAAAAATATCAAAGCACCTCTGAGTGAATTTGCTATCAGGGCAATTCAATCTGCAATCGTCACCTTTTGGACAGAACCAATGCTCAGTTCTTGTAGAGCTGCAGCTACATATCTGACATTTTGTTTTAGTGAGAAGTTGGTTATAAAAGTGAAGGAATCCCTCCTCCTGACTGTCAAGCTATGCAATACTCATCGCTATCCTGATTTTCTCTGGATGGATCCCTTTTGCTGAAAGTGTCAGTTTGTCAAGTGAAGTTAGCCCAGTGCTTCTCAATTATTTTCTGTTACGCCCCCCTAGGAAGAAGTAAACATTTAGTGCACCCCCAACTCTCCGATCTGGGCCTCAATGGGATTTTAGTGTTAATATTTATTATTTTACTTATTATAAGCTGCAAGCAAACTATTGGCTGGGGAAGGCTGCTCTACCCACTTACCTGGGAGTAAGTCGCACTGAACTCAGTGGAGCCTGTTTTCGGTTAGGCAGGCATAGGCTACCGTGGTTAGGGCCCTCTTTTGACATGGGGCCAGGGCAGCTCAATCAAGCCGATGTTTTAGGGTCACCAGTCTGGCCCATAAGTGCCACCTCTGCCGGGCACTCACAGCAAATGGTGTGGAAGGAGGCTTTAGGGTGCCCTCCGAAGCTTTCGCCCAGCTGCAAAAGATGCTCCTCCTTGTCCAGCAGCAGGTTCGCCACGCCGTTCATGGCTACCGTGGCGCCCGCCAAGAACAACAAGAACCCACGCAGCCGCCCCGCCCTCCTGGCCACCTTCTCTTCCGGGCTCGGAGCAGCGTGCAACTGGGAAAACACTCACCATCCGAGGGAATCGATTGAGAGGGACCACACATGTTCCTCGGGGTCACAAGTGCCCCCCCTGACATCGCTCTGCACCCCCCAGGGGGGCGCGCCCCACTATTTGAGAAACACTGAGTTAGCCTAAGGCAGCACAACCATTCTTAGTCTGCCAAAGTCAATTAGCTTGTGGCTCTCTTGTTGGAATGTGCTCCTTAACTTTGAGAGGCTAGGTTTGCCCACAATTTTAGCTCAAGTCAAATACAAATCAAATGACCCAGTTAAAACTCAGAACCAACATCTGTCATGGCCGATGGCATATTTGATACTCATTTGTTTTGGGAAAAAAATCATCATCACAATAACAATATATTGTTATCTTTTAGGATGGAATTGAAATACAGAGAGACTAAGGAAGCAATAACTTAATGGTTCACAAGTTAAGATAGAAATTTGCAGTTCTTTAATTGTTAATTGGGTCACAATCCAGTAAAGGGTATGCCATGATATCAGCTCTTACTTGGAATATAAACTTTATCAGCTTAATTTAAGTACAAAGACCCATGCATGCAATTGGGCTGTATAGCACACCAACATTTGTACATGACAAAAGTGTGCGTGGACATGCATTAATGAGTTTCAAAAAGTCAGTATCTCTGAGTTACATTAAAATAACCTTTGAACTTATGTTCTTTGCACCATGATGAACGTCATTAACTAAAGTTAGATATAGAAGCAAGTCATTTTAAAGTGCATTCTGACAGCTGGAATTAATACCAGAAAAATATCAACATCAAAATAAAACTCCAATCCTAAACAATATTATTTAGGGATGCATGATTGGCTTTGTCTCTGTATGCTGTTTAAAATTGATTCCTTTAACTTGGTTTTTAAGTCAGAGCATTTTATAAATATGTGTCTTTTTTTACAGTACTGCTCAGATTGATTGTCTCAGCTTTATGAATAATGTTTATTTTAAATTTATTAACTGTAGACACGGCTCATTGACTTTTTGACACAGACTTGGATCCAGGCCTAATATATTTATAGCAGACTAAATGTATTTGAAATCCTTTTCATTTCATTGGATACATGTATCTAAGTACAACCGTGTTCAAATTGAACATTTTAGGAAATGGAAGGATTTATACTCCTTGCAGACAGCTGGTCATTTGCATTCTTTTAGCGAGTTGTTGAGGCCATCTGGAGGTTTATCTGTGTCGTCAGGGTCACCTAAATAGTGCAAATGGGTGTGCAGCCTTCTTGGAACTGTCACAGTCCCTTCAACAGTTCCAAGAAGGCTCCACATCCATTTGCACTACTCATTTGGTGACCCAAATGATAAAGATAAAGCTCCAGGTGGCCTCAACAACTTGCTAAAAGAATGCAAATGTTTAGCTATCTTCAAGGAGTATAAATCCTTCCATTCCCCACCATCCAGTCAGAGCTGAAGAAGCTTCTTGGATAAGAAGTGAAACTTCTTCAAAGAAAAACCAGAAAGTCCAGTTGCCTCTTGTAAAAGCACTGTATTTTTCGGAGTATGAGACGCACCGGAGTATAAGACGCACCTTAGTTTTTGGGGAGGAAAATAGGGGAAAACAATCTGCCTACCAGGTATTCATCTGGCTAGCATCCTTAGTCTGGTCAGCTTCAGCACATTATTTTATCCCCTGGTTAGGACTTTAAAAAACCTTCTTCTGAGAGAGTAACAATGAAAGAGCCTGCAAGCCAGTAAGAGCTGGGAAGATCGTTAGCACCTGGTTAGGGCTAGAAAAAAACTTATTCGGAGCAAGTAGAGCAATGAAAAAAAAATCTGCAAAGACTTAGGGCTGGAAAAACATTCTTTGGAGAGAGTAACAATGAAAAAGCATGCAAGGTAAGAGCTGGGAAGATCTGTTAGCACCCAGTTAGGGCTGGAAAAAAAAGCTACATTCGAAGTATAAGACGTACCCAAATTTTCAGCCACTTTTAGGGAGGAAAAAGGTGCGTCTTATACTCCAAAAAATACGGTACCTTTGGGACAAAGATTCTCTTTGGTTCAGCTTAACACCTGGTGTTTCCCAGATATGCCTGGATTTACATATGTGCATGAATGAGTGTGTGCTTTTTTCTGAAATAGTGCTGAAGTGATTTATTATTGCTTTCTTCTAGAAACTCCAACCTACATCCCTAGGATTTCTTAATTATCCAAATACTAATCAGATCCAACTCTTTTATTTCTTTCAAGAATAACTAAGGTCAGCTAGAAATTGCAACCTACTTTCAACATCATCAGTCAAGATTGATTGTAGTTCTCAGGTAGTCCTACATAGCATTATAGAAAGCCATATTGGTATCACTATACCAGTGGTGGGATTCAAATTTTTTTACTACTGGTTCTGAGGGCATGGCTTGGTAGGCATGGCATGGCTTGGTGGGCATGGTTTAGTGGGCATGGCAGGGGAAGGATACTGTAAAATCTCCATTGCCTCCCCACTCCAGGGGAAGGATACTGCAAAATCCCCATTTCCTCCTGATCAGCTGGGACTCAGGAGGCAGAGAATAGATGGGGGTGGGGCCAGTAAGAGGTGGTATTTAGTAGTTTTTTGTTTTTTATTTTCTTAACTTTTTATATATATATTGTACCGTTCTTATTCATGCTGTACGCCGCCCTGAATCCTACAGGATTGGGCGGGCTATAAGAACTTTTAATTAAATTAAATTAAATTAAATTAAATTAAATTTACCGGTTCTCTGAACTACTCAAAATTTCTACTACCGGTTCTCCAGAGCTGGTCAGAAGCTGCTGAAACCCACCTCTGCACTATACTTATATTCTTGCAATGCCCCTCTAGTTGATCACTTAGACATGGGATGCTGATATAGGCAGGCCTTTAGGCTCTTTGTAAAACTTGTTTTAGCCTGCTAAAATTGTCACTAACCATTTCCTGAAAACCAGAGGTGACAAGAAATGATAACATGCCAGTCCTAAAAGATTGAGATCCAAATATACTATTTTACAGCTTGCTTAGATTCAGTGCATCTCCATCTGATTGCTAAACGCATCACTGAATGCCCTGCTTAAGGTTTCCCCTTCCTTTCATTTAAAAAGCAAACAATTGAAGGCCTCTTTCAGGTGACCAAGCAGGGAACATGGTGTAAGTGTTTCCACATTGTCATTTTTCATGTTAAAAATGGATGCCGATGTGCTTCTATATGTCTCTGAAGCATAACAGACCAATGCTTGGTTAGTACTCAGCATAAGAAATGTATGCAACTTGCACTCCAGATGTGCACAGTAGTCAAAACTGTTAGCAGAGGTTTTCTGCCTTCTCCCAGGCAGAAACTCCCAGGTCAGTTTCAAGAACTCTTTTCTGGTTGAAGTTGCTGAATCAGCCTGATGGAATTCTGTTTTCCAGTGTTCACATTTCACACAAAATATTGACCAAAGAGGAGAAAAACCACAAGATCAATTCCATGTCAGTTCAATTAGTATCCTTTAGGTCTATGACAGACTAAAATATGAAAACAGCCATGTAGAGTCAGCTATTGTCATTTAAATTAAACCTATTCCATTTTAGTGCTGCCCACTAATTAAATTTTGAAGAGCTAAGGAGCATTTTATAAGCTACTTCTTTCCCACACAGGCTGCAAAAAAGAAAAAAGAAAAGGTTTATATGAATCAATTGCAAACCTGAACTTGAACATACCAAACTCACCCTACCTCACACCCTTTAGAGCTAATGAATACATGATGAAATAAAGTATTGGTCTGTCTACCCTGGATTATGCAGGATCAGTTATTACATAAACTTTTCTATTTTAAGAAAAGACAGATTCATTCTGACTGTTTAATGTACAGTAAAATATGTTTATATAAGCTTTTCTTTAAAAAAAGAAGCAAGGAAAGAAGATTAAAAATTACTTAATTGTTTTCGCTGTCCTTGTACATCCTCTTACTGTTGTATTTATTGGCTTTTCTGAAACTTAAGAGCTTGTATTTTATACTCTTGGGTGATATAAAGCAGGCTTTGTCCCTCTGTGTTTTGGCCAGCAATCTTCCATTTACAAAGAATAAATCTATTTGCAAAGAACTTTCTATTTTCAACTATTTGAAGACATGCTATTATATCACTCTGTCTTCAATTCTTAAAGCTAGTCTTTTCCAGACCCTTCAATATTTCTTTTAATTTCGGTTCCATCCACGCTGCCATTCTAAAAACTTGCTCCAGTTTGTTCGACACTTGCTTATATTTGGGGAGTACGGCAGCGGCGGGTTGCTCCCTTACCGGTGCCAGTGCGCTGCGCGTGCATCTCCATACTTCGGGCGCTCGCTACGCACACATGCCCCCTCCTGCGATTTTGCTTTTGCGCATGTGCGGAAGCAAAATCGCATCGAAATCTCTCGCGCGCGTGCGTCCCCTCGTGAGATTTTGGCGCGATTTTGCTTCCATGCATGCGCAGAAGCAAAATCGGCCAAAAATTCATGGAAAAAAATGGCAACGCGCGCAGTGGACCGGCAGAGAGGGCTCCAGAGCGGTCACTCGTAAATTGCGCAATTGGCTGCTCCCTACCAGAGCTGTGCACTGGGCAGCTCCGGCAGGAGCCCACCTCTGGAGTACAGGATAGGTGGACAGAACTGGTTTCACTAATATTGGAAAAAAAGTGGAAAAGATTGTTTTCCATCATGTATTTCTGTGGATGTAGCTTTAAATTGTATGTTTATTTCATCAATTTCCATAGTCACACAATTTTCCAGTTGAAATTCTGGGCAACCACAAAAAACAATAGACAAAGCAAAGACCAAAGACCGGAAATTTTAGTTCCATGTTCTCCATTAATTCTGCTTGAAGGAAGCCAGTTGTGAAGCACTCAAACAGCAATCACATGACTACAGGACATGTAATGGTCATAAATGTGCACCAATTGCAAAACACCTAAATAGCAATCACCTGACCACATGGTACCACAATGGTCATAAATGCGAGGACTAGTTGCAAAACTGTTATAACTTTGAATGCTCATTAAACAAGGCAGTCAAAAAATGAAGACTATCTGTATTGGGCTTCCATAAGGCATTGAAGACCTAGATTTTTCACCCAGGATTGGGCTAAAGTTCTTGATAAGTCCTCCAATAATAGGAGGGTAGAGACTGATTGAGAACTGGTATCAGTTATATTATGATTTTCCTTTTCTCTCTGATGGTTTGAGTTTATGTTTTTGATTTTAATCCTATGTCATCCATCTAGATTCAAAATTGCAAGTTGAGTGACTATACTAATAAATAGGATAAGGAAGGCAATCCAGGATTCACTCATAAGTGGGAATGCTTATCTCTTGAAATATAAGATACGATATATCTTTTCCTTTTTCTCTACTATTTTGAGATAGATTTTAGCAATCTTCCTGTGGTTAGTTTGTCAGAGTGATAATTCAAATGTTGATTCCCCCCCTCCCTATTTAG
Source organism: Diadophis punctatus similis (assembly GCA_023053685.1). Taxonomy (NCBI): domain Eukaryota; kingdom Metazoa; phylum Chordata; class Lepidosauria; order Squamata; family Dipsadidae; genus Diadophis; species Diadophis punctatus. The sequence continues at coordinate 9,689,895 of JALIGW010000013.1, forward strand.
GTAAAAAAGAAATATATTATTTACAATCTGAACAAATGAAATATACATGCAATGAGTTACTATTTTGAAAATAGGTATCACCTCAAACCAATCAAAACTCCTCTAATCTAGAAACAATTTTATTATAATGGAAACACTAATTTTGGACTGAGGTATTCCTACAATTTTTCTTCATTACTACTCAACTTTCATCTTGGGTTATTTAAACCAACCATTATGGAAAATGTATGCTTTAATCAACAGAAATAAAGTGCTAGCATTATTTTTGCCTTAGCTGCACAGTTGTTGAAAAATAGCCATGGACAATGTAAAAAAAGAAAAGAAATAAATATTGACTTAAGATGTTTAAATAGGTGGCATTGTTTCATCTTCCTACCTGAGTATTCGCAAGTGGATAGAGAGGCATTCAACTTTTATAGCAGTGAGCTTGTAGAAAAAGGCATTTTTAGGCTAACACATACTCTTTTTGTAGTTAATGAGATTCAAGCTACTTATAATTGTAATTACTTTAAAATAGGCTGAGCAAATGGTGTTGGAAAGCATTGAAAGTATGAATGAGTTGAAGAGTATAGTAAATGTAGATAAGTGCAAGGTAAAAATGGGGGAGGGAGGAAGGGGTTTTTCTTTCTTTGTTTCTTTTTTCTCTTTCTCTCCTTCCTTTCTTCATTCTCTTACCAGTTCCTCTCTGAATATTGTCAAAAACACACAATCTTTTCTTTACGGCAAGCTAATGGTTGATAGTTCAGTAATTGTAAAAGATGTGCAGACTTTTTCAAAGAACTTGCAGGCAGGTAGAATTACTAAGAAGCAAAGCCTGAAGTAAGAGCTACAAACTCTGCCTGAAAGGTGTTTCTCTCCCTCCACCCATCCCGTTTTTGCTTCTCCTTTTCAGAAAATTTTGCCACAATTCAACCTATGGGGCGGCAACCCATCTGCAACAGAAAGCAAATCTGGCTTGTTGATTCCATCTGTGGCTTTCAACTCTTGCCATTTTTAGCCTATTGCCTTGGAAGACAAAGGGTGGGGTGCAATATGGAGGTTTCCCTTCCAATAAAAGAACAAAGGATGGGAAACTGTGCTTCACTTTTAGTTCTGAAAAACTGTGTGTGTGTGTGTTTCTAGTGAGTGCAGAATGATATGGCACTTTAGGCTCCTTGCCATAAGAGTCAGCCGGAGAGATTGCCTTCTGGAGTTACATTCTGGATTTGGTATGCAGTGTTTTTCCAGTTGCAATAGCACCTATTATAGTTACGTGTTTGCAAAAATTTGAGGATAAAAGTAGGAAATTAAGTACTGAAGTACAAAAGAACAATGGATGTGAAAAACCTCTCAGAAATGAGTGAACATAGAGGCATGCAGTTTTCTGAAAGGGGATGAAAGATTATGAATAAGAATAGATAAAACCTATAATTGCTTTCCCACAACATATGTGGACAGTTTCTTCTTTTGATTGTGGGCATTTTTTTTTTGTTAAAGAAAAAAATAATCATTCAACATGCATAAAGTCTGCAAAATATATGTTGCAAAGATACAGAGTGAAAAGAAAATATTATCAACTGGTGTCAGGATTCACAATCCATTTGACTGAAGTTTTAAAGTATTTGGAGCAGATCAGCATTTGCAAAATGCCCTTGAAAGGCCAACTTTTTCTGTCTGCTGTTACCCTACACTGAGACTCCAGAAACAATTGTCAGAGGGTGGCAGATGTTCAGTGTTTGCTCTTTGCATCCTAAAGCACTGAACATACAATATCCTGAGTTAAATGCATTTTTATGATTACCCTGAGAGTCTCTTTTCTTGTCCAGCTGAAAAGTCCCAGAGTGATTCTTAAGTATCTGGTAGGACAAGGATGGAGTGACTGTCACATCCAAAAAGCTGCCACTTCACAACAGAAAATATATGGGCTCCTCCTGGTCTCATCTTCTTCTTCCATGAGCTATACCCATACTCCTCTTTCCTTCCTTCCTTCCTTCCTTCCTTCCTTCCTTCCTTCCTTCCTTCCTTCCTTCCTTCCTTCCTTCCTTCCTTCCTTCCTTCCTAAAAGGATGCTTCTCTTTTTACAATATTTTATGATCATTCTACTTCAGGAAGACTTCATGAAATTACCTTAATAAAGAAAATCTGACATTGTGACAATGACAAATAATTTAATACATAAATGGAGCTGAATAACAACAAAATTAATTGCTACCATCTGAAAAGCATTTCCATCACTGTGAAAAATTAATAACATTGCAGGCTATTCTTTGGTTAAATGTCCTCTGAATTTACCCTACTCAACATATATTTAACATTCAGCACAACTGACAAAGACTGGTGTGTCAAAACCTTGTGGATTTAAGTTTGCTCACAATTACTTTTCAGCTTCTGAGAGTAAATGCAATTATATTTCTAGTAGAAAAAGTAGAATGCTGCATTTGACATAGTCATTGGCAGAGGGGAAATGTCTAAGGAGAAATAAATCCGAACAACAAGTTGCTAATACATCAGTCCGAAATCTTCCCAGCTTACAGAGGTTCCCAAGAGGGGGCACTGAATATTACAAACACAGACTGAGTGTAAGGGAAAAACTATGTGCAAATAAATGTCATCTTTATATGTTTATTTTACTTATTTTAAAATTGTTTTTAGATTGTGATGGAGTTATTAACTGATGTGTTGCATATTGCCCAGTGTTACGTGTTTATGTGATGGCTGGCTGTATAAATATGCTAAATAAAATAAATAATTCCTAAGGTCAGTCAGTTAAAGGATAATCATTGCCAAGGTAAAGTGGGAATGCCTCACTCTTGGGTTCCTAATTAAGCAATTCATCTTTTATTTATACTTATGAATCATCCATAATTGGGTCTCCAAAGTGGCCTACAGTAATTTAGTCCAAGCTTAAACACAGATTATATTCAATGAAATATTGAATAAATTATGACACATTAGTACAAGATAAATTACATGTAGGAATTAAAGTAAATAAAATATTCTCAGAGTAGAGCATGCAAAATAATCTTCTACATAAACTTAAATGCATGAAAAAATGGTGAAGGCTTGGATAAACTAAAGGCTTTTGCTTTGTACAGTAGAACTTTTATTGAATACAGCTCTAAGTATATTTGCATTTGTCTGAGGGAATGTCATTGGAAAATTTGCTACTCACTTTCATTTATATTCTTATCCTTGTACTACAGGTAGAGGGATATTCCCTGAAAATCATCAGTTGATACTCTTCAAGTACTCATAGAAGCAAATGGGAAGAGAACTAATTTCAATAAAAAATAATTTAGAAAATATAATATAACCTTAATATTCACTAAATCTGCTTAAACTAACAAGCTTACTATCTCATCATAATTACTTATATATCAATATCAGCTTGCAAAGTATTTACAGAACAATCTAAACCAAGAGGTAAACTCGGGTTAATTAAGTTCACTTTCCAGATCTATGATTATTAAGTCAATGATCTTTGATGACCTAAGTAACATTTCATACTAATGACTCCATGTAAAACTTATAGTGCTCTTTCTGCAAAGATTTTTTGCAATTTATTAATAGATTTATTGTTGCATGAAATAATGGAGAGATAAGGTGAAAAAAACAAGGTGAAAGAAAGCCAATTAGTTTTGAGAAGATTTCTCTTATCACAGAGTTTGCAAGGTTCTAAGTCGGAATATAATTATAAAATGGGACTTTAGTCCCATCCATTCAGTGTGTTTCTCTTTCATATCAGAATTTGTATTTGCATTGCTAAAAAGAGGTTTATTTGTTTGGGGGTGGGTGGGGGGAGGAGTGATTGTAATGAGCAAGGATTGGTTTAAGACCACATAGGGGGCAAAAGATTAAAATGTTCTATCCTACAAAATTTCTCAATTGAGGCAAAATGTCCAAGGCTAATATAGCACATAGCTCATATATTGGTCCTGGAATTAATTTCTTCCAGTGTCCAGTGCAGTTTTGTTCAGATATCAGAGATCTCCAAAAGATGGGATGGGGGAGTGGATCCATGAGTAACACTTAGTCTTAGATTTGCCTAAATGAAAAGATTTGGGTATAACTAGAAAGATTTCATTGGAGATTATTGGAATGACCGGTCTTTTGAAGGAACATGAAGAACAAAAGGATTCTGCTGTGTTCATATGCTTGAATATGAATCAAGGTCTGGGGAGTGGAAGGGTGGGGGAGTGAAAAGTTGTTTAATCCATAAAATAAAAAAATATTGAATCATTGGAGCAGCTTATTTAAAAATATGGAAAGATAACACTAAGGGCAGTGTTTTGGTTGGTTTTCTGAAGTTTGCAATGGGAGATTTTAATATTTTTATACAATTACAAAATTGTATAAAACATAAATGTTTCACATTTAATATATTTCACTTCTCCCTTCCTCAAAAAATTAAACTCATGCACTTTCACCTACGTATAATCAACACTTGTCGAAAAAGTTTTATTAGTACAGAGTACAAACATTTTTTAGTTTTTCTCCCGCTCCCCCTCCCCCCCTTCCCTCCCCCCTCCCCCCCGGACTTCCCAGAGAGAATACAGGGCATAATATCAGTAATTACAAAAAAGAAAAAAACAACAACAAAAACCCCTCAACTCCAAATTATACATTAATAGATTACATCATTAAATTTCTATGTTTTATATCTTCTGTATATCAAGTAATAATAAAAAAATAGAGAGAAAAGAAAAAAAGGTAGAAAAGAAAAGATACAAAAAGCAAAAATACAAAAAGAACAAAGATAATGATAGGGAAAAAAATTATGCAAAAGAAAAAAAAAACAATTTCGTCCTCCTCCTTACAATCATCTACCCTAGACAACATCCACTCAAAATAAGTAAAACTTAAGTGAATATTACCTAATAACTAAATGTAAATTACAAAAATCCTAAAATTCATCATGATATTAATAGCATAATATTACCATACATCAAATTATTTCCAATATAATTCTTTAAAAAGTATTAATAATAATAATAATAATAATAATCTGAATTATGCAAAGGAAGGAAAAACAATTTCTCCCTCCTCCTTCAATCAACTATCCTAGACAACCTCTAGTCAAAATTAAATAAAACTTAAATAAATATTATACTTCCAAAAAAAAAATTAAATCTTTAAAAAATATTAATAATTCTAAATCTTTAGAGAACATTGATAATAATAATAATCTCAAAATTAAATAAAACTGAAAAAATATTACATATCTAATATCTAAATATTAAATAATAGAACTTTTAAATTCCATCATAACAACATAATATTATTATACAACAACTTGTTAACTCAGAAAAAAAAATCCTTAAAAGTAATATTAATAATAATAGTAAAAAAAAAAAACCCTAGAGGAGAAAGAAAAAAAACCCTAGGACAAAAGATAATCCTTCGTTTAAAACAAATTTTAAGATCTATCCTTTAAAACAAATTTTAAGCTCTAATTATGATACTTTATAACTTCATAATTTTAATTAAAAATTCCAATTCTTGAAAAAATATTAAAAGAAAAAAATTAAAAGAAAAAAAAACACACACAAAAAAAAGGGAAAAGGAAAAATACAATTATATTATCTCCATCCATCTAATACATATCAATCAACACTTGTCAATAGCAATATGAAGTGCTGACTTGCATGTGAAAAAGGATAAGTGGAGATAGACTGGGCAGAGAAAAGAAAAATCTACATAGTAAATTTCTTCAATAAATGTTAACCAACAAGCTAGCAAGTCAGATTCTAGAATCTTTTAGAAAACAACATGTATCGCTTCTTTGTTCACATATACACATTTTACAGCTGACCGCGGCAACATCTCTAGTCTCTTGGAGGCATTCCTAAGAGAAATGGGAAATCTTGATTAGAAATGCCCTCCAATGAAAATGGATTCTAAATCACTGGTCTAAGAAGTAAACCTGTTTTTCACCTGTATGTTGAATAGTATAGTCTTTGATTTATGTCTGGTCACTTGAAGTTATGATGGACCTCCCTGGGAGTGCATACCACCCAAATTTGAATTTCTGATGGCCATTCCCCACACGGTCATTTTACAGCACTCCAGGTGCTCAGCAACTGGGCTGCATTATGGCTATTTGCAGCATTGTGTGATCACGTGACCATGTTTTACAACGGTTTTGCCAAGAACTGGCATTTACTTCTGGTTTACAGGGGAAAAAAACAGACCATAGCATTAGTACACTTAACAACAGCAGGGTTTGTTTAACAACTGCTGCACACAAAGGTCCTAAAATCAGATTGGTCATGTGGGTGACCCATTTATAACCATCATAAGTTACAACCATGATGGGCAAGCTCCATTGTGGTTCTAACTCAAGGACTACCTGTAATAAAGTCTGTGACCTAGAAAAATCAAACCTGTATTCCATATTCAGTATGCTGAGCGCATTGCCGTCCATCCCTAACTCTGGATTTGGCAAGGTATCAGTATATTTACACCAATGCTGCACTAATGGATTTTCCTTTTTAACGCTTTGGAATAGACAATGAGAGACTTTCCCCAATCAACATCAAAAGGCCAAACGAGGTTTCACAAATTGTGTATGCTCAGCATACCAGGGGGACAGAAGCAATCTTTTGCTTGGTCAAAGCTTTTTAAAACACATTTGCCATTATTTGCAAAACAGTGAAAAGCCATTAAGCTATACTTTAGTCTTGTGGCTTTTTTAAAAAATGAATAATACATACGAAATGTTTTTGGTAGTGTCATTATTAATAAATAATTGGAAATTATGTCATGAGTCATATCTCTCCTCTTTCTTCTGATGTGATTCAGATCTACCAGGCCAGGCTAAATAAAGTACCATATCTATAAAATAAAACTACATTTCCTGAAAATGGATTTTAGTGACGGAAATGATGATGGCATTTTGCAATCTATAAATATGGTTGGTCCCTTTTAAAATAATGAAAGGGACGTTTTAAAAGTCTTTCAAAAAAGTACTTAATTCACTGTTCCTTGGCCTGGGACTTTGGTCCTTGAAGGATGGTCTGACAACGCTCTGCATGCATTGACCTGGTTCTGAAGATGTTTATCTAAGAATCCCCATTGAGTCACCAAAGAGAGGCACAGGTGACCTTGATTTTCTTGTATTTACTTCTGAGGGATCATTAGAATAGTTGTGTGCTCTGCTGTCTTTTTAGATGCAAGCAAGTGCCTATGGTTTGCGTAAATATTTTTCCATTTCAGTTGTTCTAAAAAAAATGAAGTTCTTTTCCTTTATTTGAACATGGAAATTATCAGTTTTCTCAACCTGTGCTCTGTTATTTTAACTCAGACCAAGAACCCATGCCATTACAACAATAGCCTTATAAAAGTTGCTTTTCTTTAAAAAAAAGAGCCTTTTATTTGAAGGCTACTTGTTTACATGTAGCTCTCCATTTAGAACCATAATTAAGTTTGACAATTAGGGTTATAAGCTGTGACAGTCGCAAAAAATGTTACCACATGACCTTTATGCAGCAGCAGATGTAGTGAATGGTGTGACCATAAAGTGAATGCCACAGTCATATAGCAAATTCATTGTTCCCTGTGAGGCAGGTTTTGCCAGAACGTGGAAGTAAACTGCTGGTTCCCACAAAAACAGCGTAAAATGTGGTCACGTGACTGTGCTGTGCTGCAAACGGCCATAAATGTGGGCTAGTTAACAAGCACCCCACATGCAATCATGTGACCATGGGGGAGGGCAACTTGTAACTTTGAACCTGGTAAGAAGTTCCTTTCGGAGGCGGTCCATCATAATTTGAAACATTGCTAAGATTGTAAGATGTGGACTATCTGTAGCTTAATATTAATATGCAAATCCTATAGTTTTGATATTTTAAAGTGGACTTTCATCCAAACACTAAACAGGTCCAACCCTGCTTACTTTTTAAAAACCAGGCAAGGTTGATGAAGGTCCAGATTAAATGGCAATGTACCCATCTGGAATCATTTGTGCCCAGAGTTTCTTTTAAACCAAACTCGGAATACAGTGTTAGAATATTAGCCCTTTGGAAATGGGAACAAACAAGTCTGCTCACAAGTGGCAACTTTAAAAGTTGTGGATGTGTAATGGTATGTGACAATAACACTGAGGGACGAGGAGAAGAGATACTGCCTACGAAACTGTCAGGAAAAAACAACTATCAGGGGAATCCTCAGTGATTTAATAGTCAAAGGGAGAAATTAAGGAGGACTCGACTTAGTTGATCTGGCGGTTAAAAGTGACAGTAGGAGATGTGTACCTTCAGACTTGCAAGATTCTGTTAATAAAGTAGAGGCTGTTACAATAAAGTAGAACTAGCTCATCTATTCATGTTTTCTGTCCGGTTTATCTGGTAGGGCTGGCAGGACTGCTGGCTGGGAGTTTTAGGAGTCAAAGTCCACACATCTTAAAGTTGCAAAAAGAAACAGGGAGAATCAGGGCTTGGACCCTTGAAGGCTTACTAGCACATGGATAATTTCTCGTAGTTTGTTGTGAGGTATCTAGTTAACTACAGACTTGAATCTGCTTCCAAGGAGTTAAGTTTCTGGTGATTTGCAATTTGAAAAGGCAGCAGGTTAGGAAATTAAGGACTCTTTTTCAAATACAGCATTTTGACACAGTTGTCACTTCTTCCAAAACCCACCCACCTACTGAACAATTTTAATTTCTCTTTTCCCCAAAGGGAAAGTTAGCATAAATTAAAGGTGATCTTTAAAGCTTCTTTTTCTTAATTGCAGTTCCTTCATTACTCTTAATGACATAGAACATTACTACAAAGGAACATATCTATACTAAATATAAGATGGCATATGAAACCTTAGCTCATGTGCTACTTTTGTACAATTATTTGTAGTCTGTATCATGTATCATCACTTAAAACATAGCATCAATTCAACCCAATTCAACTCATTCTACTTAATTGTCATTCATTTAAATTCTAAGTATTGTCCCTTTTTTTGCAATTTTACATGTTATTACATTTTATGTGATTTTAGTGTCTGCATTATAGTTTAATGTTGGCTGAATCATGGACCTCACTCATAGATGTTAGGTTATTTTACAGTTGTATTGTTCTACAACTGTAATAAACTAAAACGGAATTGAAGAACATCAACATAATATTTTTATAATATTATTTATTATTATTTATTCAGACATCTAGACAAAAGCACATAAGACCCACTATTTTCTTCCTGCTAAATGATACTGATATTGGATAATATTTACTTCCTGTGCAATACAAATATTTACAATATTTGTAAATATTGTAATTCTACAATTGCTAGGAGAATCTAGAAATCCTACAATTTTTCACTGTGATAAAAAATAGGAACATGTTTTATTTAAAAGAGCTAGTTTGGTGTGGTGGTTAAGGCACCAGGTTGGACACGAGAAGGGTGTGAGTTCTATCCCCACCTTAGGCACCAAGGCTAGGTGGCCTTGGTCATTCTCTCTCAAACTAGGAAGACGGCAATGGCAAACCACTTTTGAAAAACCTTATTAGGAAAACTGCAGAGATTAGGCTAGGCTTGCCAAGAATCAAAAACTAACTTGAAGACAGACACACTCATCTCTTCATATGCATTAAGTTTTTCTCAGGATATGGTGATGTATCAATGCTGTATATGTATGGATCCGAGCAGTGTGACCTTTTGTAACTGACAGATAGAAATTTTGAAATATTCTTATTTTCTAAGTGCCACCCAAAATTGGCCACAGTATGCCAATAGCTTTGGGGATAACCAGTGCTGGTTTAGGCTTTCAACTTCGATTTTCAGGTCTTCATATTTTGTGATCTTCCCCAAATCTTTGTCTTCTACTATCCCTCGTGTTGCCTCATCTACACTTTCTTCTTTTCAACCACAGTTAAATCTGGTGGGTTATGTGCCAACACTTTATCAGTTTGAATTCAGAAATCCTACAATATTTTAACCTGTTCATTTTTTTTACCACTAATTTCCAGTTCAATAGGGAGATAAAGTCAGTAAAAAAAATTCAATGAAATCAAGGGAGTTTAAATCCCTTGGCTAATTATTTTCCCTGAGTACATTTTAATTGAAATCCAACTCTACAGCTCCAGAGAGACAAGCATGCATAACCACATGTAACATTAATTTGTAAAAATGTTCTTTCTTATGCTACCACTTCTACCCACATAAAAACTGTTTCTGCTGGGAATCTGGACAAGAAACAAGTGCTTTCATGTGCCCCAAATGTACAGCCTTCTCAGAAACTAAATCCTATATAAGCTTGACTTCAGGTAAAAAAAAACACAGCAAATGGGTGTGTTTCCCACACTACTAAGTAATAAAAGTATCCATATAACTCAACAGGTTTGAGCAAGAACAGATATGCAATGAAGCAGATAATCAGGCATTGTGTTGGAAGATGACTGGAGAATCGAGTTACTTAATGTCTTGTCAAATACATTAATTCCTTAGTAAACTATCTTGCACCTTGAACGGCTTTCAGAGAATCAAATTTAACATTACTTGTTGGATTTGTTTTGTCTTCTTCACCACAAATGAGACCTAGCCCACATTCAGATATGCTAAATGTACGAGTAAAAACATTACACATGCCCTATTGTCATTATATACACTTCCCAAATTTTAGTTTATCAGCAAAACTCACTTTTGCCCAATTTGGTATTCTCTGTTTGAAATACAGCTCCCAACATTCTCAGCCAGCATGAATAAGAATTTTTGAAAAGGTAATTTTAGCACATAGGGAGGGCACAAGTTGGAAAGTCCTGACTTAGAAATGACATGTGCAATTTGCATTTGCAATGCTGTTACTTCAAGTTTTGAAATTATGTCAAAACTTTCTAACATGCAAGTGGGCATATGTACGCTTTAATCTAAACTTTGTTCTCCCCCCCGCTTCATCTACTGAAGCACTTGTTACAATAAAACAAAAATTGTCCACTCATGCCCTCATGATAAACATGCTTTTTGGTTTATTTCTTGCTTCCCAAGTAAGATTTTTCAAAAAGTATTGGGTGTCTGATTGTCACCCCAATTGTTTTTTTCTGATACAGTTAAACCACCTATTTATTGTTCAGGATTTTGCCCTGAGACATTTAAAAGCCAAAGATAAGTTGGTGCTTTAATTCTAGGTTAAGCTATGAATCTGCAATTCCCATCCTACACATAAATCAAACAGCTATGAGGTTGTGAAATTATGATGTATCACGCACACACACACACACACACACACACGCACACGCACACACACATTCATTACAAATTTAAAGCTTTTGCTTTTTGTATTGACCACGATTGCTTATTAATAAAATCAACAACTCTGTTGCAATTCCTTCACCATTAACTTCATCAACATCTACTTCCTATTTCTAATATAGTCATTTCCTTGTTAGCAATGTAAAATATCTTCTAGAGCAGGGATGTCAAACTCAATTTCATTGAGGGCTGCATCAGGGTTGTGTTGGACCTCGGGGGGGGGCTGGGGGGACATGGCCAGGATGGGCGTGGCCAGCTCAACGTCACTCGTGTCAGGGGCACCTGACTCGTGTCAGGGGCCTGAGTGCTCTGCCAGCTGCAACGGCCTCCTGTAACCCTCTGCCAGCAAAAATGGAGCTCAGGAGGGCTGCGTGTGGCCCTCCTGAGCTCCGTTTCTGGCTGTGATTGCCTCCTGCAACACTCTGCCAGTGAAATGCGGCCCTCCCGAGCTCCGTTTTCACTGGCAGAGACACTGTGGGCTGGTCCTTCACTGTTTTCAGGGCGGCCCAGCGGCCCTAAGCATCCCGCAGGCCAGATCTGGCCCATGGGCCTTGAGTTTGATACCCTTGTTCTAGTGTCATCACAGGGTCTTTCTGCCAAAGTAGCTATAATGAGAACAGGCTTGATGGCTCAATAATGTTATGGAGTTTCCATAAGCCATTGGTGGAGAAATGGCAGAAATCTCTTCCTCCACCAAAGCAGGTTTCTATAAAGAGTCCATCAACCCCAGCTGCTTTTGATCAATCTCTTTCTTTTCAAACTGTCCACAATCTTTATACTGCTGGCTTCTTCCAGCTCTGAATTTCCTTCATTCCAATGCACTGGCTACACAAGAAAAAAATGAGAATCAACAGTCCCCTCTCCCTTGTAATTTATTTTCTGTGATTCTAGAAGTAGTTGATTTTTTGAGCCCATTTTCTGCTTCTTTCTATTTAGCTTTTGTTTAGCCATCTTTGACATTTGCCATTTTATTTGGCAAGTGGCATCAGCAGTAACTATCCAATCTAATTGCTAGACATTTTTCCCAGCCAGTTGGCCAACATGGCAATTTCTGAGTGCTTGTGCCAAACACTGATTTGTATGTCACACACTACTCTGATTAGCTCACCCATCTTTGGTGCTGACATTTTCCTTGGCTTTATAAGAAGTAACAATCCCATTTAATAGGAGATTAGACCAACAAATTAATTACATGTCATTTGCTTTAAGACACAATCGGCAAGTGAATATTTTTAGCATATCTTGCTTTGGTGCCCTTTCCAAGGTGCCACTGTTTCTGTGGGTCACAGCCCCACAGCTTTTAATCAAAGGGTGTATCTTAGATGCTAGGGTGTATCTTAGATGCTAGGAAGGAGCCCTTTTTCATGACTCCACATTTGTGCTACACACTATTTTTATTGTACGTTTGTGCATTATGGCTAGCTGACAGGCTAGTCTCTTTCCAGGAATAGTTCTCCTTTCCCACAGTTTATTCAGATCTACTGATTTCTGAAGCTTATTTTGGCTTTTAAATAAGTGCCGCTTTTCACTGACCAGCTCCAATTCAAGAAATTGTTGCTCTTTATGTAATCCTTATTTAATCAGCTGCAGTTTTCCAAGTCATTCTTTCTCACAGGTTCTTAAGATGGTATGCCATATTCCATCAAACTCATTACAACATTTTTGGATTCTGTTTGCAATTTCAAATCAGTTGTATTATGTATGATCCTCTCTCCTTCTCTCTGCCACTTTGAATTAGTTTTATTAAGTACTGTCAAACATGCTCTCAAAAATCCCCTCCTTCCATAATTAAAAGATGTCACTAATAAATGTAAAGCATTATCGGATAAGTTTTGTTCTTGATAAAGTGATAAAGACAGATTAAACCTAAACAGCTTTGAGTAGAAATGTTACTTGTGAATGACACTGGAATGACACTTCTCTCACCTGGAAATTTCCAGCTTGTTGAAACTGGAAAATTAGGTTCTGGTGGGTAAGAATTTTGGTATCCAAATACATGTGGAATTCCAGATTGTCAAATTCTGTTCTAGCCCTTTGTAGACTTGAGAATGCAAAAGTTTGTCACTCTATCTAACTGATAAGAATTGCAAGAAGGGGAATTTTTGGAAACGTCTAATATTGATCGTAACAAAAGCACTCTAAATGAGTTTACAATGGCAGCATGCCTTATTGGAGTGATAGGAAAATGGTGGCTGGTCAAATGTTCCTAAATTTCAGCTTCCAACAGTTCCCACTGTTATCCAGATTGGAGAAGGTTGATGGAAAGTGCATTTTTATTAGGAAGATAATAGGTTTCCAAATCTGTCTGCCTTTAGAATTATTTCAGTTCAGACTGTAAAACACACCATATGTAAAACAGAGGGACATGAAAACTATGAATAATTATATACAACAAAAATTATACTATAAATTATAGAATTAGTGCCCTAGCAGTGTTATTATATTTATCTCTTTCAACCATCTAGCTAGGAGGAAGTTTATAGGAAAACAGTTTTGGCTACCATTCTGAGACACAGACAAGGACAAAACAATTGGCTTAACATCTGTGTGCTTTATTATGCCCTTTGAACTCTGGAGACCGAACAGAGCCCCTTCCTGACTATTCCGAAATGTTTAGCAGTGGTTTATGTACTTCAGACCTTCATCTGAATTCCAGCATCATCTGGTGAAAGATATGGCTTTATGGTGAAATATGGAATTTATTCCTCTATGACATAAATCATGAGATGTCATAAATCTTAAATCTCTACAAGTGAGTTTTGACAGGGATCCATAAATAAAATGGCCTATATTTCATGTTCGTTGCTTAAGTCATTGTGTATTTTATTTTCCCTTAAGGAAAATAATGGATCTGTAACATTAAAAAGAATTGATCCTTGTGTTTCCAACATATTAATCGTGTATGGTTCGTCCACTTCCATTAATGAGTTCACTATGTTCCCTTTACTAAGAGAGCTATAATATTTTAATATCTCACCACAGAGTCCTAGTTACCTTGGACATTTCCATTTGCTTTCCCTTGTTTGCTTAGCATCCCGGGTTTCCTCCCACAATTTTATGGTCATGTAGCTAATCTCTTCCTGCAGGGCCTATTTATTCTTTAGGCTTATTGTTCAGCAGGACACAGTTACAGCAAATCAGGCTCATATTTAGGGCAACACACTTGCAGCACTGGGTTTAGAATAATTTGTGCATGGATCTGACATTTAAAGCATCCGAAGCTTAGCTTGGAATTAGGATTTAGAGGTCTGCTTCCTTCAGATGAACTTTTAATATTGTCCATTTATCACCAAAATGGCTAAGGCCCCTTAAAAAGAAGGACAGTGCTTAAAAAATAAACGGCTTTCTTTCTGGATTTGGATTGTTGGCTTTTAAACTCTGTTTTCATTCTGTCCATAAAATTGCATCTAAATACCCAGTGTGTTTGTCAATATATGTTGGTTTATTTATAAACATAGTGTTGGTAAAAAAATAATTAAAATAATTGTATGTGCAATCATGTCTGTTCTATGCAGATTTTTACCACAATGAGACAACCGTGGGGACACAACTCTCCAAAAATGCTTTTAGGAATTACATTATTGTGGACTCGGGAGGGATAGTTAACAGAACAACACTTCTATATGGGGAAAGTCATATGTTTAATGTTCTTCTTCTTCTCCCCATTAAGCCACAAATTTAATTTGAGAAGTCAGCCTATCAGAAAATACGGCAATGGATTATACATTTACAAAAGGGACTTGTATTAATATGTTGTATACACCTCGCTGCCTAATAAAAGGGATAAGGTTTCAACTAACCATCCATGTCCTCCTCCAGAACATTGTGATCTGTAAGAGGCTCAAGTAGGCCTAGCAGCAGAATACCTCCTCCACTCAAGTTTTTTTGTAGAGGCTGCTTAGTTTAAATTGCATAGCTTTGGACTCATTCAAGCATGTTGATGTCTTTCTCTTGTTTGGTGGACATGCCTTTTGGCTCCAGTATTATCAACTCTTCGCCTCCCAGAATTCACTTTTACAGAGAACAGTGATTAACTCAAAATTGCTAGGAGTTAGGAATCAAAAAGCCGAGGAGTAAAGACTTTAGTACAAAAATAATATTTTAAAAGGGAGTATTTCTTTAACCAACAAAAAGATAACCAGTAGAACAGATTCCATTTAATCAACCTGCCAGTACTGATGGCAAATATTTCACATACCTATGAATCTTTGTCCAGAATGTCAGAATACCTTCAAATTCTAAGCAAAGAAAATATACCCTGCTTGCAAGTGTCTAACTGGCTAATGTTAGAAATAAGGAACTGCCTTAGACTGATTAGCAAAAGTAGACAGTTAGTTTAATCAAAAAGATGTTTCAAACTCCCTCTGGTTTCAATATAACTACTTACAGCATGATTAAATATGGATAAAACCTCCATATATAATCGTCAGACCAAAATACTGAGATGAATCTATTTTCCTGTGGTTGAACTGTACAGCCACCAATTGACTGCCAGTTCTATCTGCTACCCATTATTTATTAATGCTCATCATGAGCATATGCAGTAAAGATGACAAGGAAACTCATGAAGGGAAAGGCATCTGTTGGAGCAGCAATGATTTTTTTTTGATATATGGAGAGTTCTTCTCTATATATCCTACTTAACTTGTTTCTATCACTTTCAGCCTTAAATCCAGTATCTTTTGTGTCTGTTCACAGTTATCTGGTGGAACATATATCTTCTCATTGTATAAACCATAGCTAAAACAATGGTTGAACTGTTCTTCCTGTTCTATCTTTCATTGTACCTTTCTGTTGTCTTTATTGAGCAATTTATATACTACCATACTTTTTGGAGTATAAGACGCACCTTTTTCCTCCCTAAAAGTGGCTGAAAATTTGGGTGCGTCTTATACTTCGAATGTAGCTTTTTTTTTGCCAGCCCTAACTTGGTGCTAACAGATCTTCCCAGCTCTTACCTTGCAGGTTCTTTCATTGTTACTCTCTCAGAAGAATGTTTTTCCAGCACTAAGTCTTTGCAGGTTTTTTTTTTCATTGCTCTATTTGCTCCGAGTAAGTTATTTTCTAGCCCTAACTAGGTGCTAACTATCTTCCCAGCTCTTACCGGCTTGCAGGCTCTTTCATTGTTACTCTCTCAGAAGAATGTTTTTTTAAGTGCTAACCAGGAGATAAAATAATGTGCTGAAGCTGACGAGACTAAGGATGCTAGCCAGATGAATACCTGGTAGGCAGATTGTTTTCCCCTAATTTCTCTCCAAAAACTAAGGTGCGTCTTATACTCCGGTGTCTTATACTCCGAAAAATACGGTATAATATTTCTCCTGGCCATATCTAAATAATATTTTGTATTGTTCTTAACATAACTTTGCTGTTGTTAGAATCATTCTGACCTTTAGTTATCCTGGATCGTGTCTATTGCATCAGACTAGCTGTATGAACTCTTCCTTAGTGGAATGATCCTTTTTACATCTTCTAAATTTTGATTATTCTTTGGAACTTCACTAAGCTTTTTAGTGCAGCAATTTTTCCGATTTCACCCAAAAATATTAGACAATTATTGGCCTTTCCTTCTTCTTTCCCAGGAATTCATATCATAGAACTAGGGATATCATTAGGGAGAACTAATGACTTCATAGAATTTCTAAGCAGAGGTTTCCCAAATACAGTAAAACTGGGTCATGAGATTTCTGAATGATAATGAATACTTCAAACAACTCTCCACCCCTTTCTTCAGATAATTAGATTGATGCTAAACTATAAACTTACCTGATTGCGTCACCTCTAACAAAATGTCTCCGCTTTAAAAATGCTTTAACTTTATTTGGGGGAAGGGGTGTTCTCATGAGCGTCTGTCAATAAAATCATGATGTACTTTCCCATTTAGATCACATTTACATCAGTTGAGCTGAAGAAGCTTCTTGGTTTTTCTTCAAAGAAAAACCAGAGAGTCCAGTTGTCTCTTGAAAAAGCAGCTTTGAAAAAACCATGAACTAAATGGCTGAGAATCTCCATAGACACTTGAGTCAGTTCTACGATTTCTTTGTTGGATGCTTGTTTCCTTCTAAACTATGTTGTCTCTCTCTCTCATTTAAATCCCTGAATGGCTTTGGATCCAAGGATATGGCAAATTTCCTTCTGTTGCCCAGCCTGCACATTAACCTCAAGGAGATGTTTTTAAAACTTCTTCCTCAGAGCACTTCAGCTCAATGTTTACTTTGTTTAGGAAATCCCATTGTCTGTCTCCAGGGGTGGGCATCAAAATTTTTAGCAAGGGGTTCTCTGCCCGATTGCTGGGTGGGCGTGGCTATGGACGTGGCCTAGTTGGTCTCCTGCACCATGGCAGGGGGGTGCTTTGACCCTCCTCGGGCTTCAGAGACTTTTCTCGAGCCTCCAGGAGGGTGAAAAGGGCCTCCCCAGGATCCAGAGGCCCTCTGGAGGCTGGAAATGGGCCCATTTCTGGCCTTCCCGAACTTCCGGTAGGCCCGTTTTTTGCTCTCCCCGAGCCTCCGTGTGCACCCTGCACTTACCTGCATCCAAAGCGTGGGGACTCCTGGGAGGGGTGGGGCAGGGTGGGTGGGGCCAGTCAGGAATAGGATTTGGGGGTTCTCTGAACTGCACAGAATCTTAGCTAGAGATTCTCCTGAACCCCTGCGAACCCCCAGCAGCCCACCCCTGTCTGTCTCAGAATGGAGTTTTCTTAATCGTAAGAACAAACTCCTTCCCCTCTTCGTAGCTGTTTAACTTTCATTTCTTTATCATAATTCTCCAGAAATATACTGTATGGTTTAGATATAGAATTAGTTATATTTAGGGCCGGTGTTGAATCATTGAAACTAGGTTCTACCAACTTTACAGTATACTAAATAATGTACAGTATACTAAATAATGACTAGGGTGGTTACCATCCATAGTTCTGAATCTTCACTCAAAAAGATACATATGGCCATATCTCTAAACCAATGGCTGTTATTAAGAAATAATTTTATCTCTTGATTTTATTTTGTATTCCACCTGACAGAATTCTAGTATCTCACAGTTGTAACAATTTATATTTGACTATCATTATTTCATCTATAAAATGCTTCTTGTGGTAAGAGCCACAAAGGTGTTTTTGGGCACAACCTGTGTTTGTATATGTTCCATGTTCTCAATGTGGCACACCTAACAAAGTGATTTTTAAACTATACATTAACCTCGATTTTGTTCTTCCACAAATATCCATGCACTAAGTCTCAGGTCATGTCCTTTTAACACCAAGAGTCTTTTGTGTATTAGCAGCAGCATCTTCTTTCCTTTGCATCTTGTAACACTTTATATTTAGCTTGTGTTTTTTCCCTTGTCACACAAATTTAGATTCACCCTTATGCCACTATTAAAATTGGAGCATCAGTTATCAAAACAGATACTGTCAGAAACAAAAATATTATTCTAGGCAGGACATTAATTTTTATCACAAAAGTTCTCCTCAGCATGGACAGTTGAAGTTTCCATCTTAACATTATCTTTTTAAACTTCATTCCATGTTTTAACATTGTTATTTTGAAATAACATACAGTTATTCACTATTTGTCAGAGTGAATATTTTACCTTCTTCTCAATCTTATTTTATTCATCAATACTGTTCTATTTTCATATTTCGTTAGCATCTTCATCTTTTGTTTATTAATCTTGAAACCTGCCAATGCACCAAATTATTCTAATGTGACCATTAATGTTTCAATTCCATTCAAAGCATCTTCCAAAACCAAGTTGTTTGCAAAAGCCCTTAACTTATAAATTTCTTTTTAAAACTATTTACACAATATTCTTGTCTTGTCTTATATCTCTAATTAAGAGAAGAACTGGGGGCAGAGAGATGCGGTTGTCAAAAAAGTTTATGGTTTTTAACACTGTAAAACTGAGGTTGAAATAGAATTGAGTACAAATGGTGAACATGTAATTGCTAAAATATATAAATTTTATTGAAATTTGAAACAGAAGAAGTGAAAGTATGTATGATAAGGTGGGCTAAAATTTTGCTTATAAAATACAGATGGAACTGTGTGAAAATACATGGTTGAAAGTATTGAAGTTTATACTATCTTCTAATATTAAAGATGTTTATAAAATGATGTACTGTTCATATATGTCACCAAAGAAATTGTCTAGAATAGTGATGGCGAACCTTTTTTGGTTCACGTGCCAAAAGGGTGTGTGTGCGTGTGCTAGCGCGCACGCATGTGCCCACACCCATTCCCTCCCCCCATGCATGCGCATCCCCAGGCTGCCCCTGTGCATGCGCACAGGCCTCACTGAAGTCTGGGACGGTGAAAAACTGCCCAATAGGCAAACCGGAAGTTCAGAAAAACGGACTTCCGGTTTGCCCGTTGTGCTGTTTTTCGCACTCCAGGGCTTCAGGGAAGCTTCCCTGAAGCCTCCGGAGGGCAAAACGGCCTTCCCCAAGGCCAAAAATCAGCTGGCCAGCGTGCGCATGCATGCTGGAGCTAACATAGGGCAATGCCTCGCATGCCCTTCGATATGGCTCTGTGTGTCACCTGTGGCAGGCGTGCCATAGGTTCGCCATCACTGGTCTAGAAGGTAAAAAGCATTTCAAATTTGAAATATGAACAAGAAGGGACATTTCATCATGGTTGGTGGACATGTAAAAAAACTAGAAAATTCAGGATTCAAATATATACACTGATTCAGAGGGTTTAAAAGATTAATATACAATTGAGCCTAGTTTGGGGGATTGAAGGACAAGAAGTTGGGGGAAACTCATAGAACTTTGTTTTTGTATAGGATAGTGAGATTATTGTATGCAGAGATATGGAAAGATTTGGCATTACTCACAAGGGAGGAATAATTGGTGAAGATGATGGAAGTGCTGAGTTGGCTAAATTGACCTCATTGATCAGAGAAAAGAAAATATTTATGTTTATTGCTGATTGGAAACGCCTTATGGATTTTTTTCTATACAATAGAAAAAAATGTGGTTTTGATGATGACAGAATAGATTATAGAAAGAGAATTATGGTGTAGCCATAGAATAAGAGGCAAATTTATAATTCTATTTATTCTACTGCTATAGAGATTGGAAGCCACTATTTTGTATTTTTTCCCCTTATATGTTTAGCTTTGATTTCTTTCTTTTTCTTACTTTATATTAGTTTGCATTGGTGTTTATCTTCCTTTTTAATTTTTTTAAAATAAACTTTTTTTAGGAAGTATTAAATTTATTTGGGAATGTATCCCCAGATATCATGTATTTTTTGTGAAGAAACAATAAAAAATAAAAAAACATAACTAGCAACACTATAACTTCCAGATTTACAACCAGGATGAAAAGTCCCCCCCCCCTTGTATTGGGAGGAAAAGCATTGAAGTTGTTGAACTTGATGTACTTTCTCTTTCACCTCATTAGTTTCACTTACTCAAAATACAGTATATACAAATTTATGAAGCAATGCTATTACATTCATCAAAATAATTATTTAAAAAGACAGATTTAATGGAGACTAACAATCCCTTTGGCCTTCTTTGGGCAAAGCTAATAGCATAACCTAACTTTATGATTAACAGGATCATTAATTTTCGACTGTAGAGAAAAGACATCAGGTGATGCCAGGATGGGAAGACTGAAGATGGCGTGACTGTCTGACTAAGATCATTTCATAAATTCCTACAATATGAAGTATTTGTGGGCTGGGACATGTATAATCAAGGCATAAATGGAAGAAAATACACTCTTCCGTTTAGCTTATAAAAACAAGAAGCATACAATCTGATTCCACCAACTAGCTGTAAAGTCAGGTATTCCTAGATTCTCATTTCCTCCTCCTGAGAAGGAGCTCTGTTGCATTCCCTCCAACTAGAGAAGCAAAAGGAAGGACATTTTGTTTCAGACACCAGATGTAGAAGTGAAAGGTTGTAACAGCTCCTTCTGGCATGAGCATGAATTTCTTTTAGGATCATTTTGCAAATGTAATACAGGTAATCCTTGATTTATGACCACAATTGGGAAGAGAATTTCCATTGCTAAGCCAGGTGCTTGTCAAGTGAATTGCTCCTGAATTTATAATTTTTTGTTGTTGTTAAGTGAATTACTGCAGTTCTTAAGTGATTCATGTAGTCATTATGAGAATCCAGCTTTGCCCAGTGACTTTGCTTGTTGGAAGCCAGCTTGGGAAGGTTGCATATGGTGATCATATGATCTCAGGACACTGCAACCATTGTAAATAGATGCCAGTTGCCAACTGAATTTTGATCATATGACCATGGGCATGCTGCAACTGTCACAAGTGCAAGGACTGGTCATAAGGCGCCTTTTTCAGAGCTATTGCAACTATGAAATGTTGCTAAATAAAAAGTTGTAAATTGAGTACTATCTGTAATCTGATCAGATCTACAAAAACTTCATTGACCATTAGGTAGATTGAAGTTTTTCTATATCTCATTGGTGCTACCTAATAGTGTCTCTTTGACAGTTATTACGTATCTGCATCTTGTAGCCCTGGTTAAGCAGTAAAAAAAAAATAGAGAAAACTATTATTTCTCTGACTTGCTTAAAATAAATTATATACCATACCATTTTCTATTCAACTAGACCAGGGGTCAGCAACCCGCAGCTCTGGAACCGCATGTGGTTCTTTCATCCCTCTGCTGTGGCTCCCTGTCACTCAAAATACGCATCACAACCGTCAATGTGTGATACCTGCCTGCACGCAATTTATTGAGCTTTTTTGACCCTCGGTAGGCCAACCATGGATAAATCCAAGAAAACAAAAGTTTTAGAAGAAAACAGAGTGCTTAATTCAATTACATATACTAGTTCTGTGGCCACTCAGGAAATAGTCAGGCACGGGAAGGGTTTTGTGGCTCCCGGTGTTTTCTTTTCTGTGGGAAACTGGTCCAAATGGCTCTTTGAGTGTTTAAGGTTGCCAACCCCTGAACTAGACTCTAGGTATACTGTTTCCCAAATGCCTTTCTCCCTGATCGAACCATGTCATACCATTTAAATCAAATATTTAATACATAATGTATGGAAGATATAAAAATAATAAACCCAGCACTAACTGACGTAGTTTAAATCAAGTTTTACATTTATTGCTTGAATATAACATTTGGGTAGTATATCTGTTATAGAATAGAATAGAAATAGAAATAGAAATAGAAATAGAAATGGAAATGGAATGGAATGGAATGGAATGGAATGGAATGGAATAGAATAGAATAATAGAGTTGGAAAGGACCTTGCAGGTCTTCTAATCCAACCCGCTGCTTAGACAGGAAACCTTACACCACTTCAGACAAATGGTTATCCAACATCTTCTTAAAAACTTCCAGTGTTGGAGCACTTAATTATGGCAGAATTAAGGTTATCTGTGTCTTACGTGGTAAGCAATGTCAGAGATCTGCACATATTTGCATTTAAAACGTATCTTTGATGTAGACCAGCATCTGCATAAAAATAAAAAATAAAATGTCTTGCTGAAATCTCACCATGGCAAAACATCATAAAAGCGTAACATTAAACATGAAGAATAAAATGTTCAGTATCAAATATTTTTTCCTCTGAACTGTAACAGAGACTATATTTCTAACAATATGATTTTATTCATATTTATCAAGCAGAGGGTTACATAGCAACATCCAAACAGTTACATTTTTTGTAACAATTTACTATTTTTGGGAAGAAAGGATAGGAGAAAAGAAAGATTCCAGTAGATTGCTTTTTTTTTTTTTGTCTTCTAGAAACTTTTTTGGGCTTCTCATATCCTATCTGACAATGTATTTCTAACTATCAATTATCTAAGTTACCATTGGCAATAATGAACTATAACTGTTTATTTATTCTTTCAACTGTATACTACATCCATTGGAAGACAGGTGAGCTATTCATATCATACATCCAATACATTATATATATTTCTTGGACATTGACATTGCTGTTCGTTTTCTTAGCTTTGATCCTTCATGGCTGATGGATCTCCTTATGCAATACTGTGCTTACCTATTTCTTACAACAAAGTTTAATGATATACAGTATGAGACAACCATAGGCTGTTTTTTCCCCAGCTATGTTATCACAGAACGTGGCACCAGAGGTGGGTTCCTCCTGGTTCGGACCAGTTCTCTAGAACCGGTAGCGGGAATTTCTCGCCGATCGCTGAACTGGCAGCGATGGCCGGCTGGACAAGTCCCCAAACCGGTCCTCTGGCTTGAAATCCGTCTACCGGAGCCAAATTTGTGATAAAATAACCCTCACACATGCGCAAAGCCTCCTGCACATGCGCAGATGAGTTTAACCCAGGAGCGACGGAAGTGCACAAAATGCACACTTCGGGCGCGACCCCAAACTGGTAGTGAAGGTAAGTAGAACCCATCTCTGCCTGGCACATATTAGGCCTGAGAGGAAATGACAGGTTAAGATCACCCAACTGGGTTTCATTCCTAAAGGAGATCCAATCCTGGATCTTGCCCTCTAGTTCAGCACCATAACCACTACACCATGCTGGATCTCACAGTTTTTTTTTTTCTTGGACATTGTAGGTTATAAACATGCACCAAATCAACAGAATGTAGGAAGCATATACCGTATTTTTCGGAGTATAAGACGCACCGGAGTATAAGATGCACCTTAGTTTTGGGGGAGGAAAACAAGGAAAAAAGGCCTCTGCCTCCCAGCAATTTGCCAAACAACAAACAGCAAACAGTACAGATGATATACACTGTTGTATATCTGTGCATGTGTGCCTGACCCATAGAAATGGCAAAGAATTGGAGAAATGTACATTTATGTCAGTATATTAATCCCAGAAAGTTTTCTTAAATGTAATCACACTAACTCCTCCCAATTATTTAAATAGATCTACTCCAAACATGACTAAGTCAGAGTTTCTCAGCTGCCTTCTTTTAATACTAATACTTAATACTAATACTTAATTCTAAAACAGGACATTTCAGATTATACTTTTACAGATCTTTTAAATTGATGTGGCTTTCTGGAAGTATTCTCTGCTATTTAAAAGAAGATACAATAGCACTGGGCCTCTTCAAAGCAAGCATTTATTTTAAAAAGCTTCTTCATTTTGTTAAGTTGTCTAGAACAATAATAAAGCAGTCTTTAAAAATAAGTCTAATAATTTGAACACTCTACAAACATTTAACAAAATAACATATTAACAGAATCTGCCTCTACCTAGGATAGAACTCACAACCTCCTGATTGTGAGGCAAGAGCTCTAGCTCTGAGCCATAGCAGTTATAGCTTGCCTCCATTTGATTTCAGCAGCCTAATGTTGCCAGCAGTTTATCTCCCAGCATTTTGTCTCATTACAGCCACCTAGTTAGTTTCATTTTACTACGTGGCTTGCAAGCCTGTCAGCTGTAGATCGGGAGGCAGTTTATCTCTTCTTGTGCTCTTCTTGTGCTTTGCCCTGTTTGCTGCAAAGAGGTAAATTGCTGGCAGGCAGAAACCAAAGGGTGGGGGTGGCTGGGTGGGGCAGCATTCGGTGTATAAGACGCACCCAGGTTTTCACCCTCTTTTTGAGGGTAAAAAGGTGCGTCTTATACTCCGAAAAATACGGTAGATATTACTGTATGTGTACTTAGTGTCTTGGTTATTACATGGATTATATCCACATATGTGTTTCCAGTGATACAAACATTTTCTCTGCCCAAAGTGTTACAACTTATTCCTAATCCTACAGTAATTGAAACACCATTTGCACTCTCTCCTCTCCAAGGTTAACTTTGAGATAAGTATTGCTCTATATCTCCGAGCAGTGGTGTAATCTACTTACCTTTCCTACCAGTTTGGAAGCACACGCATGCACAGAAGGCTTTCCGCATGCGCAGAGAGTTAAAAACAATAAAATGGTGATGTCCGGCCAGGTGGAGCCTTG
The DNA here is from genome assembly GCA_023053685.1 of Diadophis punctatus similis. Taxonomy (NCBI): domain Eukaryota; kingdom Metazoa; phylum Chordata; class Lepidosauria; order Squamata; family Dipsadidae; genus Diadophis; species Diadophis punctatus. The sequence goes on from JALIGW010000013.1 coordinate 9,714,994, forward strand.
CGCTGCCACCGCTACTGGTTTTCCAAATCACCAGTGACCGCCGCTACCGGTACGCCCATACTGGGCCGAACCGGTAGCATTTCACCCCTGTCTCCGAGTCATATTCATATCAATGGGTGCTTTCTTGCATCTATGAACTACGGTGGTTAGAGTGCAGTACTGCAGGCTACTTCTGCTGACTGCTGGCTGACTGCAATTTGGCAGTTGAAATCTCAACAGGCTCAAGGTTGACTCAGCCTTCCATCCTTCCAAGGTGGGTAAAGTGAGGACCCAGATTGTTGGGGGCAATATGCTGACTCTGTAAACCACAGTCATAAATGTGAGTCAGCTGTCAAGCATCTGAATGTAAATCACATGACTATGGGGATGCAGCAATGGCCATAAGTATGAAAAATGGTCATAAGTCACTTTTTTCTGTACCATTGTAACTTCGAACAGTCACTATATGAACTGTTGTAAGTTGAGGACTACGTGTATTCCTGTTGGCAAGACCATAGCCAAAACTATAGCTGCACCCCCAAGCAGCGGTGGGTTGCTCCTGGTTTGGACTGGTTCTTAGAACCCGTAGTGCCAGTGGCAGGAGGCTCCACCCACCCGCCCGGGACGATTCTCTGCATGCACAGAAGTGTCGCACCCGCGCACGAGTGCACATGCAAACTAGCAGCAAAATTATTTAGAACCCACCACTGCCCCCAAGACATGTCTCAGTGTCTTTAGCAAGGCCATGCGACTATATAAAAATGGATTGATGATTGCTCAGCAGAAGTATCTGTGCAGAAAATGTCCCCTGATGTCCCTCTAACTTTGTTAATATTCCTGGGACAGGAAGGAAATTGGATAGCAAAAAGCAGAGAAAATAAATTAGATGTTTCTACTTATAATCATATGATAATACTCCCAGTTGTAACTTTTGCAAAATTGGAGTTCATTTCTGAGATTCTCTGTCTGAACAGGGTAATCAAGTGAAACTCTCCCTGTTGGCCAGCTCTACAGACCTGGGCCCTTCCTGGTCTTCTGCAACTTCTCCCAGTAGTGCGTCTTCATTAAGCTACCATGAAGTAAGAGCAGGCATTTCCTCCTGAGGCTTCCCCCAAAGTAATCATATTTGCAATATCTTCAGAATTGCTCGGCACACAGGGGGCTATTTTATTTCCTGATCCTGCTGATTTAGCCCATTCTAATAAAAATGATCTTTGGATGGGAAACAATATTACTTCAGCCTTATCTTACAACATTTTTTAATCCACTGATTCCCAGACCAATCCTGTCAAAATGGTTGTTTGGTTTCTCCAGCTTCTATGAGACTCTTTCCTGTATAATTCACCAGAAACTTGCAATGTGGTGTGTGTATGTGTGTGTGTGTGTGTATTCTTTTTCAACTATCATTTTAAGAAAATGGTATAGCACTTCCCAGCAAATAATCAGGGTTACCGAGTGCAGACTGTATTACAAGATAAAATTCTTTACGAGAACAGCTTTATTTTGAAGAACATCCTGGCAAGTCAACCTCTGTAAGATATAACAGGATGTCAAGGTGGAAGGAAGAATTTAAAAGTTAAGGAGACAAAGAGACCCAACAGGTTTCAAGAGACTTTCTCTTATATGGGAGGAATTTGAGCCTGTCACTCCTGATGATGTGGACAAGGCCATAGGAGCGATGAGCGCCTCCACTTGTTTATTGGACCCGTGCCCCTCCTGGCTGGTTTCGGCCAGCAGGGAGGTGACACGCGGCTGGCTCCAGGCGGTTGTGATCTCATCTTTGAGAGAGGGGTCCATCCCACAGCCCTTAAAAGCTGCGGTGGTGAGGCCCCTCCTCAAGAAGCCTTCCCTGGACCCAGCGGATTTAAAGAACTTCCGTCCAGTCTCCAACTTACCCTTCATGGGTAAAGTTGTTGAGAAAGTGGTGTTGCTCCAACTCCTGCGGTTATTGGAGGACACTGATTATCTGGATCCCTTTCAGTCGGGTTTCAGGCGCGGCTACAGTACGGAGACTGCTTTGGTCGCGCTGATGGATGATCTCTGGCGAGCCCGGGATGGGGGTCATTCCTCCATCCTGGTGTTACTTGACCTCTCAGCGGCTTTCGATACCATTGACCATGGTATCCTTCTGCGTCGTCTTGGGGAGGTGGGAGTGGGAGGCACTGTTTTACGGTGGTTCTCCTCCTACCTCTCTGACAGGACGCAGTCGATGTTGACAGGAGGACAGAGGTCGGCCCCTAGGCCCCTAACTTACGGGGTGCCCCAGGGCTCGGTCCTCTTGCCCATCCTGTTTAACATTTACATGAAACCGCTGGGTGAGATCATCCGACGACACAGGGTGAGGTATCAGCAGTATGCTGATGACACCCAGTTGTACATCTCCACCCCGTGTCAGTTCAGTGAAGCAGTCGAGGTAATGTGCCGCTGCCTGGATGATGTGAGGGTCTGGATGGGAGTGAATAGACTCAAACTCAACCCTGACAAGACTGAGTGGCTGTGGATATTGCCCCCCAGGGATTATGTCGACTGCCCCTCCTTGGTTCTTGGGAGAGAAAAATTGACTCCCTCAGAACGGGTTCGCAATTTGGGTGTCCTCCTAGATCCACAGCTAAAATTGGATCAACATCTGTCAGCTGTGGCTAGGGGGACCTTTGCACAGATTTGTCTTGTGCACTAATTGCGACCCTACTTGGAGAGGGAGGCTTTGCTCACAGTCACTCATGCCCTTGTTACCTCACGGCTAGACTACTGTAACACACTCTACATGGGGCTACCCTTGAAGAGCATCTGGAGACTGCAATTGGTGCAGAATGCAGCTGCGCGAGCTGTGGTGGGTGTACAGAGATACACCCACGTAACACCCATTCTCCGCCAGCTGCATTGGTTGCCTATTAGTCTCCGGTCACAATTTAAGGTCTTGGTTTTGACCTTTAAAGCCCTACATGGCTCAGGGCCAGGTTACCTTCGGGACCGCATCCTACCACATACCTCCCTATGACCAGTTAGGTCCAACAGAGAGGGCCTCCTCCGGGTCCCGTCGGCCAAACAATGTCGGTTGGCGGGGCCGCGGGGGAGGGCCTTCTCTGTGGGAGCCCTGTCCCTCTGGAACCAACTCCCACCAGAGATCCGGACTATCCCCACTCTACTGGCCTTCCGTCAATAGCAATAGCAATAGCACTTTACTTATATACCGCTTCATAGTGCTTTGCAGCCCTCTCTAAGCGGTTTACAGCGTTCAGCATATTGCTCCCAACAATCTGGGTCCTCATTTTACCCACCTCGGAAGGATGGAAGGCTGAGTCAATATAGCAATAGCACTTTACTTATATACCGCTTCATAGTGCTTTGCAGCCCTCTCTAAGCGGTTTACAGAGTTCAGCATATTGCCCCCAACAATCTGGGTCCTCATTTTACCGACCTCGGAAGGATGGAAGGCTGAGTCAACCTTGAGCCTGATGAGATTTGAACAGCTGAACTGCTGAACTAGCAGTCAGCCTGCAGTCACAGCATTTAACCACTGCACCACCTCAGCCGTGAAACATGGCTCTTCCGACAGGCGGGGTGAATAAGGAGATCAGATTCCCCCATGAATGGTGTTTTTAATAATGTTTTAATATTGTTTCATTTTTAAATTGCTATAATTGTTTTTTTACTGTACGTTTCTTATCCATGTTGTACGCCGCCCTGAGTCCTACGGGATTGGGAGGCCTATAAGAGCGTAGAAATAAATAAATAAATAAATAAATAAATAAATAAATAAATAAATAAATAAATAAATAAATAAATAAATAAATAAATAAATAAATAAATAAATAAATAAATAAATAAATAAATAAATAAATAAATAAATAAATAAATAAATAATAAATAGAAGCACAATATGTTGTGGTGCATGACTGATCAACACCAAGAGACATCCCAAATATGGAAAATCTTCCCAAAGGAGCTTGTCTGCTGCTCATACAACACCCATCTTAGACCAAAGGAAGACCTTTTATTTTCTCAGGCTTTTGATCTATAATTGTTTTTAATGCTTTTAATATTTATTATAATTGCTTGCTGCTCCTCATTCCAGATTCATTTTGCGCTGTTGGAAATTTTATGTCGTTTTGAAGCACTTTTAGGGTTCTCTTAAATTTTTATTATTATTTGGTGAACCTTGAAAACTAGGAGATATAAACAAGGAATTTGGCAGACCTCAAAGAGAAAAGAAAGGACATTACAGGCAGTTCCCGACTTACAATAGTTTATTTAGTGACCATTCAAAGTTACAATGGTGCTAAAAAAGGTGATTTATGACTATTTTTCACACGTATGACTGATGCAGCATCCCCACGGTCCTGTGATTTACATTTGGATGCTTTTCAACTGGTTCATATTTATGACAGTTGCAGTGTCTTGGGGTCACGTGGTCATCTTTTGTGACTTTCTGACAGACAAAGTCAATGGGGAAGCCATATTTACTTAACAACCGTATTGCTAATTTAACTATTGCAGTGATTCATTCAACAAATGGGGCGAGCAACATCGTAAAATGAGGCAAAATTCACTTAACAAAATTTTCACTTAGCAATATACTGCAAATTCTGGGCTCAATTGTGATTGTAAGAGAGGACGATCTGTATATACTGTACTATGAGGTTTCAAACTATATTCTATGGAATCTTGGAGTTGTTCAAAAGTTTAATTGGATCCATGAAAGGCCATTGGTATTTTAAAAGAAAACCATTCAAACGAGACCACATTTCTATTATTAGAATTTTGCTCAAGAAAAGTCACACTAAAGACAATGGTGGAGACTAGAGCAATTTAAGCTTTGCCTTTTTTTTACACACATCACACATGATGTACTCTGATGGGTATACCTTCAATCAAACTCTTGCTGTTGCCATTTTGACTATTTTGACTAAACCCTGAAGACAACCCAGCTTTGTGTTTTGATCTGGGATTATAAACTTTATTTTCTTAGAACAGGTTCCACAGCCTGTAAAGTTTGCAAAATAGCTGTAGATAGTCATTTGTGTTGTTTTAATGTAAGTTGTAATGCAATGTTTTACTTCATTTTTTAAGATCAACTTTGCATGTTTATCTGGAAAATGGGGGGGGGGGAGGGTGACAACTCCAAAATTTCCCCGTGATGCCATTCTATAAGGAAACAACATAATCCAATATATTGTGTTTCTTTTCAAATTTGGCAACTTTTAAGATGTGTGGACTTCGACTCCTAGAATTCTCCAGCCAATGCTGGAGTTGAAGTCCAGATATCTTAGAGTTGTCAGTTTTGAAAAACAGTGATATTGTTGGGCTTAGACTGAGAAAGTTGGTTTTCTTTAAAAGTAAAGATTTCTGGGAAGCACTGAGTCTCTTCAATAGATATTTCAATGTATGCAGAAGGGAATCATAGTTAACCTTGAAGATCTTCAACATCAAGCTGAATAATTCTAATTTAATAAGTATTGTCCAGTTGAAAATTAGGGAAACATATAAACATTATGGTGGTACAAAATATATAAATATTAATAGGATGGAGTTCTCTCCTTTTAAAAATGATTCAATATGCTCTCTATTAATTTCCTTTTAAATCTGTGGGTTTAACACAGAGTTGTTTTATGATGCCCTCTTGTACGTTTGTGTGTTTTATTTCATACTGTGTATTCTAATCATTTTAAAGACAATTTATCTCCATCCTTGCCTTAAAGCATTTCTGTTGACTAGAAGACTTTTAAAAAGCTGTTTCCAGCTGTGCTATAGTTTAGTAAATTATATTGAAGGTTAGGAGATTTTTTTCTTTTTTGCTTTGTTTTCTACTGCAAATCTATGGAGATGAATCTTTAATATTTATTTTAGAAAAGCTGTTTCATATGCTTTGTTTCCTGCTGTTTCCCTGAACAACTCTATAAAACTTTTTAATGAAGCTGGTTGAGAGTTCCTTCTATTCCTACCACTTTAGAACTGAAAGCTTCCAGAGTAACCAGCAAATCAACATTCCGTAATCTAAAAAGGGGGAGTTTGAGAAATTTAGAGGCAATGTTTCTCAAAATAATATCTAAATATTATCTTTAAAATGTTGGCCATGGTCCAGCAATCTAGTTAAGCACACTTAAACCTCTTTGTGGATATTAGAGTTCCTTCCAATGTTTATTTGTTTAAAAGAGTTAAACCATGTCTTTATGCGATATTGAATGAGGCTCATGTTTTAAATTTAAATCTATATTCATAGTCAAAGATAACCAAATATATAAAAATAATAAAAATATCTAAAAAGATGATAATAACCAAAAGAAGAACAGAAAGAGACATGAGAAGACAAAGTATTATATGGCCAGTACATTAAAAATAATAGCAGGCAAAATAATAATAACAAGACCTGCCAATGGCTAAGAGCAGGAAAGTTGAAGAAAGAGACAAAGGGGCTAATTCTGGTTGCATAAGACCAAGCCTTTAAGAACAAATATATACAAAGCCAGAATTGAGAAGCAGCAACAGACTACAAGTGCTGCCTCTGCAAAGAAGCTGAAGAAATCTTGTTAACTGATGCCAAAAGATCACACAGACTGACTACAAACAACAGCATGACAAGTAGCAACAATGGTGCATTGGAATATTCCAGGGGTGAAATGCTCCCAGTTCGGGCGGGCCAGTCGGTCGTCGTAGAGCCGATAGAGCTGATAGCGATCGCAGTGCGAGGCTTCCCCCGCCCGCTTCCCCCACCCGCCTGGACCCCGCCATTTGGGTTCTTTTAACCTCTGTGCATGCGCAGAACACTTTGCGCATGCGCAGAGGGTAAAAGAACCCAAATGGTGGCATCCAGGCGGGTGGGGGAAGTGGGCGGGGGAAGCCTCGCACTGCGATCGCTATTGGCTCTACGACGACTGACTGGCCCACCCGAACCAGGAGCATTTCACCTCTGGAATATTTGCAATAAATACCACTTACCTGCAAGCAAGAATTGTTAGGACCAAAAAATAAAGAAAGTCATAGAAAATGAAGAAGATAAAAGTACTCTGGGACTTTAGAATTCAAACCAACAGACAGCTGCCACATAACAATGTTGAAAGTTGCACAAGACAATTGAAGAATAAAAAAATGGCATTGAAGGAAAGTGAAGAAGATGTACTGAACACTATGATAGTTTACTGACTACCAGAAAGACCAAACTGGCCTACAAAAAAGATGAAATAAAGAATAGAAAAGAGAAATAGCAAGGCAATCCCAGATCATGTTGCTACTATCTGAAGACAAAACTAAGATCTAATGTGTGACCCAATCATGAGTTGAGTCCCTAATATATGGGACAAGGTTATACAGTGTACATCTAAATGCATAGAAGTTATTAACATATTTCCAAAATGAAGAGAAATAAGCTGTGCAGCATTAGATCTCCTTTTTATGATAACAATATTTCTGTTTCTGAAAAACCTGCAGTGGGAAGGACCTGCAACACAAACTTTTCATTGTGGTCTATGGTTTCTCAAAAATATGACAAGGAGAAGTAATAATAACGGCCAAAACTATATCCATACTGTACTATAAAGGAAATGCAAGAAGGCATTCTAAATGGCCTTCTTTGGTCAAAGAGCAAGGCACTTAAGGAACGATATATTTCACTTCCTGCTAGGTTGAGCAATACAATCGCCTAAGTCCGCTTTAAATATTTGATTACAGCCTTCTCCATTCATATAATATTTATGCCCACTTTGAGTACTGGAACGTTTGATGCCCGTAAATATACAATTTCCTGGTTTAATGATTTGCCAGGAACGTTTGAACTTCTATATAAACACAGTTTAAACAACAGTTTGGCAAATGATCTCCTTGGACCCCAAAACATGACAGATATAAGGTTGGTGTTTCATACAGCCAACTCATCATGTGTGCGTGGGGTGGGGGGGGAGGTAAGAGCAGTATGAACAACTTCATTAACCTGTTGTTAATTTAAATCCTGAAGGTGTCTGGTGATCCAACAAGCTAATGGCAGCTCAATAATCATGCCCTCTGGCCTACCATGGATAGGTGATCAGCAAACGTCTAGAGTTTGCTGATCACCTAGAGTTGCATAAGTATACTGACAAACATTGGATGGTTTGTTCTTGGTAAGTCATGTCTTCAAGATTGCTTGATTCCAAAGGCAACACTTCTTAGCTACCCTTTTTTATTCCCCTTTTCTCTCTTTCTATTTTTCTTAGCATACTAAGTAACTAGGTCTTACACATTTTAAGAGCTATTTCTACCAGTGCAATGTCTCCTTTTCTAAATGCAAAACAATCAAGTGTGGAACTGAGATGTAAAACGGAGGTGCTGTTCCTGTATTTTGTCTATTTCAAGTTAGTGCTTCCTAAGTATATAATGTATTCTGATTCTGCATGTTTGCTATTTTTAAAATAGATAAATAAATAAATATAAAGAGATCAAAAGACACAAAAAAGACAGTCATAGCAGCAGTAGTTACATGGGCTCTGGCTCACTTACAAAAATGATGGATGAATTTGTATAAATCACATACTTGCACTCTCCTTGCTTCACTGACAAGTTCAACTTAATGCATACTAAGATCATGCATAGTTTGTCTTGATGTAAACAAAGATTTTATGAAAGTCTCTCATCTAGGATTACATATGTTTTGCTGTTTTCATTGGGGAAGAGGTTGTTCGTGACTTAATCTGCTAATGGTTTTTACATCTTATTTTTTTTAAAGTTGAAGTCTTTTCCATGCTACAAGACAATTTGTAAATCCTTTTATAAATAATATAAAAAATACACGTACCGTGTCTTGATCTAAAAAAAAGCCAAGAAGAGAAAAGATACAAGCAAAATGGCTTACTTTCAATCTAGAGTATCAGTGAAGTAAAGAATCTCTATCTGGATGGCAATTTGGCCTGGGAAATTCATATCGAGGTAATCAAGTTAAAACTATGAGTAGCTCTTATGAAATCAGGAACCAGAATATATTTGTCCTAGGAATCCTCAAGCTGAAACATTCAGGTGAACTAGACAATTCACAACTTTACTGACTCCAGTCTAAAAACATGATTTGCAGTATAGTCAGAACATCAGTTGTGCATCTATTTTTTTCCATGTCTTATCAATGCCACAATGCTCTGGCTTGAAATCTCTGTTGTTTACCAGTTAAGGATATGCCAAAGCAGAATAGCAGTTTGCAAAATTAGTGAACATTTATAGTTATTAGTTTGCAAATTGTCGTTGACAATCTACATAGCTATTGAAACATATTGATGCTTGTAAGACAGTTATATTGCATAGGTCTTTGTACTATATTCCCATTTATTCACCTTTATTTGAGCTGTGGTAAAATTATGCTTTAGATTAGAATATCATTATGGTTTTATGAATATGTAAAATTTCTGAACTATTTGAAATTTGGAAACTTTCAATTCTGATTGTAATTTACATTGCCTAACCTTTTGTTCACTTATATCTTTGAAAGCGTTTAGTATATAACTTCTGTCATAAGCTAATACAATATGCACGGGAAATGAATTTGTTCATTCAACTATAATTTTCTGCTGAGTTGAGCTCTTCATTTTTCAGTGAGTTAACTTTCTATTAAAATAAAGCAACTGAAAACCTGCTAGTTAGTTTATGAGACCAACACCAATTATCATTTGTGAACTTAATGCTGAAAACTGAAAGGCAGGTAATGCCCTCAAACAAAAATCATGACATAAAATGCTTTTCCATTGAGGAGTATAATTGTTGTTTTATTGTATATATCTGGCAATAGTGCTCAATATCTGGCTTTCTGAAAATGATGTCTCATCATATCCTATGTTTTGATATTGGTCAGATGTACTGCCATGAGAACATAAAATATTTGATATAAAGCAATATAATGTGATGAAATATAACAGAGTTTTAGAACTAATTTGTTAGGATTTGCCTCTGGTCTTCTGAATGTTGTTGGAGGATGTCGTCAAGAGATTATTTATGATGATGGACAAGCTTCCTGAAGCTGTGTTGAGTTAACCTTTAGGGCTTCCTTGAATTAGTACAGACCATGAATGAGAAGGAGCATCATTTGGTTAGTATCCAATATTTTCAACAAGTGACTCTTCCTGGCTCCACAAATACAATTCAGGGACTGTGATTTGTGAAATATTTTGCCTTGTCTACCATTTAGGCTTAGAGAATCAAAAGACTGCATTTGCTTACCACTGATATAGCCCCATGTATAACCCAAAATAAATGGAATGCCCAAAATAAAGTATCATTGCTAAAACCAGGGGCGGGTTCCTAATTTTTTTACTACCACTCTGTGGGCGTGGCTTATTTTGTGGGTGTGGCTTGCCGGCCATGTGACTGGGTGGGCATGGCTTGCCGGCCATGTGACTGGGTGGACGTGGCTTCTCGGACTGCTGAAGGGAGAGGAACTGAGATAGGTCCTGCCGCCCATTCCCCCTCCCCTCAGCAGCTCGAGAAGCCTCGAACGTGCAAAACTGCCTGGGATCATCACTGCGCTTTCGTGGCTTCTCGGACTGCTGAAGGGAGGGGAATGGAGATAGCTCCTGCCGCCCGTTCTTTCAGCGTCTCACGCGCTCCCTCAGCCATCCTCCCTTGCTTGGACTCACTGTGGGGTAGGAAGGCAGCACATGCGCAGTGCCGGAAGCTCAGCTTCTGGGCATGCACAGAAGAAAATTTTTTAAAAATATTAATTTTTTTTAAAAAAAATGGCGGCGGCCAGCACCAGCAACCAACTGCACTGGTACTGTGACGTCACCAGCGGACTGCTACCGGTGCTATAGAGTGGACCGCACTGGTAGGAACCCATCACTGGCTAAAACCATATATAAAAGAAACATTGGGCCTCAACCTCCCACAATTGTAACTTGTTTTAGGGAGATCACAAGGGTTTCTTGCTCAAACACATTCATAAAACGGCCTTTTATAAATTGTTCGTGGTGTGCTTGTGCAAACCAACAGAGCCCTTATTCACAAATGGGCAAAGATGCCTGAATTATACATCCCCCAAGGTGAATCAAAGCAAACAGAATGCAGAAAGACAAAGCAGCCCAGATGGTCTATCAACAGTTAATTAAGTGGCAGAGCCCAAGCCAGGCTTGTGCTGCCAACCTCATTGCCTGCAGACCCTACACAGGAGTCCGATTTAGACTGCTGGACGAAATCCTGGTACAGATTGGCATCAGCATCCTGTGACATGCCTTTGAAACACAGCCAAGCAACAAAAGAAAAAAGAAAGCAAAATGAGAGTGAGTCTGCTAGGGTAGATTTCTTTTCTTTTAACAATGGTGGGATATAGCTTCTTTTTTTTTGTTTCTCAGTGCTGGGTCTGAGTGAGCCAAATGAAGATTATTGATTTATTGTTCCAAATACTGAATTGTCCCAAAGAGTAGTGGCAAAACTAAATCAAGGTCACACAGAATAATAGGACTTGGCTTCTATTGACTGTGTTTACCTATTACCCCATTGGAAATTATCTCCAGCTTTCTGAATATAAAGGCTGCCTTGTTGATTTTCTTCCCCTACTACCAAGAAAACTTTTTTGTATTTATAAGACAAAAACAGGGTTGACTTAATAGCTAGATTTTATATCTAAAGGCAAGAAATCCAACAATTGTTTGCTTTCCACTTTCTCACAAGCCTTTGGAAAATCGGTCTCTCTTGCAGTTAATCAGACCTATTCTGTGTGGTTGCAGACTTTTCAGAACTTTACTACAATGGGAAGCTATGCAGACATTACTTGGATATAAACCACAATGCCCGTTCCTTTTCTCACCCTATTTTTAAAACATCTTTCTTTATGGAGATTGATTGGAAACTCAAAAGCTTTCACAATATTTTGTCAGGCTTGAGTTGTCTTGATAAAAGCATTGGTGTCAGTATAGATTCTGAAGGGCAGCTTATATTTTGGACTTTGGCAATGAAGGGTATTTAAAATCCAGGTTATCTTTCTTCAGATTGGAATAGGGGTTCCTGAAAGAAGCAAAATAGAATAAGAGCAGTACAAAAGAAAAAGAAAAAGAAAAGCAGTTTCAGTTTGAAACAAAAGGAGATGATCAAGGCCCTTTGTGTGTCATAGAGAGAAGAGGTAGAGGAGGGTTCTCCAAAGAAAAGAGACAGAGAAATGAAAAAGTATAAAATCTGGAAAGTTTCCACAGTTTTTTCCCCAAACTCCAAATCATTCTTCAACTCTATTCTTGATAGAAATTTTTCAAATAGAACCCTACCTACACACTAGGTACATGCATGATGTCAAGAAATACTGCATTACAGGTAGTCCTCAACTTATGACCACAATTTCCATTGCTAAGGGATGTCATGCTTAGCAATGGCAATCCCAGCAGCGCCTGTTGCCATTGTTAACTGAATTGCAAAAATTGTTAGACTTTATCCAAGCCATTTTCCTCCCAATCCCGAGCCTTGGTAAGGTAAGGAATGGCCTCCTCTTCAACTCCCTCTCCTATCTATCTCTCACCCATATCTTGTGTGCCTTACTCTGAGACTGCTTGTCACACTTGGTTCAGGGGCTTCTTTGCTTGTATTAGAGTTTGTTGCAAAATCAAAACCAGAAGCACACCCAGATAACTGATTCAGCTGGATTCATTAACTTCTTTATAAACATAGTAATGTTTATGTAAATTAATTTACAATACCATTAGCAGAGTTCTTCTTCAATGTAGTTACAAGTAAACACAAGCAGGAGAGTTAGTTTCATTTCAGCAGAGCAGACAAGCACAGAGAGTACCGAGTGGACAGAGCCACGCCCAGCCTTAAGCTTAAATTTCCAGTTTTGATTCTCTGCACAGACTCAGAAGCAGTTAACTCCCATTGGCTGACTTAGTTGCTATGCCTATTCATTGGCTAACCTTGTTAACATGGGCTCTCCCAGTTCATGAATATCTTAACAGCTTGCCCCACTCTGGGGCAGCAAAAAGCCCCTGAGACGCAGCACAGCACAAAGCCACAGTGTTCCAGGAAGCCCCAACCATTCCAGCAGTGCAGTGCAAAACTGCAGTGCCCTGGGAAGTTCCAACTACCCCAGCAGCACAGTGTAAAGTCACAGAATGCCAGGAAGCCCCATCTGTCCCGGAGACATAGCACAAAGCTCTAGAATCCCAGGATGTCCCAGCCACTCCAACAGCACCCTGGGAAACCTCAGCCATCCCAATCCAATCCTGTCCACAGTCACCCTCATGACCCACACTTAATGGCCCTCACCACTCTGCACTCTAACACCCCTGCTGACCTTTGTCATCATCTTCTTCCCACTGCTGACAAAGCACACCCACACAAGGCAGCTCCTGACTGTTCCTGGCATTCTTCTAAGGCCACAGGTGTCATTCTCCAAATTATCTCAGTCAGATAATATCTTCATTTGAAGCAACAGGCATGCAATGTGAAGAAAGGCACGTGTGGCCACCTCACAAGGTTTTGGAAGGTGTCTATTTCACTGCTATTTCACCACTGCTGCTAAGCAGTGCTGGTGTGCAGGGTGTAGAAGTATAGAGATTGAGGTGAAGGGAGTTGTAGCACCCCTTATGTGGTCATAAGTCTGGGTATGCTGCTAAGTGCCCAAATTTTGATCATGTGACCAAGGGAGGCATAATAGCTGTAACTTTGGATGGTCACTGAACAAATAGTTGTAAATCAGGCACTGCCTGTATAGTATTAGGACTTCACTAAAATATGAGTCACTATATGAGACAGATGACTATATAAACGTGATAAATACAAATAAAATATATTGATAGATATTTTAAAATACTAACTACATATACTGGTTGTTTTCCAAAATGTAAGAAAATTTCATGCTGAAATTCATACTTGAATAGCAGTCTTCCAGAAATTCCAGGGATATAGATTAAATAGGGAAATTGAAAACAAAATCCCAGAAGGAGGCTGTTGTCAAGCAAATTGCTTGGATGGATTCATACAATCATTAGGAGTTGAACTTGACTTGAGGGAGTCTTTACACACTTTTATTTTCAAATTAAGTTTGAAATGAAATGAAATAACAGAATAAAAATTGGTGAATAGTTCACAATCCATCATTATGGGTACTCTTTCACTGGAATTAAAATCAAATAGAGCTTAAAGTTCTTTGTTTAAAATATTTATGTGGCTACCATTCTTGTACAATATAACTCTGGATAGTTTACTTTCACAACATAGGAAAATAAAACAAAATTAAACACCATCTCAAGCTGTTGTAGCATTTCCATTCAACATATGTTGGGCTCAACTCCATCATGGCCCAATGCCTGGGGGAAGAACCGGGTCTTCATGGCCTTCCAAAAGGAGACTTCATCAATCTCTATGTAAAACTATAGCCAGAGAATAGTGATTTTTTGATTGAAACACTAAGTAATTTTTCATGACAACCATTGTGTACATGATTGCTTTTAGCTGCATGAGAATTAGTCTACATAAATCTATTGCCCATGAAATGATGGAAGCAAACCACTGCCACGCTGTATGGTAAGCAATCAAGTATGCTAATAATCAAATCTGTGAAAAAACACTCTTATCTATTGTTACTTATGGTGTGTTTTTTTTCCACAGAGAAGGAAAGCCAATTGCAATACAGTATAAAGAGAAATAGTGTATGAGAATTGGCTCATTGATGCAATAGGAATGCCTCTTCCAATACTTTCACAAAGAAGAAAAACCACCATCATTTTTTCAAAGTTAAAAAAAGAAAGTCATTTCACAATTTAAATATTAATGTCAAGAACAGAGGCAACAAAATGGGCTATGTGCAAGCTTTCAAGGAGCAAGACATCCAATTTCAAAAAGCGGGAAAGTAGAATATTTTTCCACATTTTTCATTTTCTAAATTATATTAAATTATATTAAATTATATTAGCACAAAATGTACAACATATATATATTAGCACAAAGTGTAAAACACCATATTTTTCCCTGTATTGTGTAAGAACAACAATGCGTAACAACAACTTATTGTAAGATTTATTGACTGTTAGCAAGAAAATGTCTTAATTTAAAAGTAAAAGTCCAAGAGTTGATCTCAAGGGCTGATGTTATTATCACCAGTTAGTTTCTATTATTATTTAGCAAACCCACCCAGAAAAAGTGAAAAGAGAAAGAATCATGGGATTAAGAAAGCAATAACCAATGACAAAGAGAAACTCCAGATCAAATCGAGAAAATCCCAATACAAGTGGAAAGCATGTGGAAAATCCAGCTACTGGCCCTCAGCCATCTCACTTGACTAGAGAAATCTTGTTTAACTCCAGAAACATTAATGCAGCAATTAGGTAAGCTAAAGTTTCACAACTCTATCAAGGTGTATTTTCCTTGCGAGATCTACTTTTTATATCTATCTAGCCCTCTCCTCTCTTCCTTATTCAGTTCTAGCTCGTTCCAAAGAACTTTATCCTGCAGAGCTGAATGGATCATTTTCTGTACATTTAGACTTTAGTGTAGAGAAAAGCTACTGACCTTATTTACAGAAAATAATGCAGAAGTGAGTATATTAATTACATCTGGAGGCACAAATAAGGCTATTACTCAACAAACATTCTTAAATATTCTCCTGTACTCATTATCCATGGGTTGGTGGCTGCAACCATGAGAATCCATGGCTTCAACTGCTTTTCTTAAAATAATGAAAACAACACTGTGCCATTATACACCACCCCTCAGTGATTACAACCTTTTGGCCATGGATGTGGAATTTTGGAATCTTTGCTGAAAGACAATATTTATGCCTGGCATAGGTATTTATCAAGCTGCACTTGGATTGTGTTCTTGGTTGTGCTTACAATGAGAAAACTAACAGTGACAAAACGGGAGTATGTGTTGGCACATTCATGCTTGGCTTCCATCTGCAATTAGTATGGCCAAGGAACTACTCCATTGCCGGCTGCCAACCAGAAAACATGTAGTGAAGCATAGATAGATGCACCAAATAGATGCACCAAGATAGATGGCCCTTCTTATGTCTTTGAATTCTTGTTGGATAAAAATATAACATTATAGGAATACATGTTGGAGTCTCTCTCTCTCTCTCTCTCTCTCTCTCTCTCTCTCTCTCTCTCTCTCTCTCTCTCTCTCTCTCTCTCTCTCTCTCTCTCTCACACACACACACACACACACACACACACACACACACACACACACACACACACACACACACATGTATACATACTGTATACATGGCACTCTAATCCTTAACAAATTTACTTAAAACTAAATAGCACTGAAGTTGGTGGGACTTCTCAATAATTCTGTTTAATTCTTAAAGTTTTATACACCTTAGGAATTTGAAGAATTGCACCACAGAGTTGCAGCAGTGATTCATTTTCATTTTTCTTTAGTATAACATTTGAGCTTGTATCACATAATTCTGTAAATGATAGTGTTGGCACTAAATTTGTTAAGAATACAGAAAAGCACTGCAAAAAAAGGGACATCAAATTCAATCAAAATTATTCTTCTTGGAATATGTTTCTAAGCATGTTTTCATTTTCAAAATATACTATTTTTATTTTAAACAAGCATGACATTACATAATGGCGGCATCAGAATCAGAATCAGAATCAGAAACCAGAATCCTGGTTTGGCTCTGCAACCAAACAAGACAGACACAGACTTCAACGGATAATTAGAACTGCAGAAAAAGCAATTGCTACCAACCTCCCTTGCATTGAGGACCTGTATACTGCACGAGTCAAAAAGAGTGCTGTGAAAATATCTACAGACTTGTCACATCCTGGACATAAATTGTTTCAATTTCTACCCTCAAAATGACGCTATAGGGCACTGCACACCAGGACAACTAGATACAAGGACAGTTTTTTCCTGAATGCCATCACTTTGCTAAGCAACTAATTCCCACAACACTATCAAATTGTTTACTAAGACTGTATTACTATTATTATTCTCATCCTTCCTAGTACCTATCTCCTCCCATTTGTGACTATAACCATGTTGCTTGTATGGTTACTATTTATATTGTTTTATTTGTTTCCTAGTATAATTTGATTGCTTATTAGTAAGCTATGACTATCACTAAGTGTTGTATCTTATGATTCTTGATGAATGTATTTCTTTTTCTTTTTATGTACACTGAGAGCATATGCACCAAAGACAAATTCCTTGTCTCCAATCACACTTGGCCAATAAAGAATTCTATTCTATTCTATTCTATTCTATTCTATTCTATTCTATTCTATTCTATTCTATTCTATTCTATTCTATTCTATTCTATTCTATCATGGCGGCATCAGAATCCTCCCAAAATAAAGGCAAAAGTAATGTCTTAGGATTCAGATTCTGTTGCGAACTGAAAGTAGAACAAAGTGTAATGGAAGTTACAGTAAGTCAGAAAAGAAGAAAGCAAGAATAAATATTTGAATGGAAATCAGTAAAAAAAATGCAAATCTTAGAGATTGCTCAGTCACATTCTAATTTGATAATTTCCCCAGGCTCTGAGGTTATAATATAATTTATCCAAGAATTCAGTAAGCATTCAGCAAAACTGTTTCATTGTGCTAAAAGACTTTGAATTTATCTACCCTGCCCTGCAAATATTTCTGGAGGTCAGAAATGAATAATGTCTCCCTTTATTAATTCCCCACCCACTGTCAAGACAACCTCAGTGTGTGATTTTCTGTTCTGGCTAATTTGCTTCTTTGCAGAAGAGGGAATATCATTTGAACTGACTGAGTCAGTATTTACCATGGTGTTTAATGCCATATAAAATTAACTTTTGCCATTGTGCTATAATAACACAATGGCTGTAATTCTTGCTTTGCAAATAGAAAGGTTCTGCTTTGAAACCTGGCAGAACCTTTCTTTAAAAAATGCAATTTATTGTTTTTGTTGTTGTTTCCTGAATGTCCTATCTTTCCCTATGTATCTTTTGGCTATCCTTATAAATATGTAGAGCAGTGGTTCTCAACCTTCCTAATGCCGCGACCTGTGCCCCAGCCCCGTACCCTCACCGTGCCCCACCCCGCCCCTGCGCCCGCCCCTGTGACCTCCGCCACCGCCATTTGGGTTCTTTTACCCTCTGCGCATGCGCAAAGCGTTCTGCGCATGCACAGAGGTAAAAGAACCCAAATGGCGGCGTCCGGGTGAAGTCTCCCGACCCCTGTGAAAGGGTTGTTCAACCCCCAAAGGGGTCGCGACCCCCAGGTTGAGAACCGCTGATGTAGAGAGTATGCACCAAACACATCTTCCTGTGGCACTCAACAGTCTGGGAAATATATGAGAAAATTCTTGTGCAAATAATCAAGTCTCAAGCCAGTAAAGATTTCAAGTTAACAGTAAAATCTACACTTGTGCTCAAAAGGCAATTGATAACTACCGTGAGTCTTTAAATAGAGACAATACGATCCCTATATCTTGCATCAGAAGGGAACCAGGATGCCACATTTTGAATCAGTTTCAGTTTCTGGATATCTTTCAACAGTAGGTTCAGGTAAAAGCACATTCAAGTAGTCAAGATGGACTGTAATCAGGCTGTGGATATCTGTAATTAAGTCCAGATGTCACAAGAAGAGTTGCATTAATTAAGTCCAGATGTCTCAAGAGCTGCATTTGGCACATTCATTGTAATTGTGCAGATGTGTTTCTCACCAAACCTTTAAAAAATAATAGTAGTGATTTGAATAAAACAATAAAAGATAATAAGAGAGAAAAAATAATTGCAAAAAATGTATTAAAAGATCCCCAAAAAGAGTTGCTACCCCCTTTATGACAAGTATAAAGAATTCCCTAATCGCTTCCAGTTCTCTTAGCTCACAAATATAAAACTCTTCATTCCTAACCCATTTCTTCAGAATAGGCAAAACAAGTAAGTAACATCTTCAATCCAATTGCCAGCAAAATATCTGTACAAAGCTCTAAGATTTTAATGTTAATCAAGGTATATAAAACTCAGCATTCCAAATCCCACCTCCTAACTATGACAACTATAACAAAATCCCATTTAATTTCCCAAGTCATGAAATTGTCCCAACATCCTAATATAAACAAAATTTTAAAATTTCAAATTTAACAAAACAAAAGGAGACCCTTTATATAAGGCAAACTCCAGGACACAATATTCCATATAACAGCTTATCTTCAAATACACATTTCATATCCACATTTCACAATGATAAAATAATACCTATATACTAATAGAGACAAAAAAAAACCTTTAACATACTGAAAAGAAATATTTTTTTAAACTTTAGTCTCTTCAAACTTCCTTACTTTAACTAAAGAAAAACAGTTTAGTGTAAAACAAGTTTAGGTACTATAAGAGTAGAATTACATGAACTAACTACAGTACATGGGAAAAAGCTTTTACATCATACCCATTTTAGACAAATTCAATAAATCCCAAAAGAATCATCTAAAATAACAACTCACCCCCTTTATCCCTGATTGAATATACCAACTTTATAGTCTAGATCAGTGATGGTGAACCTTTTTTGGTTCGTGTGCCAAAAGGGTGTTTTTCGCCATCCCCCAACTTCAGGAGGCTACCCTGAAGCCTGGGGACGGGAAATAACGGGCCAACCGGAAATTCGTTTCTGAACTTCCGATTGGCCTGTTTTAGCTCTCCCCAGGCTTCAGGGAAGCCTCCTGAAGTTGGGGGATGGTGAAAAACAGCCTGATGGGCCAACCGTAAGTTCATTTTTGAACTTCCGGTTGGCCCATTGAACTTCCGGTTGGCCCGTTTTTTGCCATCCCCAGGCTTCAGGAGGCTTCCCTAAAGTCTGGGAAAAGCGAAAATGGCTGAAAAGAAGGGCGAAAATCAGCTGTCCAGCTTACGCTGGAACTGACATAGGGCAACACCTTGCGAACCCTATGATATGACTCCGCGTGCCACCTGTGGCACGCGTGCCATGGGTTCGCCATCCCAGGTCTAGATATTAGAGAAAGCATCTTGTGTTGTTATGTTGTCATCTCTATCAAGCTTGTAATTCTGAGTTAATGTCACTTTTGTAATCTATCATTTGTAATGAATGGTACATTCAGAGCCTGAAAGAGATTCATCTATAAGTAATCCTCAGTTTATGAAATTAGAGTCCTAAATGGTAGTGGTTGATAAACAGGTCACAACATGACCATGCCATATTTTGCAACATTTTCTGTGCTGTTTGTTAAGCAAACTGTTTCATTAAGCAAACCCATTGTAGCCAATGGGAAGGTTTTTTGCCAGAAACTGGAAGTAAATACACCTTTTGGCAAAAAATGCTGAAACCTGCAAACACGTGACTGTGGGACAATGCAAGTGGCCGTAAATGGGGGCCAGTTAGCAAGTGCCCAGAATGTCATCAGATGATAAGGGTGGAGGAGTGTTGCAATTTTAAAACCATGTCATAAGTAGCTCTAGGAAGTCCATGATATTTTGAATAATCGCTAAGTGATCGGTCATAAATTGAGGACTATCTATTGACCTTCTGGACATTCCTCACTTAATATTTAACAGAACAGTGTCTTCATACTATGAGTAATGATTGACAAAACTCTGCTTAGTAACCTCAGAGATAAATTGGATTCGAATATGAGAACAATCCATTTGCTGCAATTTCTATACGTTTCCCCCCCAATCTTTTTAAAGAAATCTTGTTAAAAGAAATCCTGGAGGAATCTTGCCTTCTGGTGAAGTGAAGTAGTATCAAGAGCTTGGCATCAAGTAGATCAGACCAAGGAAATAAACCTTTTTTGTTGCTAGCAATTGGTCTCCAGAAACATCTGAGGAGGATTGCCAGATTTTGTGTGTTTGCTAATTGCTGAGGTTCTGGGAACCAGCAATGTTTCCTGGTTAATTTATCCCACTTCAAATAAGGTTCATTATTCATTTTATTAATTGTTCTGCTTTTCCCGTTATTAACTTTTCATCTTGCTTATTGTGTTTCTGTTTTGCTGGTATAATCTTTGAATATAAATAAACTCTGCAAAAACATATTATTTCTTTCTGGGGGGGGGATGGTTCCTATTCCATATAATTATTAAAGACTTAAAATCAAGCTACTATTACCAGCCTTAAAATCTCATGTTTTAGTTGTTCAATTTCTGGAGCTTGAGTGATCTAAAATAATCTTCACAATCTGGTTGCAATTCTCGGATTTCTGATTCCATCTAAGAAGCACCAGGTTGGGAAAAGCTATTCTGGGACTCCATAGCTGAAACCTGTTAGAAGGCATTACTATCTGTCGCTGACCATGTGTTGACATATTTAAGAGAATACATCCTGCTTTGCCATGGTCTTACCAACAGGTTCTTGATGAAAACATACTGTGCTGTCTCCCTTTGAAGATTGTGGTGCTGGCCTGGGAATGATGCTGTCTGCAGTGAAATCAATAAATGATGCACATTTTGAAAACTAAACAGGAGAGAAAGTATTAAGCCGGTGCATATCAATCAATTGTCAGATGGCTGTTGAACTGAAGTCTGATAAAATATTGGGCTCATTTAGAACATGGATGCAGACAGGCTGGAATAATTCAGATAGGTCACTCTGAAATCAAAAGTATTTCCCTATTAGACAAAAATCTGTAATCCCGAAACTCAGATGGAATAAATTAATTTTAAATGGGATAATTAATTTTAAAAGATGCAGAAGGAAAATAACGCTGAGCCATTTGTAATACTAATGTACAAATATCTTCTTTAAAGGACAGTGTCATGTTTTTGGAATACAGGAGTTTATTTAGTTAAAAAAAAACATCCAATGATGTGATTTTCCAATTACAATGACAGTTATTTTGAAATAACTTCTTTTGTGCTTTGTGTAGGGCTGTATGTGGGAGGGAAAGCATGCATCTTATTTAGTTATTAAGAGCTTAATATATTGTGCTCCTGTAACACTCTGCTGAATATAAATGTGGTTCTCCTGTGTCTACATATTTGATTTTATCATTCCAATAAGTTACCAAGCTTTTCAGGTATGTCCTGAGGGGCGTGGGGGTGAAGCCATCCAAAAAGTGAAGATGGCTGACACACATAAAAATAATATTGTTTTTGATTGCATTGCTGTTTTTAGTCATGTATCCCGGTCACATAATTCAGTTTGGGATCTAGTTCACTTATTCAGAAAACAATCTGATTCAATTTAGTTTTATTTAGATACTCTTCCCCTAGCGTGTTGTCTGAATCTGAATCTTGATTCAGAAATCTAAACCACGACAACTTATAATAGTTCTGTACTATTATTTATTGTATGATATTCATTCCATTATGTACTACTATACATATTAAGTATTATTTACATTTTTTCTTAGTTTAAAAGAACTGGATAAATTTTGCAGGTTGCTAAATAAGGAATAAAACGTACTCAATACTAAGGCAGAGAGATTTGTTCTCAGCAGTAAACTTACAAAGCAATGTTTCAATGCCAATAATACTTTTGAGGCAAATGAAATAAATTGATTTTGGATTAGATAACGGGTGAAGAAAAATTCTATTGCTATGTAATTCTATTGCTAAGGTAGGAAATAATATTACACATTTTATTATGTGACTCCTATACTGTTCTTGTAAATTAAGGCTGTTCAGCATTTTAGATTTGATCTCCAAAGGGTGCTTTACAGTTCTTGGAATTCTATGGAGAGCAATTATATTATGGGAGGAAAATATATATCTGCTTTGAGAACTATAGGCTGGTATAGTCCTGAGCTCTCCAAAAGTCATCTTGAAAAACAAGTCCAAAGCACTATACAGTCATATTAAAAATCCCCTTTCCCCTCAGTATTGCATGTATTTGGAAGAATGAATACTAGATGCCTTCTTCTACATATAGGTGAATTATAAGCTAAATAATCTACAATATCTATGATCCAGACTTGCAATATATCTTTCTTTTACTAATATTCCCTTGCCTTGGCAAATAATCACCTCCCTGAGATCCATCAGGCCCTCACCCTTCTAGCCTTTCAGAAGACCTTAAAGAGCTGGCTCTTCACTCAAGGGAAGGATGGACCCAGCACGTTTGAATAGTAAGATATGGGGGAAGGTTATTTTGGGGTACCAGAAGTTATTTTCTGATGTTGTTTTTTCTGTCGTAAAAGTCCTTAACAAATAGACATAAATACATACACATGAGTCCTAATTTGAATCGGGATGGCCAATTGTTGCAAAATTTACTCAAACTTTCTTCCTGAAATTACTAAACAAAAACAAAAGCAAGTAACTGCCTCATTCTATCTTTTCCTTCTCTAAGTACAATAGCAATATCACTTAAACTTATATACTGCTTTTACAGCACTCTCTAAGTGGTTTATAAAGTTCAACCCACCAATCTGGGTCCTCATTTTACCGACCTTGGAAGGATGGAAGGCTGAGTCAATCTTGACCCAGTGAGCATTGAACTACCGAACTGCTGGCAGTTGGCAGTCAGTAAAATTAGTCTGCGGTACTGCATTCTAACCACTGCACCGCCATGGCTGATGGTCTTATGTAATTTGGTCCTTAAAAATGGACCAATTACATCTTATTTTTATTTTGGTCACCCTGTGACAAAAGAAACAATATCCATTTCATTCCTTATGATATAATTTTACTGCTGGTCTTTTTATGAATTCAGGATCAGGCCTCTAAATAGAGGTCTGTAATGGGCACATCTAGCCAGTCAAAGCTTTAGAGGTTCTCACTGGATCAAAATACAGCCTTAATTGACTGTAATTTAATATTGTCTAGCTGTATAAAGGAAGCCTGAGAAGAACATTGGTTACCCAAAGTAGTTAACAGTTTTTTTTTCATGTCCTGCTCAATACACCTATGTCATTGAGCTGAATGAGAGAAAGAAGTATGGTAGTCATGATAATTACATTAATAGAAATGGCCACAGCAGCAGAAGTGGAATCATTAGCAGCAGCAGCAGCTATAGCCTCTGTGCTTTCTACAATTATGTGACTGGGTTGTTGGAAGACAAAATACACCTATGTCATTATCTAGAGTAGAAAAGGGCTGTGGAAGAAAGATAGAGTACAGAATATGCCATGTATCTAACTCCCAGTTGCAAATGCTGGAGAAGATTCTGAAAGGGAAAAAAAAGGAGAAGCAGTAACCAACATGGGACCAGCTACAATAACAGTGGGAACTATGCAGGTATCCCAGACTATGCTAAGACCTGCTGTTTTCTCTGCGTTGAGTAATGACTGCATAGAAATACCTGGACAGTTGACCATCAGCAATGTAGGATGTGTTCCTTCTCCAGCAGGTGGAGTTCTTAGGAAAAAAATAATAAACATTATTCTCATAAACCACACCAAATCAGTTAAAAACCCATCCCTGGCTAAATCCCTGACACACACACACACCCCAAATTGTTAAATAGTCAGGAGGAATGTTGTGAGAGGCTTCCCAAGGAAAGAATATTGTGGCAGCATGGGAGGAAGAAGAAGAGAGACTTCAGGTTGAGGACTGTGATTCTTCCAGGAGTTTAAGAAGAAAATTACAATGCACCCATAAGTCTAGATTTAGAACCCAATCAATCAGATGGTTTCATTCATTTTAAGGACTGTGAAACTTCCAGATTTTTTTAAGAAGGAAAATACAATGCACCCAGATGTTGAGATTTGGAACATAATCAGACAGTATAAGAGTTTTGACTTCATTTTGGATATGCTCAAAACTTTGTCCAACTCTTTGCATAACACTTTTTCCCTAAGGTTCAATCTCTATTATGCATGAACTTTCCCATTATCCCTTTGTTTATGTTTCCTCTTGAAATGTAATTAATGTTTCTTAATTAAGCCCAACATTTATTTGTGCTTCTCTTTGGTGCTGTATGTTTTTAAACAAAACCCTCTTTTAAAAAGTTGTTTTTGGTGCCCATCTCTCTTTGGAGGGTGGTAATTTGGCAATACTTCAAAAAGCAAGTTTGGGATAGTCACTGTAATTACCCACTTCCCTCTTACCTCTGATTGGTCAGATTCCAAATGCATAATCGACCAAACACAATTTTTTTTTTGCAAGAATTAATTCCTGGTCATGGTGATTATGGATCTCAATTACAGAGAGATTATGAGATTAAAATGTAGAACATCTTGCAGGTACTGCTATTGATAGAATAGTTCTGAAACAGTCAAAACTGGTTAGTTAATACACATTTGGAAAAATCTAGAGTTGAGTAAAGATGATGTATTTTATTCAACAGAAAACCTTTTCTCCTCAAAATAATATGGCTTAGTTAGAATAGAATTCTTTATTTGGCCAAGTGTGATTAGACACACAAGGAATTTGTCTCTTGTGCAGAAGCTCTCAGTATACATGCAAAGCAACAGGGTAATAATGTTCAGAATAATGATACCAATAAGAAGGGGTAAGAAGATGAGAAAGATAATATTAACTACAGCCATACAGCATGGGTGAATGTATTTAGACATGTCAGTACTGTGAGGATTAGGTGTTCAGCAGAGTGATGGCATGAAGGAAAAAAACTATAGGGCCATGATGGCGCACCTATGGCACGTGTGCCAGAGGTGGCACGCAGAGCCCTCTCTGCTGGCACGTGTGCCCTCGCCCCAGGTCACATGTCCGTGGTGTTTCTTTCGTGAGCTTCTGTTTCCCTGCAAACAATGAAACAGAAGCTCACAAAAGAAAAAGATCTTACCTCTTGCCGTGCTGCCGGTGTTGGGATGCCCCGTCTCTCGCTGGCCAGCTGGTCTTCAGGTCTCTGCAGCGCCTGCGCGCATGTCTGCGCATGCACGCGTGCATGTGCGTGCACCTTTCAGTTTGGGCATGCGCACACATGCAGTTTGGGCACTTGGTGGATAAAAGGTTCCCCATCACTGCTATAGGGCATTACATGCCAAAACAACTGGCCTATAGCCTAACCCTATAGTGGCATCCCAAGGAAAGGAGCTGAAACAGATCATGTCAAGGATGTGATGGGTCTGTAGTTATTTTCTAATTAATTGTTAATTATTGTCTAACTAATTATTGTTAATTAGAATTATAATGTTTAAATATTTAAGTGCTAAGTAACTTCTGGATTTCTTAATACTTATTAGTAATAGAAGTATATCTCAGTTTATAGACCAACAAACATAACATTTTTATTTTGAAATATAGGCATAGGTCAATGCAAAGGGATTTTAAAATTGGTGAATTGATTGAGACTACTTTCATTCGACTAAAAATGAAAATTAAAAAAATGACAGTTGTGGAATTTTGGAAGCAAATGTAAGTTTCACAATATATACAGTAGCAGGGGTGGGTTCTGGATCCTTTTGCTGCTGTTTCGTTTAGGGTTGTGCCATGCATGCACGGGCACGCTTTGTGCATGCATGCTTTGCACGTGTGCGCACAGCAATCAAAAATTAGCTTCTGCGCATGCGCAGAAGCAAAATCCAAGATGGCGGTGCCTACGGAGACGCTGACAGAACTGGCTCCGTGATATCATCACCAAACTACTAACGGTTCTAAAGAACTGGTTAGAACCGGTAGGAACCCACCTCTGTACAGTATGTAGTAGGAGAGAATTCCCTCAAAGTCCCACAATAAAAGAAAAGGAGAGGGGAAATATTTCATGAATTGTGGCCAGGCATGTTCAGAAGAGACTGCAAACGATGCCAACTAATCTATTCAACCAAAGGAACTTGATGGTTATGTTATGCATTGCCTAATGCCAATGCCAAGAGGCATTGCCTGAATGAAAAAAAAATTAACCCTTAACCACAGACGTACTATTTAGGCTATGCTATTACAGACATGAGGTCATAATGACCACTCCAGCTGCTGGCATAGTCCAGGTAATTGCACTACGATATTGTGACTAGTGGTTCTGGATCTATTGCTTCCAAAAGCTGCAGAAGACCATTTGAATTTGTTCTTGCCATATAAATTATTGCACAATATAGATTGTATCTGGTCATCAATTTCATCGGGGGGGCTTCATCATCACTGATGTCAGAATCGGCAGCAGCGGGTTCCTCATCAATTCCAAATTTTATTTATTTATTTATTTATTTATTTATTTATTTATTTATTTATTTATTTATTTATTTATTTATTTATTTATTTATTTATTTATTTATTTATTTATTTATTTTGTGAGATTTATATACCGCCTCACAGTGCAAGCACTCTCTAAGCGGTTTACACCAGTAAGCAATGTATATTTATATTGCCCCCAACAATCTGGGTCCTCATTTTACCTACCTCGGAAGGATGGAAGGCTGAGTCAACCTTGAGCCGGTGAGATTTGAACTGCTGACCTGTGGATCAGTGTCAGCTGAAGTGGCCTGCAGTACCTGCCTCTAACCGCTGCGCCACCTCGTTTTTGTCACAATCCGATTCCACTTCACTCAGATCACTCTCTGCTTCTTCATACCATGTTAGAACAGTTTCTTCGAAGTTTAGATCACCAAATTGCACTCTTTTTGGTGGAAATCGTGGCCCCGACATTTAAAAAAATATATACCTTAACAAAGATCTGCAGTCAAAATGACTGCAACTCAAATTCAAACGCCACTACAGAAAATACCAAATAACTCACGCAAGTGTGATGCTGCATACACTGTTATTGGCGGGAAAACAAAAGCTATTCACAACTGGAACAGTCCATTTCTAAAAATAGGGGTGTTCTGAACATTTTGGAAAACTGTTGCAGTCACTATGACCGCAGGTCTGTGCTTATGTGTTAAAAAAAATATCACCTTACAGTTTTTGTTCTTCTTTTCTATTTCTAAAAGCCAAGACACATATTCATTTCATACGAGCGTATATGTCTAAGCATATAATTTAGGCTAAAATGACACTGAATTGAATATACAGTTTTCATCCACTTTGTTTGTTTGTTTTGAAAGAGAAATCATAAGGGATTCAGATCAAAATGGTTTTCCTCTTTAGAAAAACAAAATATACATGCATATGGTGTAATATATAGTTTGATGTTAGCATAACATCAGAATTAGAGAATCAGATTGCCTTATTCTTATAGCATTCTTATAACATTATTAATTCATGATGTTGGATAATTCAGGATGTTGGATCAGTAGCTTCCATATGGCATTTTACAAACCAAGACATAAACTGTTTAAAGAGCCTCATTCAAATGATTTCATTTATTTTTGATCCAGAATCATCCGAAGCTTTCAGTATAAGGTAGCAGTATTAACATCTTAAATGTCTCTCTCTCTACCTAATTTCTATAGCTGTTCTATAGTTTCTACTGAAAATCCACTGATTTGTGTATATTTGTACATACACGTTTAGATGTACCCTCTAAAAGGCAGGTCTTTTTGCTGTGGTTTTACCAGGTAATCATGTACTTTGATGTAAAATAATATGCATGCTTGTGGGATACCAAGCGAATGGTGTTAACACATCCATGAGCTTAGCAGGATCTTTTGATCCATCTGTAGGTAGGCCCAATTACAATGAAAGTGTCAGCTGTTCAGTTGCAGGTTGTTTGCAGACTCAGCTATGATGCCTAGGCAATTAACTTCTATCAAGGTCATTGTTCAATGTCAGGTAATGGAGAGCAATCCACACTCTCGAATGAAAAATGGATTGCTAAGCCTAATTGGGGCCTTACCAAGGAGAGTCTCCGTGGCACTTTCAAAGTTTCACATCTTTGACCTTTGAGCCTGGTGACAATGTAGTCTGCAGTTCATTTTCTTTTATCTTCCTTATAGGAGGAATGAATGCAGCTATCACTTGCCAACATTTGCTAGTAATCAGAATCACAAAGATGATTAAGTGCCCCCATTCAAATGCTAAGATAGTAATATGAAGGGCTGATATAAAAATCACTTCCAGGGTATACAGTACTTTTGTTAGCTTTCAGTGCTCCAGGTTTTTCCATAGAACCTTAAGCTACTAGGTAGGCACCCTCAAATTGAAATTCCAGTGGTGAGGCTATTCCTGGAAGAAGGAAGATTCATAGCCGTTTTGTAGCTTGAAAATCTACACTGGTACAAAGGAAACAACAGCAGCTTGTCCTTAGCACAGTGCAAGAATTCACAGGAGCTTTTGAGTCCCAATTTAGCACTAAAGTAAAACTAAAGGAAGCATGCTGAGTCTGATATTTGAAAAAGAGATGCACATGAAAATGCTTCTTTTTTCCCCCTGCAGACAAAAGACTGTAGGGAAGCAGACAAATTAAAATGGAAGCCATGGTTTCAACTGTAAATAATGAAAATTGGGAGTTGTTAACTCAGGCTTTGTGTAGTTGGTTGTCTCTTTTAAGATGCACTTTTTACAGCTCACATAGGAACAAAAAGGCATTAGGAGCCTTGCATGGCATAGAAACTTTCATAAGGCATGCTTTGGCAAGTAGATTTTCACCTCCTCAAATAGATGTGTCTGGTTGTTGGTGTAGTTTTAACTAATCACCCAAATCCTAGTGGGAATTGTTGTTCTGGGGATAAATGCTTTGGGTTACTATAATATGTCAGGGAGTGAAATAGTCATGAATTTATTTTGTATGGGAATATATTGTAATATGGGGTACCACTAAGCTGATCTTGGCTTTCAGAGTTGTAAATTAAACTGGGCAGTTGAAAGAGAAAAAAAAGCAGTGGCAAACCACTTTTTGAATGTAGGATGTCATAATGTATAGATGTAGTATAAGTGCAGTTCAATGCATGGTGGCCTTTTTTAATCAACACATGGAAATTTTCTAAATCAGTGGTCCCAGGGATGGGTTCCTCCCGCTTCAGACCAGATCACCCGAACCGGTAGTGACCCGCTGGTGATGTCACTGTTGGTGCCGTTCTGTGCACGCCGCCATTTTTCCCCCTTCTGCGGCTTGAAAAAGAGCCCTCCCGCCCACCTGCGGGTGAATGCTGTTCTTTATTTCTTCACCCGAAGCACAGCTGATGAGCTCCTCAGCTGTGTTTCCGGCTAATTCCTGCTTCTGAGCATGCGCGGAAGCAAAATCGCACAAGTGGATGCGCGAGAGAGAGAGAGCGAGTGGAGCAAACCGGTGGTGAAGGTAAGTGGAACCCACCCCTGAGTGGTCCCCAATCTTTGTGGCTTGGCAGCCCAGATGGGGGGTAGAGGACAAGGGAACTGGGCTGCATGGCAGGCCAGTGCATGCACACACAGTTCAACCTGTGCAAGCAGCAGATGCATGCAT
>JALIGW010000013.1:9750000-9760000 GCA_023053685.1 Diadophis punctatus similis
GATGGATGATCAACAAAAGTGCCTTAGTGACAGGGCAGAGCAAGAAAATCCTAGGAGCCAGGAAGTAACTCAGGATGGAGTTTTTGCCAATAGGTATTTATTTATGTTGCAGCTCTAAGGAAAATGCTGCAAAAGAATCTTTGCAGTATTTTTTTTTCCAGAATAGAAGTTGAGCTAATAAACTGGGACATTCTGCATGTAACAGAATGCTGCTCTGCAACTGAGCTACATTCTTTCTGTTTTAAAATTTGATCTTGGCAGCGGCGGGGGGAGAACAAATTTTCTTTTCAATGAGAAAATGCCACCAAAAGTCAGACTTAGGGAAACATCATTGGCATTCTAGACAATTAGGGAAGAATACATTATTGTTTATATGCACTGACAGAAATGTACTTTCGAATATGGCGCGTGAAAACCACAGATGAGAATGCTAAAGGGTGGAACGTCGTTTTGAATTGCTTCATTGAGAGCAAAATCATTCTAAGCCAAATGAATGTGGTTATTGCGGTCATGAACTACTGCAAACAAGGAAACTACAATACTGAGAATAGCATTTCTTCAAAACTCGATATTACTATTAAATATAATCCGCCCCATTCACTCCAACTCTTTTTGAGAATAATAAGGATGTTGTCAGATTAACAAAGGAGGGAAAAATTTAAGGGAAAGAAAAATTATATGGTTCTTGAAAGTAGGTTTTGTAATCTGCAAGGGAAAATATATATTTGGGATATCTTATGTATGAAAGGATGCCTTGTGGGTTACAATATGGAACTTGTTGAACACTTACTTTATTTTTATACTTCACATTAGATTATGTTGTATTTTTTATGTTGCAGTTGTTACCCAGATGGCCTACAGAACAATTTCAGAGATTGGGTTTATTATTTTGAAACAGGGAATGGAAAAGAGAACTCTCTCTCAAAGGATGAGATTTTGTGACAATTAATGGCAAATGAAAAGGATGGGGGGGAAGAAAAAAACCATCTAAAATATAGATTCCTGCTCTCCTACAAGATAATGTTTGACAGATTAAAAAGGAAGTTCCCTATTCTACTGCCATCCTTTCTAACTAGTAAAATGTGAAATTCAGTAAAAGTGAATTTTACTGAATTTGCCTGAAGCACTGAGTTCTGAATATCTCAACTGGCCCACAGATCATCTCAGACTGAACTTTCATTAAATGTTTATTTGTTTCTAATAAAATGTTATGGTAAATTTTATTAAAGTTGACAATTGAAAAATTAATGCAAACTGAAAAAAACTAGAAGAAAAAAAGAAAAAAAGAAACTACAAAAAGGAAAGAAAAATAGAAAAGAAAGTAAAAGAAGCATATAATAAGGAAAAAGGAAAGAAATATATCTTAAGAAATAATTTCACCCTTCAGCAAAACAAGTTTAAGCAATTTTTGTAACTTATCACCTTCTCTTAAAATAGAACAAATTATCTCTTCTTTCCATACCCCATATCTTATCTAAAAACATATCCTTAAAATCTTATTTTTTCAGTCTGGACAGCAAAAGTCCATTTAGGGTTACCAGAGATAACATATTTATTTTAACCTTGATTCAAAATAACCAATTTTATATGCTTTTCTTTTAAAATCCAATATAGAAAACTCAACTAGGTCAATTTTTTGGTTTGTTATTTTTTTTAATTATAAAAATGTCAGCTGGTTTCATTTGTATATCCAGTGTGACAACTTTTTCTATATCTTTTCAAATAACAGAATAACAGAGTTGGAAGGGACCTTGGAGGTCTTCTAGTCCAACCCCCTGCTCAGGCAGAAGACCTAAACAATTTCTGACAAATGGCTGTCCAGTCTCTTCTTAAAAGCCTCCAGTGATGGAGCATCCACAACTTCTGAAGGCAAGCTGTTCCACTGGTTAAATGTTCTCACTGTTAGGAATTTTTTTCTTAGTTATGATAGCTTCTCTCTTTGATTAGTTTCCATCCGTTGTTTCTTGTCTTGCCTTCTGGTGCTTTGGGAAGCAGGCTAACCCCCTCTTCTTCATGGCAGCTCCTCAAATATTGGAACACTGCTATCATGTCAGCCCTAGTCCTTTTTTTCAATACACTAGAGAGACAAACAAAATTCCTGCAACCGTTCTTCATATGTTTTAGCTTCCAGCCCTCTAATCATCTTTGTTGCTCTTTTCTTCACTCTTTCCAGAGTCCTAGCATCTTTTTTTATAATATGGTGACCCAACTGGATGCAGTATTCTAAGTGTTGTCTCACTAAGGCTTTATAAAGGGGTACTAATACTTCACAGGATCTTGATTCTATTCCTCTATTCATGCACCTAGGATTATGTTGGGGGGTTTTGGCGGCTGCTGCACACTGCTAGGTCATATTTAGGTGATTGTCCACCAGGATCCCAAGATCCCTCTCATAGTTTGTTTGTTTGTTTGTTTGTTTGTTTGTTTGTTTGTTTGTTTGGTTGGTTGGTTGGTTGGTTGGTTGGTTGGTTGGTTGGTTGGTTGGTTGGTTGGTTGGTTCATTGGTTTAGTTTATATGCCGCCCAACTCCACATGGACTCTGGGCGGCTCACAACAGTTATTGCTATTGAGTGAGGTTTTACCTAATCTGTACCTGTACTTTGGATTTTTCTTGCCTAAATGTAAAACCTTATTTTTCTCTACATTGAATTTATCATTTTTAAATATACATTCAAATCAGTCTCAGTCTTGCCCAGTAAAATGTGATCCTCTTTCATATCATCTTTTAAAGATTCTGGATAGATAGATAGATAGATAGATAGATAGATAGATAGATAGATAGATAGATAGATAGATAGATAGATAGATAGATAGATAGATAGATAGATAGATAGATGATAGATAGATAGATAAAGATAGGTAGGTAGGTAGGTCAGGCAGGCAGGCAGGCAGGCAGGCAGGCAGGCAGACAGACAGACAGACAGACAGACAGACAGACTGACTGACTGACTGACTGACTGACTGACTGACTGACTGACTGACTGACTGACTGACTGACTACAACTACAAGTCACCTCCCAGGAAGCTTGGACAACTCCATTGGACATATAGGAGGGAAACATAGAAGTCCCAAGGATTCTGTCCACTTTTTCAGACCTTATAAGGTCAAATTCCTCTCAGACAACTAAGTCAGAGTGGGCTTCAATCATATCCATAGCATCTGCTTCAAGACTAGTGCATAAAAGACTTCCGGTTCCGGATCGCTGCATCGCGGACGCTCCTCGTTGAGCGCCTTTCCTTTTCCCCGTTAAAGCCGCCAGAACAGCTGTCTGGCGGCTTGAAAGTCTCTGCCCTGGGCAAAGGGGAGAGATGAGAGCCGGACAGGTGGGGTAGAGCCCCCCCTAGTGCCCCAAGTGTCAGCCAGGGGCGCGAAAGGTGAGGTCTCCCCAGCCAGCCTGTCTCTTGCTCCGGGGACTTGGAAACCTCCGCTTTTGCGGAGCAAGATGCCGTGACCACCCGCTGCTTCGTGAATGGGATTACAACTACTTAATTGTTTAAACAAGCAGACAGAGAGAGACAGGATTTTAAAGGGCAAGTACAGATTTTTTTTTTCTTTCAACTCCACTGCTGATTTTCACTTCGGAAGAAACTAAGTAACAGTTATTAGGCTACAACATGGCGATCGGAGAAAGTGGGAGGAGAAGTGAAAGTAACTTTCGTTTCCCTAGCAGCTTTTTTTCTTATGGAAATTTTTGATTTTGAAAGTTGGCTTTACTCTCTCTGTCTCCCGATTCTGGATTAAATAATAACTGACAATTTTTTAAAAATAAAATTCTATCTGGCTTTGGAATTTGAAAGAATTTTAAAAGAAATTTAAAAGAACTTTAACTAGAGGCTTGGCTTTTTCTTTGTTCACCACTGGAAATACTAAAATGGCTTCAAAATCTGGAAAGATTGTTTTGAATAAAAGAATGGATTATTCATCTGGTTATATTTCTAAAATGCAACTTACCACTGAGTTAACACCCCCAAAGTCTTTAACACCTGAAAATTTAATAAGTACCTTAAAGATTATGAAAGATGAACTTACTGTTGAATTTAACCAAAAAATTAGTGAAATAGATAATAAAATGCAGGCTACTTTAAAGAATATTGACCAACAAATTAGAAATGATGTGTTGGAGGTATGTAAAGGTCTAGCAACAAATATTGAAGTTTTGGCAAACCGCATTGAAGAAAACAAACAAGTTTTGACAACTTCAGTAGAATACATAGATAAAATACAAAATGACATTGCAAATTTTGAAACAGAGGTGTTAATGACGCAATTCAGATCCATGGAATTTGCCATAAGGGTCAGGGGGTTGAAAGAAGGATTATATGAAGATTTGAAAGGAAGGATGGTGGAAGCTTTGGAGCAGGTGTCTGGACTGTCTAAAGAAGAACTAGCCAGGCAAATTGATAAAATATATAGAATCAACTCCTGGTATGCAAAACAAAAACACCTACCAAGGGATATTGTAATATACTTTACTACAAGAGCCTTACGGAATAGGATTATACAGGCGACGTTTAAGAATAACCTGCAGGTGAATGGCCAGGAACTGATGATATGGAAAGAAATTCCCTCTAAAATGCTCAAAGCCAGAAAAGATTATACCTTTCTGATTGATGAATTTAAAAGGTTAAATTTACATTACAAATGGGAAGCTCCAACAGGAGTTGCAGTGAAATTTCTGGGAAAAAGATATCGGCTTAATACAATAAAGAAAGCTACTGAATTTTATGTCAACGTCTTAAAGGCTGATATATCCAAGATTCCAGAGGAAAGATGTATGAAAACAAAAGAGGAGGAGGAGGGAAAGCCATCCCTTCCTCTTCAAATCGAAACAGATTTACAAAATTTAAATGATTGGCAGAGCCAGACAGATGTCTACAGTGTGGAAAAGGAGATGGAAGATCGGGGTCAGATGGGAGGCGAGCTGACAACTACAAAATTATCAAGTTACAAAAAGATGCAACCATCATCAAGATACAACAAGATGCAGTGTTGAAGTTTATTGGACAGATGGTTGCCATTATGACTGTACTTTTCTTTTTCCCTTCTTTCCTTAATTTTTTTTTCTTTTCTTTACTTCTTGCATTCTTTTTTTTTCTTTTGTTTTTTTGGGGGGGCTTATTCAAAGTATTATTAATTCTTTTTAAAGATTTAGAACTTTTTTGAACCTAATAATTTAATACATAGTAACATTATGTTACAAATAGAGTGGTAGAATTTATGATGAAGTTTAAGGTTTTTGTATTATTATTTAGTTATTTTTTGTGTAATATCAATTTAAGTTTTATTTAATTGTGAGAAAGATTTGGAATTGTTATCTATCCAGTTATAAAATATTACAATTAGATTTAACATTTTTTTTTTTGGGAGGAAGGTTATTTAAAGTTTGGAATTAGTGCTTATAATCTGATATATAGTAATAGTATGTTATTTATATACTGATTGATTTTATGATGAAGTTTAAGGTTTTTGTATTTAATACTTAGTCATCATTTATGTAATAATCATTTAATTCTTAGTTAACAGTGAAGAAATGTTGTGAAGGGTAGATGATTGAAAGGAGGAGGAAGGAATTTTTATTAGTGTACAATTTGGAGTTGAAGTTTTAAAAAAATAAGGTGGAAGTCAAAATTTTTTAATTTAATTTAAATTTATTTTATTGATATTATGCCCTGTACTCTCTCTGGGAAGTCCGGGGGGGAGGGGGGGAGGGAAAGGGGTGGGTTAGGGGGGAGAAAAATTAAAAAAAATGTTTGTACTTTCTATTTAATGTTTAGCTATTATCTATGTAATTTTGTACTAATAAAACTTTTTGGGAAAAAAAAAAAAAAAAAAAAGACTAGTGCATAAAACTATCTGCTGGCATGATAATGTTCACAGTTAGAACTATAGGTATGAAGCAGGACTACCTGAATTCAACCTGAGAGTTTAAGCATGCCTACAAAGAAGACTTTTTTTTTCTTTTGAATATCTGGCCACATTGTAATAGCCAACTGTAATCTCAATAAGCATTGTGGCATCCCTACAAAGGATAGTTTTCTTAAATTTCTTAAATTCAAATGAATTTAATTTAATTTGTAGTGAAAAGAAAGGAAGATGAGATAGTTACCAGTTAATCTTATAACAAAGACAGCAGGGGAGGTAAAAACAATTAAAGATGGAGACTGCAACTGGGCAACTGAAGCCCTATCCCTTTTAACAAATCAATCAATGAATCAATCAACCAACCAACCAACCAACCAATCAATCAATCAGAATAGAGCTGAAAGGGACCTTGGAAGTCTTCTAATCTAGCCTCCTGTTCAGGTGTCTGTCCAGTCTTTTCTTAAAAACCACCAGTGATGAAGCACCTACAACTTCTGAAGGCAAGCAGTTCCACTGGTTAATTGTTGATTCAGGTAATTCAGAAAATGTTGATTCAGAGGTTGCCATGTTGATGTTTTTGCACCCTGCAGACACCTGAGAATATAGGTTGAAAAAAATGTAATGTATGCAAGGCTACGCAGGAATGTTATGGCTTAGTGCAGTTGTGGCTCAAGTCTTCCCAGTATACTGGCCCTCAGTTATTATCCATTTTCCTTCCATTTTCAATCTTACTTTGTAATGGGGAATACTGAGATTAAAAAAAACAGGATTTTAAAGCAGGTTCAACTGCATGGTTAATTCCCCCACCCCATACAACTACTGAATCATCTTATCTGTTCATCAAATGTATTATACTCCTGCATTCTTTAAAACAGCACACAGAAACAAAAAACCCTTTAGGGAATATTGTTGTGTGGAGGGGGTGCAATCAAATAATTTACCATAGAAGAGATTTAAGTGACATAGGCAGATGTGTTGGCATGCTGGAAAGGTAGAGATTAAGTCTGTCACTTTACATATCTCACTATTTTTAGAGCAAGGTACAATGGAACAGAAGCAAAACTATTTGGATAAATACATAAAAGGCTCTTCCTGACATGCCTAATAATTTTAAACTACTGCACAAGTAAAGAAATTTAACAAAGTGGCTCTCCCTCTTTTTTTTTCTTTTTAAGTTCAAACCCTCTCTACCAACTACCTTTTGTTATCCAAAGGCTGTACCTGTGTCAATCTAATTATTCAGCTTAAGCAGAAACATTTGCCCATAGTAGCAATGCTGCAAATATAATGAATACCTACAGATAATAATAGATTTTTGAAGTCTGATAAGAAAAGATCATCATGTTTCCTACTCCATTAGAGTAATCTTTCAATTCTATTTATTGACATGTCCTCTGGGAATGAATGAACACACATAGGAGAATGAAATAATAATGGTGAAGAATCATTATCCCAACCCAAAGAAAGTGGGAAGGAGTTTTCCTATTGCTGAGAGCATGTGAGTGAGCTTTTTTCCTTTTATTTATTTATGTTTAAATCATATTTCCCTTCTCCATCAGAGAACTTTCCAAGCAGTCTATAAATAGCATATAAAATACTTCATGCAATAGAATAGAATAGAATAGAATAGAATAGAATAGAATAGAATAGAATAGAATAGAATAATACAGTTGGAAGGGACCTTGGAGGTCTTCTAGTCCAACCCCCTGCTTAGGCAGGAAACCCTACACTACTTCAGACAAATGGTTATCCAACATTTCTTAAAAACTTCCAGTGTTGGAGCATTCACAACTTCTGGAGGCGGATTAATTGTTCTAACTGTCAGGAAATTTCTCCTTAGTTCTGAGTTGCTTCTCTCCTTGATCAGTTTCCACCCATTGCTTCTTGTTCTACCCTCAGGTGCTTTGGAGAATAGTTTGACTCCCTCTTCTTTGTGGCAACCCCTGAGATATTGGAACACTGCTATCATGTCTCCCCTGGTCCTTCTTTTCATTAAACTAGACATACCCAGTTCCTGCAACCGTTCTTCATATGTTTTAGCCTCCAGTCCCCTAATCATCTTTGTTGCTCTTCTCTGCACTCTTTCTAGAGTCTCAGCATCCTTTTTGTATCATGGTGACCAAAACTGAATGCAGTATTCCAAGTGTGGCCTTGCCAAGACATTATAAAGTGGTATTAACACTTCATGTGATCTTGATTCTATCCTTCTGTTAATGCAGCCTAGAACCTTGTTGGCTTTTTTGGCAGCTGCTGCACACTGCTGGCTCATATTTAAATGGTTGTCCACTAGGACTCCAAGATCCCTCTCACAGTTACTGCTGTTGAACAAGGTACCATATATACTGTACCTGTGCATTTTGTTTTTCTTGCCTAAATGTAGAACCTTACTTTTTTCACCATTGAATTTCATTTTGTTAGATAGCGACCAATGTTCAAGTCTGTCAAGATCCTTTTGTATCTTGAGCCTATTTTCTGGAGTGTTGGCTATTCCTGCCAGTTTGGTGTCATCTACAAATTTTATGAGTTCCCCATCTATCCCCTCGTCCAAGTCATTGATGAAGATGTTGAAGAGTACTGGGCCTAAAACAGAGCCTTGGGGTACTCCACTGCATACTTCCCTCCATGTAGATGCAGTTCCATTGGGGATTACACATTGAGTGTGATTGGTCAGCCAGTTATGAATCCATGTGGTGGTGATGCTGTCTAACCCACATTTTTCTACTTTATCTAGTAGTAGGTTATGGTCTACTTTATCAAATGCCTTACTGAAGTCCAAGTAAATTATATCGACAGCATTCCTCTGGTCCACTAATTTTGTCACTTTGTCAAAGAATGCAATTTATTTATTGTTCATACTTTAATAAGATTAGTCTGGCATGATCTGTTTTTGACAAACCCATGTTGGCTTTTGGTTATTACTTTGTTTGCTTCTAGGTGATCATTGATTCTTTGCTTATCTTTTCCAGAATCTTCCCTGGTATTGAGGTCAGGCTGATAGGTCTGTAGTTTCCTGGATCTGTTTTTTCCCTTTTTTTTAAAGATGGGAGCTACATCAGCTCTTTTCTAGTCCTCTGCCAGTTCCCCGGTGCTCCAGGATCTTTGAAAGATATAGTCCAGTGGTTCTGAGATCTTGTCTGCCAGTTCCTTCAGAACCTTGGGGTGTAATCCATCCAGTCCTGGTGATTTGAACTCATCTAGGGTAGACAGGTGTTCACTTACCATTTTCTTCCCTATTTTAACTTGTGTTCCTAATCTATTTTTTGTGGTGCTTTTTTTGATAAGTTGGACTGTTTTTTCCCTTTTTTCCCTTTTCCATTAGAGTCATGCAGTCCTATGCACTCTCATTCCAATGTTAGAGTTATTTCTATATTAGAAAAAATACCAACAAAATACAAAGCAGGTTTCCTCCAAATTAAACATTATATAAATAAAACATTATAGGATTGCAGCCTAAATCAATTATTTACTGGTAGTTAATTAATTAGTTTTTAAAACACTATCCTAAGTTGTCATTATTATTATGATTCATCACACAGTCAGTCAGATGTTTAGACTGGATTTGGTATTTTTATCTCTCTATCAAATTGGCAAATAGAAATAGAACAACTGTGGCAAATGGGGATAGGCAGATGTGGATGTTTAATAGTGTTAAAGGTACTGCTACAGGATGTAATCTGTTTAGAGTAAAGCTGCTTTTTTGCAATTGACTGGTGATGATTTTGTCAATGCCGATAGTGTTTAAACAGTGCTCCAGTTTTTTTGCAATTGCATCCAAAGGCCCCTATTTCTATTATTGTACTATTTTTGCATTCTTTTGCCACAGTCGTTCTATTTCTATTTGTGGGTTTTTGTATTTTGTTATCTTCTCCAGTTCCTTCTCTTCCACTATCTCCAGGTACTGCCATGTCCAGACATTTTTTATCTTTCATATTGACAATATCTAAGTCTGGGGTATTATGTGGCAGATGAAACTTCAGTTTCTTAATTTTCAGACTGGAACAACTCACTGCAGCCAATTCTGCCGACAACTCGCTGCAACTGACACTATAGTCAACTCACCATCGTCAACTCGCCATGGCCAATTGCCACAGCCAACTCGTCACGGCCAACTTGCTATGGGACAACTCACTGCAAGAC
>JALIGW010000013.1:9762500-9945000 GCA_023053685.1 Diadophis punctatus similis
TCTCAGGAGCTGCATACATACCAAGCAGACATAATCAAAAAGATCTTTTTCACTCAACTTCTCTTTGGCTTTCTGCCTTCCACGGTTTTCCAAATAACTGTCATTAGCAATAAAAGATTCTTCTACCACATACAATATTGGACAAAGGGTTGCTCTTTGAAAGAGAAAAAAAATCTTAAATAGCACCTGGTTGTGTTTCTGTGGTTAACAACAACGGGATTATTTATTCAAGACCAGGAGTATTTATTCAAAGGAAAATGATAAAATTACCTGATGTACCTCTCAAATCTTTCTTGTTACAGTATGCTCAATAATAGTTTTGTTTTCTGCATCTTCTGTGAATTACAAAACAACAACCAAAAGATTAAGGCCAAATACTTTTTTAAAAATATGGAAAATGTGTGGGAATAAGAATAAGACTGTTTCGTTGAAAAGAAAATGAGGTGTCAGATGACCTGTGGGCTTTTTCCCTTCCCAAAATAAACCTTTAAAGGAGACTGTGGTTTCACTGTGCCAACAGTTCCTAATTTCAAGTTCCTAATATGATATTTGGGCTAAATCTATATGAATAGCAGATTAGGTAATAAACTGAAGTTTGCATTGTAGTTCCCAAATATTATATATCAGATCTTTCTGCTTACTGTTGAAATAACTTGTCCCCCAGGTCTGGCAGAGTTCATATGGTCCTGGGTCCTTGCTGAGGTAATATCACTTGGTGGTCATACAATTTTGGCCCAGATTCAGATTTATTTTATCTAACTATTGCCTTGGTAACAAGTCGTCCTCCTGTTCTTCATTCTTTTTCCCTATTACACATTTTGCCACTTTAATGCTTGCTCATACTACTGTCATAAGACAATCCTTATTGTGGTTCTCTAAATATCTATGTGCATATTTTTCTTTGTTAAAAGCATAATATATAATATGAGCTCGAAAATGGAGCAAGGTAAATTTTCTAAACATTGAGCGTCTTAGTCTGCAGGATAATGACCGTGAAGAACAACTTCACTGAATATATATATTTTATAGGGAATTTATATTAAGTTACAGGAGATGGGTACCGTATGATCAAGTTCATCCTATTTGGGTTTCATGAAACATAGATAAGCAGATGTTATTTTATGGGATTCAAAGCATCTCCTGGGAATTGAACTCTCGGGATTTTGTTTTCTTCATTTATTTTCTTTGTTGTTACATTTCTACCCCACTCACTTCAATTTTATTGTATTGTTGTAAACTAGGCAGTTTACAACAGCATAATAAAACAATTTCATCATCATCATCATCATCATCATCATCATCATCATCATCATCATCCTAGCCATCATCTATCCATTGCAAGATAAAGGCTTCTTCTGCATGTTTCCAACCAATACAGTAGAGTATAAATAAAACAATGTAAACCCTTGGAAAGAAGCACAGATTAAAAATAGAATTAAGAACAAGTTAAAATTGCAAGTTAAAAGTAAAAATCAAAGTAAAAAAAAATCAGAAGGCTAAAAAGCTTAAGAAGGTAACATGAGTGCTCTCAAGCCATCAGCTACTCCCAGGTTTGCATCATATTCTAAGACCTCCATGCTAGTTTGTTTATTTGTTTATTTGTTTGTTTGTTTGTTTGTTTGTTTGTTTGTTTGTTTGTTTGTTTATTTATTTATTCCTTCCTTCCTTCCTTCCTTCCTTCCTTCCTTCCTGCCTGCCTGCCTGCCTGCCTGCCTGCCTGCCTGCCTGCCTGCCTGCCTGCCTGCCTGCCTGCCTTCCTTCCTTCCTTCCTTCCTTCCTTCCTTCCTTCCTTCCTTCCTTTATTTATTTATTTATTTATTCCATTTCTATGCCGCCCAACTCCTTAGGGACTCTGGGCGGCTCACAACAGAAGAACAAACATCAAATCAATACAAAGACATCTAAAAGCAGTTTAAAAAACACATTTACAATTTAAAACAGTGTCAGCTATCCATACATTCATGGCCCGACCTCACTAGTCATCCCCAAAGGGTCAGTGGCCCCAGGCCTGTCGGAAGAGCCAGGTCTTTACGGCTTTCCGGAAGGCCAATAATGTGGGGGTAGTGCGGATCTCAGGAGGTAACTGATTCCAGAGAGCCGGGGCAGCCACAGAGAAGGCTCTAGTAGTTGTCAGATACATGTCTTAACCAGCGGTGGGTTGTTCCCAGTTCGCCCCGGTTCTTAGAACTGGTAGTGCCAATGGTGGGAGGCTCCACCCACCCGCCCAGAACACTTTTGCGCATGTGCAGAAGCATCACGCGTGTGCTCAAGCACGCACGCGAACCGGTAGTAAAGGGTTTTAGAACCCACTACTGGTCTTAATCCCTTTCTGGAAAACCATATACAGTTGTTATACCATGGTCAACATAACTGTGTAAACATATACTGTAGAAACTACCAGGAAAAGGACAAGGGTAAAAGTCATGTAAAATCTTGACCATGACATAATATGATATCTCTGTCTTTCTGCTATGAGAATTTAAGAGAAGGGAACTATATCATTTTGATAGCTCATATTTTAATTAAATATCATTAAATGGGAATCTAACACAATTAGTAAAATACCAGCCTCCAGAATAATATTTATTTGTAGAATGCCTTCGGCTGCCATGAGAGCCAGAGGTCTATTTAGAAAGTAAAACCAAATTAAAATGAAGTTAAATAAAATAATAATATATCTATGATAAAATAAAATTACAAAAAATATATTTGTAATCATATTTTTTTGTTTTATATTTTTGTATGCTGTAAGGAACATAAGCCAAGTTGGTAGGAAAATTGAGAATAAATACCAGATTTTGCCTTTATATAAAAGGGCATTTCATGACAGATTATGCCCTCCATGGCAACCATTTTGTGGGAGTGTTCATACTTATTTTAAATACCTAACATCCCACAATTCCAAAGTCTGTTCCTGGTTGCTAATGCAGAGGGATGCATGCCTGCACAGCTCTAAATAAGAATTGAGCCAAACAACTTGAAATTAAACCAAGAGGTGGAATCCGCTTCTGGACTTTTTCTTGAGGTGGGGAAAAAAATGAAACTTTGATTTTGGGTTTTACCGATTAATAAGTTTGTTGTTATAGAAATGGCTACTTTATATTATTATGTATAAGTAAAAAGTTGAGGTTTGATGTTACTATCTTGTTCTACTGCACCAAAGGGAGTTGGAAGTCAATTCTTTTTCTTTCTATTTTTTCCCTTGTCCCACACCTTTCCCTTCCCTTTTTCCTCCCCTATTTTCTTACTATTCTATTTGTATTTTTGTATTGTATATTATAAACTAATAAAAAACAACTCAACAGGAAAAGAATAATAAAATGTTAAGGTCATAACTTACAGATCCTTAATGGGAGATGAATGGGTAGCCAGTAGAAAGCTGTGAGGTGTCTTAAAATGTTAAGTTTTAACCCAAATTACTTGCCAAAATGTCATTGGCAAAAGGGACCAGCACAGAAAATCTTCAACTTCAATTATTATCCCAACTACTTGTCAGTGTTAGTTACATTAACCCAGGTAGGTCCTACAGTAAAATTATAGCTGTAATCAGATAATTATTCAGTGTTTTTCTTAGAATTACTGATTGACTTATCCCTACCTAGGAATAATTTAGATTTTTTTAAATGTTTATTTTCTTCTTTTATGAGATGATCCCCTTAAAGACATGAAATGCATGGAATTTCATAATTGTCCCAATGCATTCAACTTAACAGTGGAGCATTCTCTTGTTACACAAAGACAGAAAACAAGACAGTTAATATCATTCTTGCATTATATAATGAGCCAAGGAGATGGCAGCATTCCTAAAGCAACAGTGTATTTCTCTTTCTTTGATTCTTTCCATTTTCATTTCTTCAGCTCACCACCGCAGCCTCGGCTTTTAAAACAATATATATTTTCTCAAACACTCAGTCATGGCATCAACTCATTCTGGAAACACATGGGACTTCCTGATAATATTTGTTTCATTAGCTTAATGCGCTTTAGAAGGCATAGAATCAAATTAAATAACAGCAATAAAAAGATCATTGAAACCATTCCAGATATATTGTCATAGGTAAAACATGCCAAACAATAATAAGATGCATTTGCAAAACATTTCTTCCCATAATGTCTATTGAGTGAAACATCCATATATAAGAAACACACGTTTTATTTATAAATGTTTATGTGTGTGACTGCCTGCATGGTTAATTCTGACATATTTTTCAGAGGTAGCATAGAAGAGCGCTATCTCATGAATCAAGCAATCTTTTGATAAATACAGCAAATGTGTAATATTTCATGCTGAAGTCACTGGGGCTTGACATAATATAGAAGGGCACAATCTGAAACTGTGGGGCTTTAGGAGATCTCAGCGCTGTTCTCTGAGACCTTCAAAAGTTGTTACTAAATTGTGATTTTTAATTTGAAGAAGGAGAAGTTATTAAATGCATGACTGGAGTGTAATCAGGTTAACTATATTTAACTTTAATTAAATTAAAATATAAATGGAATAAAATCCTATCAATATCATTTCTACAAACATAACTCTCGGAGCACAGGCTCAGGCTGACCATTCAAATAGTCCTTGTGGCCGTTGAAAAAATATGTTCCTTTTTTACTCTAATGCTATAGCATGAGACTATAATAATGTCCGTCCATCGTGTTTGAAGAGGACCTTGACATCTATGAGAATC
The DNA here is from genome assembly GCA_023053685.1 of Diadophis punctatus similis. Lineage (NCBI taxonomy): Eukaryota > Metazoa > Chordata > Lepidosauria > Squamata > Dipsadidae > Diadophis > Diadophis punctatus. Next base: position 9,767,180 of record JALIGW010000013.1, read on the forward strand.
GGGGGGGGATGTCAAGACTTGCGCGTGAATTGGATTAAAGTGAGGGAGAGGTGCGCACAGTCAGCCTCACTCTCTCTTCCCAGATTCATCTTGCTCCAATAGTAGGACAAGAGTTGAGGCAGTTGGAGATGGGCTGGGTGCAGTGGTTGACCAGGGCGTCTTTCTTGCTATGCGTGCTCTTAGCGTACCACATCGCTTGCAGAGACCACCTTCATGACCGTTGTCCTATTCTAGTAGCTTTCATCTGCTCAGTCCACCGGAATCTCACTTCACATGCTCGGGATAGACTATCTCACTGAAGGTCGATGACCCAACGGCTACTCTCAACCTGGTTTGGCCAGCCTGTCGAAGCTGCTGCCCGGGGTGTGGCCGCTGCACATGCTACAGCTACTAGGAGCCACAGGTGAGAGCTGAATGACAGGTGGGGACCAAAGATGAATGAGCTGCCCTAACAGCTGCCCTAGAATGAGCTGCCGTAAAAGGAAACGCCATGTCTCTACACCAGAGGTGCTACCCCTCCCTGAGCACCCCATACACCCCTGCGTGAGACTATATAGCTGGTGACTAGTCCAGGTGGCTGAGGCTCCGCCTATCAATGTCCCATCGACTTTCTCAAAGTGAATGGGGCACACCAAGAGCGTCATGCTTATCCCTAGCTTTTGAACAGTGAGGAGACTGATCAGGCATCTGATGCACCCAGTGTCTATGATGGGCCCCTTGGGCTCCCTTCTGGGGCACCACTATTTACGATATTATGGTGAAGGGGTGGATGGCTTCACTTACCATCAGGTCATCTTTGCTGCTCTCACTGCTGTCACTCGTGGCAGCTGGTGGGGCTTCTGAAGTCGGAATTCCCCCCTCTTTTGCTGAGGGCAGAGGAACCTCAATGGCTTGCTGGGTGAATCTTCCCTTGTCTGCTTCACTTTGGGCTCTGCTGGAGTCCAGGTCTGGGGAACTCGCACCGGGGCCAGGCACTCTGATGCTTGTTGGCCTTGTTGGCCTCACCTGAAGCCCTTAATGGCTGCAGTTGGGGCCGGCTTTTGCTCTTCTGACTGCCTCGCACCAGCTCAATAACCTAGGGTCCATTTAGGCTTTTTGTCCGGTATGCCTTTTTGGTGTGGGTGAATCTTGAGGTCTATGGCCACCACCATCCGGTACCAGTGTTGTATACGCTCGGAAGGCACAAGCCTGCTGAAGGTCTTAGCCTAGGGCCTCATTGAAGTGGTGGACAAGGAGATGCTCTGGCCAGTCTCTCAGCTTTCCTACCACTCTTTGGAATTCCCACACTAGTTCCTTCGCAGAGCTGCCCTTTTGCTTGAGGTCTCTGATCTTAGCCTCTGCCTTTTGTCCCTGGGTTGTGTCTTCGAACCGGGTCCTCAGTAGCTGCAGAAACTCATTGGTGTCGTCAAGCTCAGGAGCCCCCTTGTTATGCAGTTGAGCTACCCACTCGGCTGCCTTGCCATCCATGTTGTCAGCAATGGCCAAAATCATCTCCTGATTGGACTTGTAGTGGCCTCCGTAGCGATTGAGATGGAACAAGATCTTGTTCAAGAAGTACACTAGCTTCCCAGGGCTCCCATCAAAAGTGGCTCTGAAGCATGCGGGGGAGGCCGGAGGTGCTGGTGGTGGGAGAGTCGGGTTAGTGTCAGGTTCTAAGTAACAGACCCAAAGCAATCAAAACTCTGAGGCTCAGAGTTTCCTCAAAGTATTAATTTATTAGGAATGTCATATTGGCACAGCTGGTGAAAACCTGACTCTGAAGGTCCCAGAGTTTATTTATTTATTTGTTTGTTCAATCTTATAGGCCGCCCAACTCCCTGGGGACTCAGGGTGGCCACCCAAATCAAAACTCCAAGTTCTTGCCCCCAGATCACAAGTCCATCACATGGTAGTAGTCTCAGCTCTGGCTGGCTCTTGTCCACGCCCCCTCCAACACCTGGTAGAGCATCCTTGGCTCCCACAGGAAATAATGTTATTTTGACTACACATTATTTATTTATTTGTTTGTTCAATCTTATAGGCCTCAGCTATCTCTATTCCCCCCCGCTCATGTTTCCACAGCTTCAACAGGCATGGCTGTGGCTGCCCTGAAGATGCTCCCAAAATGGCTTCAGGGCTTACAAATATATAATTTAATATAACACATGTAATAAGTAAGTTAATAAGTAATTAAACAAAAGAGAAATGTATTATTTTATTACATGCATATGCTATATTCCTGGCAGATTACATATACAGTATAGACTTTTAGACAAACTGCTGATTCAGGTTAGCCCATTTTGTTTTCTTTATATTATTGAGTTGTCAATTACCTCAGCTTTCATCTCTATGTACTTGCAAGCCGTAGTCATATTCTCTCTGTCCCTCAGGAATCCACTATATCTCCTGTTTTGCATTGTCTCATGTCTTCATCTATCCCTTTCTCAAACTCAAAGCATATTCAAAGTTTTCTGAGTTCCATCAGTGCAAAAATAATTTTTATAGCTCTTGTTTCTGATTGTCACTATCATGGGCTTGTTCTTTTTTTTTAGTTCTCTTCATTATAGGATGTTCCTCCTCTATTGTTGGGCTTCATTTGTTTGACCTGGTAAGTTTTACGTATTGAAATGGTTTAATTGTATAGGGGTTTTTTTTCTGTAAGCACTGCTACAGGCTTTCACTTCTTGAAAATACATGCCAGATTTTCTTCATTGAGAAATATATATACGTAGGTCACAGCATAATAGATTATAAATTCAAATTCCTGTTGATTCCTCATCATTTCTGTTTCTTAAGGCTTCGCAAGTAGAAAGGATTTAACTTCATACTATTCCTTTGTTAGGCTCTCATTTAACTAATCATTGGCCTTTTGGGATGAAATTTTTATAGACAGCACCTCAGCAAAGTTCTTTAATAGCTTTCTTTATTCACTACCTTTAATTTGTGCATGATCTGGACCAGTGGTGGGTTCCTACCAGTGCGGTCCACTCTATAGCACCGGTAGCGGCCCGCTGGTGACGTCACAGTACCGGTGCGGTTGGTTGCTGGTGCCTGGGCAACGCCATTTTTTGAAAAAAAATTTAATTTTTTTTTAAATTTTCTTCTGCACATGCCCAGAAGCCGAATTTCAGGCACTGCTCATGCGCTGCCTTCCTACCCCACAGTGAGTCCAAGCAGGGGAGGATGGCTGAGGGAGCACGTGAAAGGCTGAAAGAATGGGCGGCAGGAGTTATCTCCATTCCCCTCCCTTCAGCAGTCCGAGAAGCCACGAACACGTGGTGATGATCCCAGGCATTTTTGCACATTCGAGGCTTCTCGAGCTGCTGAGGGGAGAGGGAATGGGCAGCAGGACCTATCTCAGTTCCCCTCCCTTCAGCAGTCCGAGAAGCCACGCCCACCCGGTCACATGGCTGGCAAGCCACACCCACAAAATAAGCCAGGCCCACAGAGTGGTAGTAAAAAAATTAGGAATCCGTCCCTGATCTGGACACTAGATACCTTTTATAGTTTGTGATCAGCTTCTGTTTTTTAATAGGAAACAATCAGTCACTTATCCTTTGTAATCATCAGCTGTTCAGGAAATAATATATTTACCATTGAACAGCTGAGATATTCCATCATACACATAGATTTTTTTAAATTTCTCTCTTCTTTGTCTATTCTTTGTACTAAATTCCACAGCAAAACTCTATTTCTGATTATATATATGCGTTTGTTCAAATCCTAGAGTCTGGCTGCTCTTATATTGTGCCCATAAAATCTGCAGTTATAAGTGTCTGCAAATCGGCAAGTATTACTGTGCTTTAATATTTATGCTGACATTTATACAGCTGTGATTTCAGTAACTTTCTATAGAAACTCCTAGGGCCTGCTTCTTCTCCAGCCAATTACTTTATCCCTTGAAGGACGTGTCAGCAGGACTTTAAATTGCCTAGACTACTTTATAAACTTTGGTTAAGATGCCACTGTAATGCAGTGATTGGAGTGTTAGACTTATATTAAAGTCTAACCCTCTGCCATGAAACTTCAAACTAGGCTATTTATTTCACAGAATTCTTGTAAGAATAAAACGAAATATGATCAACAGGTAAACTGTCTTTGCTTCTAGAGAAAAGATGGGATATAAATTTAACAAACTGTTTGGCATATGGACAAGGAATATGAACTTAAAATAAATATGGCATATGTGCCATATGCAGACATGGGTATTCAGCTGCTTCGGACTGGTTCAGGTACACCAGTAGTGGTGACTTGCGGGTGGGCATGCCCGCTCACCCACCCCAGTGCTATGCCATCCTATTTAGGCACGTTTTGAAGCCGCGCATGCTGTATAGCTTGTCAAGATGGGTGTAATTACTGAGGCGACTCTCACGGAGGAAGATAAGTGCAATGCTTTAATCTCTGAACATAACTGCAACACAATAACAGTATATAACACGAACTGAGGTAACTCCTGTTTGACAGCTTGCTTTTATAGCCGGCTGTCAAACCGCTCAACCAATCACCAGCTCTTATTGTTCCCGCTCTTAGAGCAGCTCCTAGTGGCCTTCCGGTATACTACACCACACATACGTGCAAGCTGCACGCGTAATCAAAGCGTGAGCGTGGAAGGCCATGCACATGCGCGGAAGGAGTGCGCACGCTCACATTTGTGAACTGGTAGGGAAAGTAAGTGAATACCACCTCTGGCCATATGGTCAGATAAATGAAATTATTTATTTTATTTATTTATTTATTTGTCAAACATGTATAGTAGTAATTTGTATAAACATAAGTAAAAAGTAACGATAAAAGAGGACAATAGGACAGTAGGACAGGAATGGTAGGCACAGTGGTGCGCTTATGCACGCCCCTTACAGACCTCTTAGAAACGGGGAGAGGTCGACTGTAGACAGTCTAAGGTTAAAGTTTTGGGGTTTGGGGAAGAAACCACAGAGTCAGGTAGTGCATTCCAGGCATTGATCACTCTGTTGCTGAAGTCGTATTTTCTGCAGTCGAGTTTGGAGCGCTTTACATTTAGTTTGAATCTATTACGTGCTTGTGTATTGTTGCGGTTGAAGCTGAAGTAATCATTAACAGGAAGGACATTTTGGTATATGATTTTATGAACTACATTTAGATCAGATCGGAGGCGACGTAGTTGTAAATTGTCTAATCCCAGTATTTCAAGTCTGGTGGAATAAGGTATTTTGTTGTGAGTGGAGGAGTGAAGGACTCTTCTTGTGAAATATTTCTGGACTCTCTTGATTGTATTTATGTCTGATATGCAGTGCGGGTTCCAGACAGGTGAACTGTATTCCAGAATTGGTCTAACAAATGTTTTGTATGCTCTGGTTAGTAATGTAATTATGGTTATGTAAATTAGTAATGTAAATTATGGTCCAAGAAATGTGTGTCATCAGAAACTTGGTGGCCACGTGGAAGAATGTCCACAGAACCGAACACGGAAAGAAAAACCATTAACAATTTTCTCTAATAAATGCAACAGCTATAGAAGAACACCTATATGATCTCTGCTGTGATCCATAGTAACTTTCCATCTCAAGAATCCATTATGGAGAGAATAAAATTGTTTTTGTATCTATAAATTAGCATACTCCAATGGTATCAGTGCTTAAAAAATAGTGCAGCTTGCATATGTATAGAAGTAAAATGTTTAAATGATTGTAACAATGGTTACATGTTCATTGATCATCCATGGACATCTTGCTTTATTTTTATTCTAAAACTGAACAAAAGCAAAAGAACACTGAAAATATTTCAGAAATTATCTCCCATCAGTCCTGGCATAAAGAGATTTACAGGCATTATACTATTGGATGTTTTGGGACATAATTGCCTAAGTAAAGACTGCAAGATATTAATCCTATGAATTGTAGAGATGCCAGTGACTTCACTAAATTATAAGGTATAACCTTGATGATAAATACTATCCAGGTAAAGCATTTCTACTAGCAGATATTTAATCCTCAAATTCAGTAAGATTCCCTGATATAGACTCAATTCAGCTGTTAGAAAAGGTATGACAACTGACCAAGTAGTATTGCCTTACTCTGAAGGGTATCTTCAGCATATAAGTCCCATTACTGTTTCTAATTCAAAACTACAGGCAATAATAGTTCTAATGGCCATCACATCTATGCAGTACAATTATCACCTTCAAGCCATTCTTTATACATAGCAAATCACATGATACCACGAAGACTGATGTTTATGGCACATATTTGGTTATTTCAACTGTAATTGGATATAAAACAAGAAGAACAACCTGTAAAGTCACCTTCTTTTAGGTCACCTTATAATAATAATAATAATAATAATAATAATAATAATAATAATAATAATAATAATAATAATAATAATAATAATAATAATAATAATAATAATAATAATAATAATAATAATAATAATAATAATAATAATAACAACAACAACAGAGTTGGAAGGGACCTTGGAGGTCTTCTAGTCCAACCCCCTGCTTACGCAGGAAACCCTACACTACTTCAGACAGATGGTTATCCAACATCTTCTTAAAAATGTCTAGTGTTGGAGCATTCACAACTTCTGGAGGTAAGCTGTTCCACTGATTAATTGTTCTAACTGTCAGGAAATTTCTCCTTAGTTCTAAGTTGCTTCTCTCCTTGATTAGTTTCCACCCATTGCTTCTTGTTCTACCCCCAGGTGCCTTGGAGAAAAGTTTGACTCCCTCTTCTTTGTGGCGACCCCTGAGATATTGGAACACTGCTATCATGTCTCCCCTGGTCCTTCTTTTCATTAAACTAGACATACCCAGTTCCTGCAACCGTTCTTCATATGTTTTAGCCTCCAGTCACCTAATCATTTTTGTTGCTCTTCTCTGCACTCTTTCTAGAGTCTCAAAATCCTTTTTACATCGTGGCGACCAAAACTGAATGCAGTATTCCAAGTGTGGCCTTACCAAGACATTATAAAGTGGTATTAACACTTCACGTGATCTTGATTCTATCCCTCTGTTAATGCAGCCTAGAACTGTGTTGGCTTTTTTGGCAGCTGCTGCACACTGCTGGCTCATATTTAAATGGTTGTCCACTAGGACTCCAAGATCCCTCTCACAGTTACTACTGTTGAGCAAGGTACCACATATACTGTACCTGTGCATTTTGTTTTTCTTGCCTAAATGTAGAACCTTACTTTTATCACCATTGAATTTCATTTTGTTTGATAGTGCCCAATGTTCAAGTCTGTCAAGATCCTTCTGTATCTTGAGCCTATCTTCTGGAGAGTTGGCTATTCCTGCCAGTTTGGTGTCATCTGCAAATTTGATGAGTTCCCCGTCTATCCCCTCGTCCAAGTCATTGATGAAGATGTTGAAGAGTACTGGGCCTAAAACAGAGCCTTGGGGTACTCCACTGCATACTTCCCTCCATGTAGATGCAGTTCCATTGAGCACTACACGTTGAGTGCGGTTGGTTAGCCAGTTTCGAATCCATCTGGTGGTGATGCTGTCTAACCCACATTTTTCTACTTTATCTAGTAGTAGGTTATGATCTACTTTGTCAAATGCCTTACTGAAGTCCAAGTAAACCACATCAACAGCATTCCTCTGGTCCACTAATTTTGTCACTTTATCAAAGAATGCAATAAGATTAGTCTGGCATGATCTATTTTTGACAAACCCATGTTGGCTTTTGGTTATTACTTTGTTTGCTTCTAGGTGTTCATTGATTCGTTGCTTGATTATCTTTTCCAAAATCTTCCCTGGTATTGAGGTCAGGCTGATGGGTCTGTAGTTTCCTGGATCTGTTTTTTTTCCTTTTTTGAAAATGGGAACTACATCAGCTCTTTTCCAGTCCTCTGGCAGTTCCCCGGTGCTCCAGGATCTTTGAAAGATATAGTTCAGTGGTTCTGAGATCTCGTCTGCCAGTTCCTTCAGAACCTTGGGGTGTAATCCATCTGGTCCTGGTGATTTGAATTCGTCTAGGGTAGACAGGTGTTCACTTACCATTTTCTTCCCTATTTTAACTTGTGTTCCTAATATGTTTTTTGTGATGCTGTTTTTGATAGGTTGGACTGTTTTCTCCCTTTGTGTAATGACAGATGCAAAAAATGTGTTAAGTAGCCTTCCTGAAGTTCACCATCCATAAAGCTCTGCATTATTCAATGCAGATAATATGCAAGATTATCTGGTGGCCACAGCTGAGTTAAAGTCTTACATGATACATGTCAGAATAAAGCTTATCAGCTAAAAACAAAACCAATATCAGCTCTCAGATTAATCCTGAGAGACATTGATTTTTTCCAAATATATCAACAATGAAACACTGGTTAATCTTCCAAAATCTGCTCAGCAGCATTTAAAGCAATGGTTCCCAACCTTTTTGTGATCGAGTACCACTTGGAGGTCCCGTACAGTCGCCGCGTACCACCTGGTTCCAGAGAAACTAAATTCGATCAGATATCACTTTATTTCCATAATTGTACCGTTCCTTTTTTGGCCCAGCGCATCCAGCAACTGGATTCTCGGGCCGCTGAGACCAGGTGGGTGGCATGTGGCAACAGTTGCAAATCGTTGCCAGATTATCTTGTGTTAGGCAGTAAACATTTTTGTGAAGTAAAAAATAACTAACTAAAAATCGTTCATGACCCCAAAAGTGTTCGCGTACCACCTGGAAGGCCCTCGCGTACCACTAGTGGTACACGTACCACAGGTTGGGAACCACTGATCTAAAGCAAATCACAGTTGCCCCAAAATTATGACATGCGGACATAATTTGCATAAAACAATATAATGCAAATCCTACATTTACAAATTAGCATCCTAACTTTTGATGAAAGTATGCAACTGGTGATATTTGCACTATGTTGTCACGACACACATTTTATCATGCCCACACAGACATTTTTGCCTCCCCTGCAGGTCCCCATGAATTTACTACTATTAATTCCTTTTAAAACAATTACTGTAAGAGGATATTCTTAAGAGTGGATAATAAAAGACAATTCGCAGGGAAAATTTGCACTGTTTTCAGAGAAATATAACTTACAATAACGTATTACAGCCAGCTCTCATTATCCACAAGTCAGTAGGGAATCAGAAACAGCAATTCAAACCACAAAGTGAATTCTGTCATACGAACATGTATTCTTAGTTTTATTAAGTGATAGAGGAACTCCCATCCATGTCACATTGCATAGCCCAACTCAATTAATCATGACATGAAAACCATAAATCCCAATATTAAAACTGAAAAAAGCATGCAGATACTCAAACCCTCACCATCCTGATTTCAAAAAAGTCTTTGCATCACTTGTAAAAGCAAAAGCGGCCATCAGATTCTACATTATTAACCAGAATTTATTGCTGAAACTGTATGCAGGATCTTAAGAGCAAATTCAAATTGGATCATTAGAAGGAATGGTAAGAACTAGTAACTATATATGAACAGTGTAGGGTACCTCAATTTTACAATATTAAGATGGACAGAGACACAAGAGGAACAGAATATATTTGCAGCTTATTCACAAACCATCAATGCTCAGTTACACAGGAATTGCAAAAAGAAAGTCAAACATGATGAACTCATGATAAATAAAAACTCTGAGATTAAGTTAATGCCACCAAAGGCTGTGACAACCCCACTGACAACTATCTTCAAGCTCAGAATATGTGATCTCTAATCACAGGACAACTGCCAAGTCTGCTTTTTATAAAAAAACAAAACAAAACTTGTTTGTGTGGGTAGAAAAAGCTATCATTTATTGAAGCAGTATATCTCTCTGATGATTTTATTTATTATTATGGTTTGTTGCACAGTCAACCAGATGTTCAGTTGAATTTGGCATTTTTATCTATCTATCATGTCCTTCCCAAGGACCTGGGAGAGGCAGATTATTATTATTATTCTTTTATTATAATTTTGAAATCTTACTAAGAAAACTGCAGGGACCATTCCAGGTAGCTATAGGAAAGAAGGAAGGAAGGAAGGAAGGAAGGAAGGAAGGAAGGAAGGAAGGAAGGAAGGAAGGAAGGAAGGAAGGAAGGAGGGAGGGAGGGAGGGAGGGAGGGAGGGAGGGAGGGAGGGAGGGAGGGTGGGTTTATTTTTCACCCCAGAATTAGGAAACTGAAAACTTCAATGGTGTTTATTTTTAAATTGTACAGTATATTTATTAATTGTATATAATGTATGACTCAAAGGAAGAGAAATACAATAAGACATGATCCTATTCAATGAAGACCAAAAGCTCATTTAGTTTAGTTTAGTTTATTTAGTTTGTCAAGCATGTATGAGAAAGCAAGTATAAGTATGAACATATAAGTATAAACAGGTATAGGTATATACATAAGAAATTACTACGAATAAGTGGGAACAGTAGGACAGGGACGGTGGGCATGCTGGTGCGCTTATGCATGCCCCCTTATAGACTTCTTTTGAATGGGGTGAGGTCCACGGTAGACAGTTTAAGGTTAAGGTTTTGGGGGTTTGAGGATGTAACAACAGAGTCAGGTAGTGCATTCCAGGCATTGACCACTCTGTTGCTGAAGTCATATTTTCTGCAATCGAGTTTGAAGTGGTTTACTTTGAGTTTGTATCTATTGTTTATATATGTATATACACACACACTCACACTCACACTCTCACACTCTCACATACATACATACATACTGTCACTGTGTGATTTATTGCCTGTTACATGTATATGCAGGGAGATGCATCCCTATCTAATATAATGGTTCATTCCTGAGCACGTGATTGATATGTTCTTGTATGCATGTGTACATTCCTGAATCTCCTTTTTCTTCTGGCTTCCGATGAGGGAAGTCGCATTTTATATCAGACATGTAAACAAATGAGATTTTATTGTTTTTGTACCGAAATAAATATTTTAATTAGAACTTTAAACTATGGTTTCTTTTCTAATGTCTGAATTCCAGGAAAAGATCAAACATCACCTCTGTGAGATTCATTCTCACTCCGTCACATACATACATACATACATACATACATACATACATACATGGCAAGGAAGAATCCAGGAAGAAGGTAGAAGATTTCCACTAAAACAGCTGACAAACATCTGTAAGCAGTTTACATAGTTATTGTAAATAAACTGTTGATGTTGATCAAGAGGAAGTCTCAGGTCCTTTTGTAAAGAAAGACAAGATTATGGATTTTAATGGAAAAAATAAATCTGAACATTTTGATATATTACCAAAACCCAATCAGTTGTTTACACACAGAAGCTAGAGAAAGCAATATGAGAAAAAGTTACTTGTCAACAAGATATTGATGTAGCTTTACCAGACACTCAAGAATTATAGATGTGATATGACAGATTCAAAACTTTGAAATCAGTAGCTGCTTAGAAGTAACAAATGCCCTGTCTTATCCATCAAGTGTGAATTAAAGCTTTTCTCTTGCATAAATCTTACCTCAAGGAAAATAAAGAATAAAATGAAGAGTAACCCAGCAGGGGTAAGTGCCTGCTTTAAAGATTCTCTTGTGAAAATGTTTAGTTGGCAAAACAGCTATTCTTCCATCTTTATCGCAACTGCATAATACCTGTGATTACCCTGTTTAGGGTAATCCAGTCTCTCCTCATGAAGGTCCAGAGAAATACTTAACAGGCTATAGTGAGGACAATTCTACACACCTTTTGGATAAAATCATTCGGATTTTCTCAGGGTTGGAATTTGATTGTATAGGTCCTTTGGAATTGCCTGAGGCACACCGTTGCCTGGTTATCTAGGATGAGTTTGAGCCTGTGGTCCTAATGAGAGTTGCAAGATCTATTAGTTCAGCCACCTATGTTTGAGATCCATACTTTTTCTGGTTGATTAAGGCCTCCCAGAAGGTATCACATGGTTGGATTCATTCAGTGAAAAATGCTTCTTTGTGGGAGAGAGAGTATCCCATGTTTTGAAGGAACTGGCTACTTGATATTCTTTAAAAAAAAACCATTACTAGATTCAACAGACCTAGCTGATTTGTATCCAGTTTCCAATCTTCCATTTCAGGAGACGATATTTATGTCAAGCCTATGAAAAAGACCAGATTCAGAAACCAACTCCACAGGAAGATTAGAACATACTTTATTGAGATAGACTACTATGGCAACAGATCTTGCAAGTTTGATTGTCCTTCCCCCCCTTTTATTCCTCCATGAGTCAGGATGGAGTCAGCCTGAGCCTTTTCTTACTACTATCTTCCATCCCAAGCTTACAGAGCTTGCTTTCTGCTAATGATTTCTGAACGTATGCTTCCAGACCATTTAAACAATTTGTAAAAAAAACATCATATCATACAATTCCAATGTGGAAAAGAATGAAGGACAAGATAAGATGCAATATGTAATACTGATGTAATAAGAATCTTTAAACAAGGGGCTTATTCTCACAACAGCATTATCAATTGTCTCTTACTCCAAACCTGGCTGGAAATGAAGTTGGTTTAAGAAATTACTATCCAGATTTCAAATCATCCCTCAACTTTGGCAACAATGACTATCAGGTGTTTTGATGTGACAGTAGTTACAGTGGGTTTTGCTTGGTGAAGTCTTCTATTTCTTTCTCCAATCCATGCCAGGAAAGTAGCCATCATTCATATGCTTTTTGCAAACTAATGTCCAGTAAATAAGTTGACCTTGGTAGAGATACGCCTGATCATTGAAGCGATGAGGTGCTTCTGTGGGGTTGACAACTGTTTGAAAACATTATCAACCTTTTCCAAGAAGCCCCTCACTCCCCTTGATTTGGATACAGGTCTTGAAGAAGACTGTAGACAGATTCCCTTTCTTGCTCACGCATGAACTAAAAAGGGAAAATAGCAGAACTGTTGTCAATTTCATTTCAACATTTTATTTCTGGTTTAGTGGACTGCAAAAGGAAGGCAGTTTTACCATTCTGCCATTTATCTGGTGTGGGGAAAAAAAAGATAAGGTGCACCAATTTCTTTTTCTGTACTACAGAGTTCACCAGTCATCTCTAAGCAGATAGCATTTGCTCAGAGCACAGGTTTAATTGTGACAACCCTTCTGTAAGTGGACAGTCAGCCCAGCAGCAGAGGAAGAAATAGGCAGGGAGGGTAACAACCAGTGAATGGAAAGTATATAACATAACCAACCAATTGAAGTGAAGGAATTTGCCCAAGATGGAATGAACTGAAGCAGCCGGACCAACTGTTTGTGCCATCAGATCTGGGGAAAACACTATTTTTGATGGAAAACAGGAAAAGACAGATGGCAGTTTTTCTCCCAGCAAGCTAGGGAAAGGTTGATTATCATCTGTGCTTTTGTATCCTCCAGAAATGGTGGGTTTGCCCTGTCTTCATGCTAGAGCAAGCAAGAAATGAAGATGAATTCAAACAGACAAATGATACATTTGGAGATAGAAATAGAACAAGGTCATCAAGGAAGAGTACATGCTAGCTAAAATTGCAGCTTATATCAAAATGAGCTAAGATTTGCAAAAGATGTTAAGAACATTAAAAAAATCTTCTGTGGATATATTCAGATGGGAAGAAAAGAATCACTATGCCAGCTGCTCAGTGAAGTTAGTGAAGTGGTAACTGCTAGCAAAGGAAAAACAGAACTACTCAACTTCTATTTTGGTTCAACCTTCTTTAACAAGAAAATGTGTGTTCTGCTCAGAAATTTGTGAAGAGCAGGAGGAAAGGATAAGACTGAAGCCTGAAATTGATAGAAACGTGGTCACACAACTGCTATTTATATGGAATTAGCTTCTATCACACTTCAAACATTATGTTCACTTCACTTAAGAAGGATTCATAAAAACTGCAACAAATTTAGAGAAGAGTAACAAGGATGAGTGGGGAATAAAAATAGAATAATGTAAAGAGAGACTGAAAGACATAGACAACTTTAATCTCAGGAAGTAGTAGAGGGTAGGATAGAACTCTTCAGACTTAAAAAAGGTTGTCCTACAGAAGAAGAGAGAGTTTTTTTGTATTGTCCAGTACTGGATTTAAAGTATGAAGCTGGTGCAGTGTGTAGTGGTACGAGCAGCTTTTGTGGGCCCGTGAGTGGCCCACGGCTGTTCCGTGATCTGCAATGGCTGCTGGTGTGCTTCCTGGTACAATTCAAGGTGTTGGTTATTACTTTTAAAGCCCTTCATGACATGTATCCAGGTTGCCTGAGGAACCATCTCATCCTACCTGTGCTTGGAGAGGATGCATTCTGAGGGCCTAATGGCCAGGGAATTCCAGATAGCGGGGTCCAGAAGAAAAACCTTCTCTGCCATTGTTCCTGCCCTTTGGAACATCTTGGCTCCTGGAGTGAGGTCAGCTCCAATCCTCCTGACTTCTGTGAGAGCCTGAAACTCTGGCTCTGCCAGTTGGCTTGGGGGGCTCCAATGAGAGAACCTCATATTGGAGGTGATTGATAGAGTAATAACAGATTCACCTCCCCCTACTCATCTTACGTCCTTTCTCTCCATCTTTTAGTTATAGCTGACAATTTGTATTAGTGTTTTATTCTTATTGTATAGCTGTTGTATGGTTTTATTCTTTTTAACATTGTAAGCCACCCAGAGTCACCTCATGGTGAGATGGGAAGCAAGCAAGCTTAATATAAATAAATAAAATATAAGGAATCGGATTCAAAATGAGGGTCAGAAAAAAAAGACCTTCCTTACAACAAGACCAGGTTCATACTGGAAACTTACCTACAAACGTGGTGAGTCCTCATTTTTTGGGTGTGTTCAGAGACAAAGTTCAAGATAGCCCTTTGTCCCATACTTTTATTTGAACTTTTTTCCTTGGACTGGTAGCAGGATTCATTGGCCTATATGGCTCCTTCCAATGGTCTGATTGTTTTTCAAGAACATTAGTGTGTTATCATCTCTTATTATGAACTTGGCTGTGGCAGAATCAATGTAAGCATCATTAATACAGTATCTTGAAAAGGAAAGAAGCTATAGAATGTGAAAGGAATCACCATTAATGTTGTAGTGCCTCCACCTCATCTTCTGAGAGCCATAAGTGCTATTAGTAGTGATACAACTAGAGATCAGGGGCAACATTGTCATCCTGTTTGAGAAAAATAATGTCAAACCACTCTTAAGGCTAATGAAGAAAATAAGAAGCCAATCACCCAGAGAGGAAAAGGATAGGAAGTATTTCTTACTATTGAAAGTACCTTTAGATTAGCAACTCGTGTCTTTTCAAGAGTTAATAATGGATAGAGTGGCTATAACTCAACTAGGGCATATGATTGTATGCAGAAGATCCAAAATTGAATCCCTGAGATTTTCAGGTAAGAACACCTTTTACATTCTGGATTACTGTTCTTAGTACGAGTGAAAGAGACCAATTGGCTGTCTAAATCTGATTCCAGTTCTGTATTCTTCTTTAAATCTCTGGAAAGCCTTGTTTGGATTTATATAAAGATTGCATCCTTCTGACAGAAATGTGGAAGCTGAACTTAAAAACAATAATGGAAAAGCCTCTGAGAACAAATACTTCATTTGTCCCATTTTAAGCAATTTGTATCATACTGTTTGTAAATCAATCTAAATGTAAATACTTTAAGAACTACAAAATATCATGTTCCTTATTAAAGTAACATTAAAATTTAATCCAGAGTCAAGAAGTTTTTAAACCTTAAAAACTGACAAAGACAAAGCAAATAATTTACATCACCTCATAGAAAACATATTTTTATTCTTATAAAATACAAGCAAGTTCCTCTTGAATTACGAGCATCATCTCTGGGAGATTGCAACTAAGTTAGCTCATGCTCAAGTCAATTTCAACATTAGTAGGATTTGGTAGCCATTTTGCAGATATTTTTTTAATTATACATCCTAGAACCATATGCATCAACAGCCCAGAACTGTAGAGAATTTCATTCTTGTTATTATGCCTGCCCTTAGAACTTCAAATGAGCTTCAGAAACTGTAATAGTCTACACGAAATTAATACGAGAATACCATTGACAGTGTTGCTGGCAAGATAACATAATATACTCAAAAGTTAAGTGTGGGATGGTGGGATTAAAGCTTCAGAATCATCACGGTGTATTCTGTGCACTCTTGAAGTATGGAAATATGGTTAGTTTTATAACCTCTATATTTATTTGACATTTATCACTTCTTACCAGTTTGCCAGATTCTTCAACCTATTTTCTTCTTCCAACATTACAGCTCATTAGATCTAAGCTTCAAAAACTTCTGAATAACTATTAATAAGGAACCAAATAAATAATTCTAACTCTAAAAATAGAGAAATTTTACTAGTAACTGTATTTGAGATTAAATGTGCAATAACAATAAATTAAATAATTAAAATATTTCCCCGCATTATGATATCCTAAACCTACGGACTTTTGCTTGAAGTGCTCATGTCATTTTTAGCACAGTCATAGGGTTGGTCTTGAATATCTAGGGAGTGGACATTTTGGATCATTACTGAATTCTTAGAATGATAACAGGTTATCTTCAATATGTCCCAATTTCTGGTTTTTTCTTTGAAGACATTTCACTCTCAAGTTTAGTTTAGTTTAGTTTAGTTTAGTTTAGTTTAGTTTAGTTTAGTTTAGTTTAGTTTTTAGTTTAGTTTAGTTTAGTTTAGTTTAGTTTAGTTTAGTTTAGTTTAGTTTAGTTGTATTAATATGCCGCTCGATGCGCAAGGACTCTGAGCGGCTCACAGGAATACAGGTAAAAATAAACATTAAAAACAGATTAAAAAACAATATAACAATTTTAAAAGCCATTCAATCATCCAGTCACTACATGGGTCAACATCGATGGTTCATTGGCCTCAGGCTTGCCGAAAAAGCCAGGTCTTCACAGCTTTCCTGAAGGCCAATAAGGTGGGGACAGTCCAGATCTCAGGGGGTAGCTGATTCCAAAGAGCTGGAGCAGCCACAGAGAAGGCCCTCGCCCACAGGCCTGACAGCTGACATTGTTTAGCTGATGGGACCCGGAGCAGGCTCACCCTGTGAGATCTAACCGGGCGTAGGGAGGTATGCGGTAGAAGACGGTTCCGGAGAGCTGAAGAAGCTTCTTGGATGAGAAGCAAAACGTCTTCAAGCAAAACAAAGAAAGTCCAGTTGTCTCTTGAAAATGCACCTTTGGGACAACCATGACATGGATGACTGAGAATCTCCATAGATAATTACCTTAAATAATTGCACTGTATTTGAAACTGATTATTTGAAGAGTTTCTGAGAGAGAGAAAAGAACTGAGAGTTTTTGAAGTAACTTGTGCATAAGCAGAAATACATATATAGAATTCAACCTGGCAGCTCAACTTTTCTCCAAATCTTCAATGCTCATTTAAATGGAATCAGATTTCTGCAGGAAACCTATCTATGACCAGAAGAAAATATTTATGAAAGAAGTATTTTCAAGTAAACTTCTATAATATTTTTTTCCTATTCCAGAAACAAAGCACATACATTTGACCCAGTCCCCAAAACTGCTCTGAATGTTTAATTAGAACTCATGCTCGTTCCTAAACTCTGTAGGGAAACTGGAAACACCTGCTGAAACTCTACTTGACTTCAGCTGGTAATATTACTGCCTCATTTTCCTGAGCATTATGTTCAAATGTTGTTTTAACCTTTCCAAATGAAAGCATAAAGTTATAAAACATTTCTACAACTAGACAGATTGTAATGACATGCCACAAATAAATAAAATAACAGCCCAGCATTTAAATCAATCATATCCACTTCCATTTGGCTTGGGATAATGTACCTTCCCATCTTGTCCCTATATACTTTTTCTTTAATGTGTAATCCTCATGGTTGAGAGAACAGGGAAGCAAAAAAAGACTGAGAGCTAATCAGTAATATAGAAAGAAATATTTTCTTCAGGTCATCAGTGACAATGTAGAATCGCACCATAATGCATATTATTTAAAGAGTATGTGAAAGACTTTTTCAAATTTAGGAAAACTATAATGTAAAGTTGGCAGACTGGTTGAAAATTGAACGATCAACCCAGACATCGAAACTGATGGGCTAATATCAATGTAATACTGCATTCAAGGGTTTGTGTAAATATAAAACAAGGAAAAGCCATTTCATGTAAAACAGAATGTAGCAATGTAAGCCAAATTAATTCTGAGTGAAACTTGTGTTGGAAGTGTGACTTCAGCAGTACTGGGTCTTCATCATGTCTTGACCTCTGGACCACAAGGAGCAGTAGGTGTAGACAGTGGTTTACAGGTTGACCATGTGTCCCTTCATTGTCTATCACTCTGCCAGCTCTTTGTCTAAGAGATTGATAATTTCAGATCACCTCTTCCTGCCTTTGTTTCCAGAGAAATATACATAAAACACTTGGGTCCCTAACACTCTACCTATAGGATGTAGTTAGCTAACTGCTAGGCTTTGTCTATGTCTATAGCAGGGGTGTTAAACTCATGGCCCGTGGGCCGGATGAGTCATGCACTGGCCATACCCACTCCTGGTTTAGCGAAGGGGGGAAAAGTCTTGATAGCAATAGCAATAGCACTTAGACTTATATACCGCTTCATAGTGCTTTACAGCCCTCTCTAAGCAGTTTACAGAGTTCAGCATATTGCCCCCAACAATCTGGGTCCTCATTTTACCCACCTCAGAAGGATGGAAGGCTGAGTCAACCTTGAGCCTGGTGAGATTTGAACAGCTGAACTGCTGAACTAGCAGTCAGCTGGAGTAGCCTGCAGTAGCTGCATTTAACCACTGCACCACCTCGGCTCCTTGATACGTCATGTGACGATGATGTAATGACGTGAGTTATAGTAATAAAAACTTTTTCAGCAATCATTGCTCGTACTAGTTTCCCATTCCCTTTTTAATAGTTTTTATTGAATTTTATACATTAAAAATCATAGATTCACTTTTACAGCTGTCCATTTTTGATGACAAAACTTATTTCATTTCTGCTTTTAACTTATAATGTTCGTACATTTCATAATTTCTACTTGCATTTACACCTTTACATCTATCTTAATATACCAATTGTTATGTCCTCTAAACCAGTGTTTCCCAACCTTGGCAACTTGAAGCTGTCTGGACTTCAACTCCCAGAATTCCCCAGCCAGCATTCGCTGGCTGGGGAATTCTGGGAGTTGAAGTCCAGACAGCTTCAAGTTGCCAAGGTTGGGAAACACTGCTCTAAACTATCAACCTATCACCACATTTCTATCTATCTATCTATCTATCTATCTATCTATCTATCTATCTATCTATCTATCTATCTATCTATCTATCTATCTATCATCTATCATCTATCATCTATCATCTATCATCTATCTATATGCCTTTTAATTTACATTTGTCGTACTTTTCATACATTGATTTTGCTTTTATGTTCCAACCAATTGTACCACTTGTTCCATACATTATAATAATCCGTATCCTCTCTGTCGTGTAACTCCATTGTTAGTTTGTCCATCTCTGCACATTGTAACACTTTTTTAATTATCATTGTGCTCGTGGGAACAGTTTCTTATTTCCAATTCTGGGCAAAGATAATCCTGGCTGCTGTTGTTATGTGAAGTATAATGTATTGATTGTTTTTGTTTATATTTCCTCTTATGATTCCCAACATGATTCCGGTTTCAATTCTAGTTTTTGTTCTATAATTTCCTGTAACCATCTTTTAATTTTTCCCCAATACTTCTTCACCTCTGGACACGTTCACCACATGTGGTAGAACGTCCCTTGATCATGTTTACAGTTCCAACATTTTGCTGATCTATTTGATGATATTTTTGCCAATCTTGCCGGAGATAGGTGCCATCTATAGAATATTTTGTACAGGGGTGAAATACTCCTGGTTCGCATTTACCTGTCTGTTGTCGTAGAGCCGATCCTCCGCCCACCCGCCGGGACACTGCCATTTGAGTTTTTTTACCCTCTGCGCATGCACAGAACTCTTTGTGCATGCACAGAGGGTAAACAAACTCAAATGGCGGTGTCCCGGCGGGTTGGCGGAGCGCCGCGCTACTTGTGTGATCGGCTCACCGACGACAGACAGGTAAAAGCAAACTGGGAGCATTTCACCACTGATTTTGTAGATGTTTTCTTTGTATGATGCTGCCATTGTCAGTTTATATTTTTTTCTCCCAATTTTTTTCCCAATACTCCAGTTCAATCGTGTATCCAAAATTTTGAGCCCAAATAACCATTACCTTGTTAACTATTTCCTCTTCCATTTTAACATTCAATAAACAATTATAGACTTTTGATATCATTTTTTCTTCTGTTCCTACTAAAATTTTATCCAATTCTCATTCTTTTTGAAATCCGTATTGTATTGCATCTCTCTTGTATCTGGACTGTATTTGCAAGTAGGGCCACCAGTCTATTTTTATACCAGACAGAGTCAATTCCGGATTTGATCTGAGGTTATCATGTTCATCTAACAATTCCTTGTATGTCACTTTCTTATCCAAGTCTAAAACATTTGGGTATATTATTGCTTCCATAGGGGAGATAGCCATTTCAGAATTTTGATATATTTTCCCTTGATTTTTAACCATTCTTCTAACAGTGCCTCTCTTACCTGGTGTCTCTGAAAATATGTGTGTGATTTGTGTTTTCCCTCCCAGATGAAAGCAGGCCAGCCGACCTGTAGATCATGACCCTCTATAGTTAGTATTCTTTTATTTTTGAGTAAAATCCATTCCTTCAACCATGTTGCAGCCGCCGCTTGATGATATAGTTCCCAGTCCGAATCCTCCTCTACTTCTCTTATCTTGTAACAATTTGGTTTTATTCTAGCTTCTTCCCGTTCCAGATGAATTTCAAAATTATCCTATTTAAGTCAGTATAAAAATGTTTCCCTAATTTTATCGGGACTGTTTGGAATAAAAAAAGAATTTTTGGTAGTATATTCATCTTTATGGCAGCTATTCTTCAATTAAAGAAATTTGTAATTTGGTCCAATTTTCCAAATCTTTCTGTATTTTTTGCATTAGCTTAAAGTAATTGTCTTCTTTTATTGAAGAGCACTTTGCTGTCATCCAGATGCCTAAATATTTGACTTTTTTTTAAACTTTCTTTGCAATTTGGATTCCCAATAACTCCTCCAATTTCTTATCTTGATGCTGTGTAAGATTTTTTTTTTGTTATCTTTGTTTGTTCCTTATTCATTTTTAACCCTGCAACCTCGCCAAATTTCTCTATCTCTTGTAATAATTTTACTCCTGAGTTGAGGAGTTCTTCAATAATAAATACCATGTCATCGGTGAATGCTTGCGTCTTTAGATTTAGATTTATTATTAGAGTTGGAAGGGACCTTGTAGGTCATCTAGTCCAACCCAACTTCTGCTCAAGCAGAAGTTCCTACACCACTTGAGACAGATGGCAGTCCAGTCTCTCCTTGAAGGTTGCAAGTGTTGGGGCTCTCACGACCTCTGCTGGCAAGCTGTTCCACTGGTTGATCACTCTCACCGTCAGAAAGTTTCTCCTCAATATTCTTCTTTCTTAATTTTGAGCCCTTTTATTTCCTGATTTTTCCTCACCTGGGTCAACAGTACCTCTAAAGATAGTATGAATAGAAGGGGGGATAGCAGGCATCCTTGTCTAACACCCTTCATTGTGCTGACTGTTTCTGTCATGTCTCCGTTCACCATTATTTTAGCCAATTGTGTGCTTCAATCATTTTATCGCCAAATTTCATAATTTTTCATTGTGTTGTAAGGAATTTCCAATTCAGATTGTCTAATGCCTTTTGCGCATCCACAAATATTAGAGCGAGTTGTTTCTCTGGATGTGCCTCATTAGTACTCTAGCACGTTCATAATCATCCTTGTATTGTTCCTGATTTGGCGTTTTGGAAGAAATCCATTTTGATCTGAGTGAATAATTTGGTGTAGTAATGTGATGAACAGCAAACTGCCTAACTCATTTATCCATTTGTGTGAACCCAGCCACTGTGTGAAATAGGTAGGACTAGGCAATACATTCTAGAGAGACAATTTTATGGTGTTTACATGAACT
Organism: Diadophis punctatus similis; assembly: GCA_023053685.1. Lineage (NCBI taxonomy): Eukaryota > Metazoa > Chordata > Lepidosauria > Squamata > Dipsadidae > Diadophis > Diadophis punctatus. Next base: position 9,789,092 of record JALIGW010000013.1, read on the forward strand.
GAAGAACTCAAGACAGCTGTTGCCTATTATAATAATTTAAACAATATAGTCAAAAGACGAACAGAGATAGATTTTGTATTGACTCATCAGTACCTACATTACAATAACATGGTTGAAAATCAGCCTCAAATATATTATAATAATGATAAAAAAAAGAGTAGTCCAAGCTATATTTTTGAATATGGTTTGTATGTCTGAAGAGTTTTTAAACAGTGAACATTTCAAACTAGCAATCTTCCGTCATCTTTTTATGGCCATCTCATATATTTCTCATATACTGAATGTTACAGTATTCAACAAATGTTTGCTACATTTAGTACATTTGTAATGTATTTACAAGCATTTTTCTTGTTAGTTTGATAATATAGCCTTTGTCTGCTTGACAAACCAATTCTTATTTTTATTGTTGAAGTCATCTTGTCAAGTTATTTATTTATTATTTATTAGTGACATTTATATACCGCCTCACAGTGCAAGCACTCTCTAAGCGGTTTACACCAGTAAGCAATGTATATTTATATTGCCCCCAACAATCTGGGTCCTCATTTTACCTACCTCGGAAGGATGGAAGGCTGAGTCAACCTTGAGCCGGTGAGATTTGAACCGCTGACCTGCGGATCATAGTCAGCTAAAGTGGCCTGCAGTACCCCACTCTAACCGTTGTGCCACCTCAGCTCTTAATCAATCACCTGACTTGCTCAGCCAATAGCCAACATTTGCTATATTCTCTTTTTGTGCTTAAGAGGGTTGGCATACATTTACAAATTGTCCCCTAAATTACTAGGTTTTGAAAATAATTGAGGGCAGGGCTATATTTTGCTATAGTTTCCATTTTCCTTTATGTAATCCGATTCCAAAGATGAATGGCCTGTATTTTTGTTATTTCATACTGAAACTCAGAAATTTGACCATATTTGGCCCAATTTCTAAATATAAATCTTATTACTGAAAGAACTATTTATGGAATGAAGAATCCATGTCTTCATTTTTTAAATTCATGGGGAAAATACTATATTGGATAATCTGTCACGCAGTGATTTATTGCCTGTTATATGTATATGCAGGGAGCTGCATCCCTATTCATTATAATGGTTTATTCCTGAGCACATGATTGATATGTTCTTGTACGCATGTGTGCATTCCTTTCTCTGATCTCTCCCTTCTGTTCCTGGCTTCCATTGAAGGAAGACCTACTTTTATATTAGGCATGTAGTTAATGAGATTTATTGTTTTTGTACCGAAATAAATATTTTTACTTAGACTTTAAACTGTGGTTTCCTTTGTAATGTCAGAATTCCGGGGTAAAGATCTATTTCGCCTCTGTGAGGATTTATTCTCACGTCGTCATAATCAAGGTGAGAAAACTTTAAAAGAACAAAATGGATTCTTGACAAAATCTGTCACAGAGATGATAGCCCTCTAGAAGCGGACCATTACAAGAATATTCTCCTTCTAAAATACTATTGATCAAGGAAATTAAAAACTAGCACCTTCAAAGAATTACTATAACTGCAGCTCTAACATTATTCATTTCTTCAAAAGAAACATTCTAATTAACATAAGAAGAGGTGTGTCTATCCCTCAGGGCATCTCTCATAGCTGTTTATTTTTAATGGATTATCAAAGTGAATGACAAGATATTTGCATTTCTGCACTCAACTCTCATTAATATAATTAATGCAGTCTACATTTTGTCACCCCATATTCATAAGGAGCTGTGAGAAAAGGCTGGTTATCACTACAGGAACCTCTTAGAAAATGATAATACATGGAAATAGAAGAATTTTACTAGGGGCATGCAAAAGATTTATTCACACTCAGAGCTGTTTAATTTTTCCTGTTAAAAAATAATTACCATCTGGGAAAAAGCAAAGTTATATACTGGATATATATCTTGCTATTTCTATGCCAGAATTATCAGCTGCAGGACTAAAGCTGCATGTGATGTAACTGATGTTCTGGTTAACCCATTCACTTCCTTAGTGGTTGTGTGTGTGTGTGTGTGTGTGTGTGTGTGTGTGTGTGTGTGTGTGTGTGTGTGTGTGTGTGCGAGCGAGCGAGAGAGAGAGAGAGAGAGAGAGAGAGAATGAGAATGAGAATGAGAATGAGAATGAGAATGAGAATGAGAATGAATGAGAATAAATATGAGAGTCCCCAAGCAGTACATTAAATAATTTATCTGATCCTATGTAGCATTTTGGATATGCAATATCAAGGTTGACTCCTTAGAAGGCATTTATTTCTTCCATAACAACATCCACATAACATAAGGAAGGATATAAATTAGATATGACTTTTTCATTTTCTTGGAAATAGATCCTCCAGATGTTGGAACTGCAGAGATGAAATCATTCTCATGGTTAGATTATTATGCTCCTATGGCAGTTTACACTCTTCCATTAATGCATTTCTGCATTTCCATTGATGACTGGGAAGAAAATGTTTCTTTCTATATTACTCATGTTACTGTCAAACTTTCATACTTTATGACCATAAATTTATGTAACAAATTTGTTTTTATAATTCTCTTAAGCAGGAATAAGGAAATTCCCAACATCCCTGGAAATATGGCTAGTGGAGAAAATGCAGATTCTGTCGTAAAAAGGGAGGTTAATATCTGGAGTGTCATAAATTGTCTACTTCTGTCTTCATTCCTCTTTCCCAAAAATGATATATGAGATGATTGGGGAAAAACCACCTAAAATTAGTAGATAATTGATTGTTGAAATTTTCTTGAATTGCATTCTTCTGACACATCTTTGGTACAATTTGTATTATGTGATAACTTGGGAACTAGACAGTATTTGGGGGGGGGATGATTGTGGGTTCCTCTCATTCCATCCAAAGAGAACATGCTAATGGACAATTATAGATTATTTTCTTTGAAGATTTCATACACAGTCCCATACTTTCTGACCCCACTTCTGATGAAAATAAATTTTCAGATATGCATGAATATTGGACTGGCCTATGAAGTCCAATCTTATTTTTGGTTTGCTAGCAACATCCTTTTCCTCCTTGTTCGCAGGCTTGACATTCTCCCACTAACTAAAAAAAATAAATGCTCCTCCCTCCACATTTGGACTGGTAAAACAGACCACATAAATGTTGACTATCAGTAGCTTTGACTATATCCGTTTCCAAAGAAAGGATACTGTATAATCCACACTACATATCGGACATTAATACAATTGAGCGGGTCCAATGTTTCATGAGAAGATTCCTCCACTCCTCTGCTCACAATAGAATACCTTATGCCATCAGGCTTGAAATTTTGGGCTTGGACAACCTTGAACTACGCCGCCTATGGTCTGACCTAAGCATAGTACACAAAATTGTCTGCTACAATGTCCTACCTGTCAACGACTACTTCAGCTTCAACCGCAATAACACACGGGCAAACAATAGATACAAACTCAAGGTAAACCACTCCAAAATCGATTGCAGAAAATATGATTTCAGCAATAGAGTGGTCAATGCCTGGAATGCTCTACTCGACTCTGTTGTTACATCCTCAACCCCCCATAGCTTCAACCTTAAACTGTCTACCAGGGACCTCACACCATTCCTAAGAGGTCTGTAAGGGGTGTGCATAGGCGCACCAGCGTGCCTACCGTCCCTGTCCTACTGTCCCCATTTGTACTCATTTCCTGTGCTCATGTCCATGTTTATACTTATACTTGTTATCTCGTACATGTTTGACTAAATAAATAAAAAATAAAAAATAAAAAAATAAAAAAAATAAAAAATAAAAAATAAAAAATAATAAATAATAAATAAATAAATAAATAAATAAATAAATAAATAAATAAATAAATAAATAAATAAATAAATAAATAAATAAATAATAAAGGTTCGTTTCAATCTTCACACTCATTGTATTATAATAACACATTATCTTCCAGATAAATCAGAAGACTATTTAGAAATAACAAAAAAATCATTTGTGGATTCTTCAAAGAAGAGAAATGCCTTAAATGTAAGAAATGCACAGCAAAGCTACATCACTACAATGACAGGAGGGAGTAGAAAACTGTACATCCCGGTAAGCATGCATAACGCTTGATGGGCAAGCAAATGGAGGAAGAACATTCCACTGATGGGACAATACATTTTTCAGTTCTACTCCTACACCATAAACCTGACCTTGAAAAAAGCACCCCAAGGTAAAAGTTGATAGTTCAATAGCTTATTTGTAGCCCAGACATGTATGGGAGAGATAATTTATAGGCTTTCATATATTTTTTTAAATGTTCATTCCAGAATGCTAATTTTGCTATGGGGGACACAGAACATTTTTGCTGTCAGCTGAGATCAAGCCTATACAGTAGTGTGGGCATGTCAGAAAGATAATTAGGTTAAAATGGTGAGTCGCTCTAAGAAGCACAGGTACACAGTTCACTCACACATTCTTTAGGGCAACATATCATTCAATCACCAGCAGTGGAAATAAGCTAATTGGAAGAAAAAGACACATTCATCACACACACACACACACACCATTCTCAAAGGTGAATGTAACCAGCAAAGAGAGTCATACCTCCAGGCTAATTGCTGTGATATTTGGGAATTTATTTGAGGTGAAAATGAGAAATAAAAAGATTTGGAAAAAATGATTTTGGGAGTAGGGGTTGCAGTAATAGAAGTTCAGGATAGTAGCAGGGACCAAAGCTAAAATGCACAAGAGCCAAATCTTTCTCTTTTGTGAAGCTGAGAGCTCTCAGATGCAAATTTTTTGTTTCACACTGGACTATGCTCCTTTTTTTTATTATGATGATGAAAAATTGAATGCCTTTAGCCACGTATTTATATCAGACATTTTAAATAAAGCCACTCCGTTTTCTAGCCATTTTTTCCCCATGACAAGATATCATGTTATGTATAACTTGAGTTTAAAAAGCTGCAGATCAAATCAAGTGAAGTTAGAAACCTGTGAGAGTTTGATATGTAACATCTGAAACTCAAATATTTTGTTTTTAGGTGCCATGTGAGACACTATGCAACTTTCCTAGCTAGAACAACTTTAAAACATTTGCCCAATGAACACAGGACAAGTAAGAACTCCATAATAATTAACATATTTTAAAAAAAATTATATAGATTCTAGAATGGTTAGCTGTCTGTGGCTTGACAAAGTCGTACAGCAAAATCGTACAGCAAAAACTCAAAATGTGCATGAAGGCAATGTGTACATTTGTACAATAAATTGTACAATTGGCAATGAACATAAGAAATAAATATTGTATAATGTGAAATAAGTGAAGTACACCTCAGGATAATACTGAAACACAGTGATCAAACTGCATGCAAAGAGATCTTGAGGCATATCTTTTAGACAGTGAAGTGCAGCTTCCTGATGCTACAATTATCTCCAGAAAATGCAAACATCCTTAAAATCAACAAAAAAATAAACCTTTACCTTTACTATTTTGTTGGTATCTGAAGTATCCCCAAAAAACCAAACCATGCTGGACTGTCAGATGAGAAGTAGCTGTACAGTAATAAGTGTCTCTGGCCTTTCAAGCAATGGCTGAACCACATCTCCCAGCATTCATTGGCCATGTTAACTGGTATTGCTGGAAGCTGTAATTCAGCTATCATTTAGTTCCTGAAACACCAAGTAGATAGTTTAATGACTTTTCTTGCGTACTTGTCCTTAGCCACATATATACCCATGACTTTGATTATTAATTATGATCACTGAGTCCTTCCTTCTTTTCTTTCTTTCCCTCCCTCCTCCTCCTTTTATAAACAATATTTTACTAGCATGTTTGGGGAAAATATTATAATTATGAAAAAAAAAAACACAACAGCTTTCCATTTGGGAAGCCATTGTGGTGTTATGATGTAAATCTGCAGATGCAGAGGAAGATATTAAATAACTATAAATGAGATCATAAAGAGGATTACATCAATACTCTATTTAACGCAGAATTGCAATAGCAATAGCAATAGCACTTAGACTTATATACCGCTTCATAGTACTTTACAGCATATTGCCTCCAACAATTTGGGTCCTCATTTTACCGACCTCAGAAGGATGGAAGGCTGAGTCAACCTTGAGCCTGGTGAGATTTGAACAGCTGAACTGCTGAACTAGCAATCAGCTGAAGGTTGCAGTGCTGCTTTTAACCACTGCGCCACCTCGGCTCCTTCTGGCCCTCTGTCCACTTCTTAATCAAGTCTTGTGATGCTCAAAAGCTAAACCAATTTAATTTCAACTGGACAACATTTCAGAATTTATCAGCTGTTTTTCCAGCTCCAGTCTTTTAGTCAAATTACATCTGTTGTCTACCTGTCAAGACAGGGAGCTATTCATCGGGATACAAAACCCTTTGGTGGATCTGCGAAATAGCTGATGCATGCCATATGCATTATAGCACATTCAATAATTTAGACATTGCCTTGATTATCTAATCAGCGGCAGCAGCAGCAGAAACAGAACCCTGACTGTACGTGCTGTTTTACAGTATCCTGATCCAAAGAGCTTACCATCTGAAGGGAAAAAGTGGAGGGGAATGCAGAAACAACTTGAGATAAATATGAGCAAATACAGCTTCACATATTTTGAATTCATGGTGTTTGGGGTGAAAGACATTAGGATTAAGGATGGGCATCACGGAGAACTGAGTTAATCTCCTCATCCACTAAGCTTTCTTTTTTTTTTTCAGCTGGTTGCCGTTTTTATTTTCCATTGAAAGTGTTTCTCCTTTCCCCTTGGAAACTGAACCACCAGAGAATTCGTGCCAGAACAGGCCTTGCAAAAAAATGCTGGCAAAGAATATCCCAAAGCCTGATGCTGCTGAGTGAATAAACTGGAGAATCCAGCCTACCTCGATCAGCATACATGTCTCCCTTTCTTGCCAAAAGCAAGGAGGAAAGCTGCGGTCTACTGGGAGACGGAAGTGGAGGAAAACCAAAAAGGGCATTTGCAGGACCCAGGGGAGAAAACAAAATAAAAGAGAGGAGGAAGAACAAGCCATTGATTGGATTTCATTTCTTTTCTTTTGGATGCAGATGGAGAAGTTAGAAAAAGCATTTTTTTAAAAAAAAAGGGAAAAAAATCACTTGGGAGAAACACTTTCAGATGGAAATAAAGAGTAATAATTACATTCCCAAATAAGTTATTCTGATATCAATTTGTACCTTCAGTGAATATAAATTTCATTTAAAAAAGGATACAGACATATGGATGTCCAAATGTCCACAGACATATGGACATTTTCCTACAATTTATTTATTTATTTATTTTGTTATTCTTATATGCCGCCCAACTCCCGAAGGACTCAGGGCGGCGTACAACAGGGAAAAATACAAGAATAATCAAAATACACATAATTAAAAAAACGAGTACAAATTTTTAAAAACAGTATTAAAACAACAACATCCATTCAACATCATATATACTTGGGGGGGTGATCTCAGGTGGATTAAGCTGTCCCCCCTACCTGCAGGAAAAGCCATGTTTTAACGGCTTTTCGGAAGGCCAGCAGAGTGGGGATGGTCCGGGTCTCTGGGGGTAGTTGGTTCCAGAGCACGGGGCCGGCCACAGAGAAGGCTCTCCCCCTAGGGCCCGCCAGCCGGCATTGCTTGGCCGACGGGACCTGGAGGAGGCCAACTCTGTGGGCCCTAACCGGTCGGAGGGAAGTATGAGGCAGAATGCGGTCCCGAAGATATCCTGGTCCTAAGCCATGAAGGGCTTTAAAGATGGTGATCAACACCTTGAATTGGACCCAGAGACTGATGGGCAACCAATGCAGCTGGCGGAGTATTGGTGTCACGTGGGTGTACCTTGGCACACCCACCACAGCACACGCAGCCGCATTTTGCACCAGCTGAAGTCTCCGGATACTCTTCAAGGGTAGCCCCATGTAGAGCGCATTGCAGTAGTCCAAACGCGAGGTGACAAGGGCATGAGTGACCGTGAGTAGAGCCTCCTTCTCCAAGTATGGCCGCAACTGGTGCACTAGGCGGACCTGTGCAAAGGCCCCCCTAGCCACAGCAGAAAGATGGTGGTCCAATTTTAGCTGTGGATCTAGGAGGACCCCCAAGTTGCGGACCTGGTCTGAGGGAGTCAGTTTTGCACCCTCAAAGACCAAGGAGGGGTAGTTGTCATGGTCCTTAGGAGGCAATATCCACAGCCACTCAGTCTTGTCAGGATTGAGTCTGAGTCTGTTCCTCCCCATCCAGATCTTAACGTCGTCCAGGCAACGGCACATTACATCAACTGCCTCCCTGAAGTCAGACGGGGTGGTGATGTACAGCTGGGTGTCGTCAGCGTACTGATGGAAACACACCCCATGTCTGCGAATGATCTCACCCAACGGTTTCATGTAGATATTAAACAGGATGGGCGAGAGAACCGACCCCTGAGGCACCCCACATGATAGGGGCCTAGGGGACGATCTCTGCCCTCCTGCCAACACCGACTGCATCCGATCGGCGAGATAAGAGGAGAACCACCGTAAAACGGTGCCTCCCACTCCCAACTCGCCGAGCCGATGCAGAAGGATACCATGGTCGATGGCCTCTCCTTCATTTGACCAAGAGGACTTTATTTAATGAACTAAATATTTTATAGGCCTTTTAGTTTTTCCACCTACAACTCAAGATATGCACAATTTACCCATACCTTCTTTGCTGAGTTTACATTTGTATAAGTTTTTATTTTAATTTAATAAAAGTAGCCACCCTAGTGTGATAGTTAAGGAATTAGACTAAAAAATGGGAGACTGTGAGATCTACTCTTGTTTAGGTATGAAGTCAACTAGATAACTTTGGGACAGTTTTTCTCTTACAGCCCTAGGAGGAAGGAGGGCACGTCTGAAACTCTTTCTAAGGAACTGCAGGCAATGGCCCAGAGTGAAAACTGACTTAAAGGACAATTTTCATTTTCTTCTTTTCTTTTCTTTTCTTTTCTTTTTCAGCCGAGATGGTGCAGTGGTTAAATGCAGCACTGCAGGCTACTGCTAGTTCAGCAGTTCAGCTGTTCAAATCTCACCGGCTCAAGGTTGACTCAGCCTTCCATCCTTCTGAGGTCAGTAAAATGAGGACCCAGATTGTTGGGGGCAATATGCTGAACTCTGTAAACCGCTTAGAGAGGGCTGTAAAGCACTATGAAGCGGTATATAAGTCTAAGTGCTATTGCTATTGCTATTGCTATTGCTATTGCTATTCTTTTCTTTTCTTTTCTTTTCTTTTCTTTTCTTTTCTTTTCTTTTCTTTTCTTTTCTTTTCTTTTCTTTTCTTTTCTTTTCTTTTCTTCTTTTCTTTTCTTTTTTCTTTTTTCTTTTCCTTTCCTTTCCTTTCCTTTCCTCTCCTCCCCTTTCTTTTCCTAATAAAATGGTAACATAACATAACATAAATGAGAAATTAGCATGGCAGAAAGTAAAGTTTCAACATTTATCCATCATTTTATTCATAAATGATTAGTAGAACGAAGCCCTGAAAACAATCACAATATTTTACAGTTCTAGAGATGATCTTCCTTTTTATCATCTGTGTTCTGTTCTATTATCTCAACACGATCCCTCAAACAACATAAATATACTAATTTGTAAGAGTGCAAAGGTTCTTCAGGGGCTCTCCATTTTAGATATTTTAGGCTTCCTTCCAAAAATATAAATACTATTCTGACAAATAAATTTAAAAAAGACTAGAGAAAAGTGGATCACAATATGGTCATGCAAATTTAACATCAAAGTCAATATAGGTATATTTGTTTGGGGCTTCAAAAAGCTGGAGATCTTGAATTTAAACATAACAAAATGTATATACAGGTAGTCCTTAACTTAAAAGAGCCGTAGTGGCGCAGTACTTAGAAGGCAGTACTGCAGGCTACTTCTGCTGATCACCAGCTGCCAACAGTTTGACAGTTCAGGCCTCACCAGCTCAAGGTTGACTCAGCCTTCCATCCTTCCGAGGTCGGTAAAATGAGGACCCAGATTGTTGGGGGCAATAGGCTGAACCCTGTAAACCGCTTAGAGAGGGCTGTAAAGCATTATATGAAGCGGTATATAAGTCTAAGTGCTATTGCTATTGCTACAACCATAACTAGCCCAGAATTTCCATTGCTATGCAAGACAGATATTGAGTTTTGCCCCATTTTATGAACCAAAACTTTCTTGCCACAATTATTAAGTGAATTACTGCAGTTGTTAAGTTAGCTAAATGAATTAAATGAATTTGGTTGCCTAACGACTTTGCTGTGATCACATGACCCGGGATGCTGCAGCTGTCATATATACATGCCAGTTACCAAGCAGCTGACCATGGGGATGCTGCAACGGTCGTACATGTGAAAAATGGTCATAAGTTACTTTTTTCAGTGCCATTATAACTCCTAACATTTGTTCACAACCAACTGTAAATGTATGGTTATAAGTCGAGGACTACCTATATTTTAATAGTATCTAGCTCAAAGGTTAGGTAATGCTTCAAATAAATGGAAACATAAACTTTTTAACTACTACTATTTATTTTATTTATTTATTTATTTAAATGGATTTATATGCCGCCCAACTCCCAGGGGACTCTGGGCGGCTCACAACATGTCCAGTCCATTTATCAATATAAAAAAAATTAAAAACTACAAAAATTAAAAAGAGCATCTAACATTCATAACTAAGGGGGGAGACCCATATCTGGTCTGGTTGGTCTCACTTTCACCCCGCCTGCCGGAGGAGCCAAGTTTTTATTGCTTTACGGAAGGCCAGCAGGGTGGGGATAGTCCTGATCTCTGGAGGAAGCTGATTCCAAAGGGAGGGAGCTCCCACAGAGAAGGCTCTCCCCCTCGGCCCCACCAACCGGCATTGCTTGGTCGATGGGACCTGGAGGAGACCAACTCTGTGGGCCCTAACCGGTCATAGGGAGGTATGTGGCAGGATGCGGTCCCGAAGGTAACCTGGCCCTGAGCCATGTAGGGCTTTAAAGGTTAAAACCAACACCTTAAATTGGATCCGGAGACTAATGGGCAGCCAATGCAGCTGGTGGAGGATAGGTGTTACGTGGGTGTATCTAGGTACATCCACCACAGCTCGCGCAGCTGCATTTTGCACCAATTGCAGTCGCCGGACACTCTTCAAGGGTAGCCCCATGTAGAGCGCGTTGCAGTACTACTAGAAAATAATATTCTACTACTCCATAATTTTTAACTTAAGATTTTCAAAATCTTTTCTTGAGAACAGGAATGGGCAAACTTATGCAAGTAAGGATTGTCCACAGGTTTGGGAAAGAGGAAAATTTAGTCTCCGTGAATAAGAAAGGCAAAGTGATTGAATCCATAACTTTCTTGGAGTGAGTCCATTACTCTCTATGAAGTTCTCCATGAAGAATAATTGCAGGGATTGGGTATGGCTGGTCTAGATAAAAGAAGTACTAGGGGTGAATGATAGCAGTATTCCAGTATTTAAGGGGCTGCCACAAAGAAGAGGAGGGTCAACTTATTTTCCAAAGCACCAGAAGGCAGGACAAGAAACAATGGATTAAAACTAATCAAGGAGAGAAGCAACCTGGAATTAAGGAAAAACTTCCTAAGAGTGAGAACAATTAACCAGTGGAACAGCTTGCCTTCAGAAGTTGTGGGTGCTTCATCTGGAGGTTTTTAAGAAGAGACTGGACAACCACTCATCTCAGATTGTTTAGGACTGTGATGGCGAACCTATGGCACATGTGCCAGATGTGGCACACAGAGCCCTCTCTGTGGGTGCGCTGCTCCTGGGCTCGTCGGCCTTCAGACATCATTCCCACCATCCAGCACCAGTTCAGGAGTTCCTTCCCCCCTTCATGGGGGGGGGGGGGGTAGAGAGAAACAGAGGGAGGCAGAGAGAGTGATAGAGAGGGAGGGAAAGAGAGAGAGAAACAGAGAGAGGGAGGAGGGAAAGAGAGAGAGAAGGAAAGAGAGAGGGGGGAGGGAAAGAGAGAGAGAGAGGAAGGGAAAGAGAGAGAGGGAGGGAAAGAGAAATGATATTACAAAAGTTTTTCTTTTTTATTGTTCTGAAAAGCAGAAAAAGTCATCCCAAAGAAGTCTTTGAGGGCTGAACACCGAGAGGCAGGAATTTCCTCTGCCTTCTGCATTCCCACCCTGTGCTGAAGCGAACCAAATGGGCTGGGGTCTCCCCGCTAAGCGGCCTCACCAAACCTGCTTGCAAACTCTGCCAAGTGCGGCTGCAAACATTCGGCTCACGTGTCCCTCCTGGCCAGTGCCAGCGCCGCAGCGGTGGTGGGGAAGGTGCATGCCCTGCCTGCTCTGTTCTCGCTGGCCAGAGGTGGGGCTCCATGCTGCCGCCTCCCAGCCAGAGTGCCACATTTGTGTGCTTGCTGGTTGCCTCCAAGGAGAGAGCTGCGCTCAGGCTGCCTGTCCCCCACCATGCAGGGGGGAGGGAGAGGGAAGGGGGTGGTCTCCCCAACAGGATCCAGGTTGGAGTTGCCTTATTTTGTGTGGATCTCTAACACTTGGCTTTGACTGCCAGCCTCCACTCCCCCTCCACTGGCCAAGTGGTTGGATTCACATGACATGTGAAACTGGACAGGAGAGCATGAATAGATGGATGGATGGATGGATGGATGGATGGATGGATGGATGAGACAGAGAGATAGAGGGAGGGAGGGAGGGAGGAAAAGAGAGAGAGAAACAGAGAGAGTCAGAGAGAGTGGGGAAGAGAGAGAGAAAGACTGAGAGAGAAAGAGAGAGGAAGGGAAAGAGAGAGAAAGAGAGAGACAGAGAGGGAGGGAGGGAAAGAGAGAAAGAGAGAGGGAAGGAAAGAGAGAGAGGGGGAGGGAAAGAGAGAAAAAGAGAGAGAGAAAGAGAGAGAGAGGGCGGGAGAGAGAGGGAAAGAGAAAGAGAAAGAAAGGCAGAGGGGGAAAGAGAGAGAGAGGGCGGGAGAGAGAGGGGGAGGAAATGAGAGAGAGAAAGAGAGAGGGAGAAAAGACAGGTGGAGGGAAAGAGAGAAATGATATTACAAAAGTTTTTCTTTTTAATTGTTGCTAAACGTAACATTTCAAAAGCAGGAAAAAATGAAGGGGCATAAAAGTGAATTTATCACATTTTTCTTAGAACAATTAGTTGAACTCTGCATTATTTATCATTATTTTAGGTAGTAAAACCTCATTATTCAGATTACATTGCCATGTTGGCACTTTGTGATAAATAAGTGGGTTTTGGCTTGCAGTTTGGGCACTTGGTCTCTAAAAGGTTCACCATCACTAGTATAGGATCTCCTTCTTGAGCAGAGGGTTGGACTAGAAGACCTCCAAGGTCCCTTCCAGCTCTGTTCTGAATTAAAGTTGGATAAGGGATAATTTTGAAACTTTATCAAGACTATTTTTGGCTTACTACATTACAGATTTTACAAGTTTCCTATTTTCCATCATACAACAAATATGCTTGATTGCCCTTAGTAGTATTTCTTGGGGGGTGGGTTCAGTCACATGTGAAAAGTATTTAGTACTACTTACATTTCTGTTGCACAAACCATATTATTTAAGGCCATCCCTCTCTTTCTCAGCAGTTGGCAGCGCATAGTCAACTCTATTTGGGCCCTGAATAATACATGGATGGAACACATCTTGGAAGGAGTTAGTCTGTATCATTGCTGGAAAATCTGCATGGATTTGTCAAGGTAGTCAATGTGTAGCCCTCACATGCAGGCCATTGCTAGAAGTACTTCTGACTTGGATTAGTAACAATGGTGGAAGGAAATATAGTCACCCTTTCAGTATTTTAAATCTCCCTCATGACTTAAATTTTCTTATAGTGGCAATGGCGTTCATTGAAAGATCTGAAAGATGAGGTTAGAGACCGATCATCATGGAGAATATAGCAATAGCACTTACTTATATACCGCTTCATAGTACTTTACAGCCCTCTCTAAGCGGTTTTACAGAGTTCAGCATATTGCCCCCAACTATCTGGGTCCTCATTTTACCCACCTCGAAAGGATGGAAGGCTGAGTCAACCTTGAGCCTGGTGAGATTTGAACAGCTGAACTGCTGAACTAGCAGTTCAGATTGCAGTGCTGCTTTTAACCACTGCGCCACCACAGGCACCACTGCGCCACCACATATCTGTCTTTGTGGCTGCTAAGATTTAGCACTTAATCAATTATGATTTAAAAAGAACAAGAGATGGCAGTTTCTGCATGATGACCACCCCTGACAAAATTAGACTCAGAAGTGAATATAATCATGGGATTTGGAAGGTTCTAAGAAGAATTAAACAGAAGTGAATGCTTGTTTTGCACTGATAAAAGCCACTTTAATGACATGAAAACTGATGTAATTCTTTATTTCCCCAACAAAACCTGAAACTGGGCCACTCGCAGAGCAACTAATGCATCTAACTACTATTTCTAGCAATACCTCCAGCCAATTAAATGTTTGATTCTTTTTACACATAGATGAGGACAACAGCACTACATTGTACCGAGGGAAAGCAAAGAACCAAATCAAACTAGAAAAAGCACTTCAATTTATTTGCTCTTTCTTGTTCCCAAGAAAATTAGCAAGAAACAGGAAGAAGTTTTAATTAAAGGGAGGTGAAAAGCATTATTGTCTTTGTGCCTTTCTTGTATCTTCCAAGTCAACAATGGCACAGAAGAGTAGCAAAATTATTGAGCAATGTAATTAGCAACTTTTAGAACTGGCCTTTAATAGCCGTAATAAGTTTTGAAAATAAACCTCCTACAGTAATTACAGAGTTCAGTTCCAGTTGTCAAGACTATGCTCACTGTGAGAAAAAAAATTAAGAGGAAAATGTGATAAAAGAGCTTTATTCCCAGAAAACAGAGTTCTTGATGCATTTCTATCACATTCTCCTGCAGCAGCGCAGAAGCAATTTTCTCACAACTTCTGTCGACTCTGGCCCAATAAAATCTTCTTGGTGAAAAAAATAAATGAATGAATGTAGGATCAGTGACTGTATTTCTTTACAAATGGTCTTTGACTAGCTTTCAATCATGTAAAGGATTTGGGGAGCTCAGCAAGTTATATATCTTCCTTCTGCCAGTTGACATTGTAAGTCAGTCTATAAGTAAACCTGGGAAAACCTGGTTTTGGAGCCTAGGATATGCACTATAAAAGCAAACCAACAAATAAAAAACAAACTGTCAGATCAGCTAATGTTTTCTACTCTGACAGGCAACAGTGCTCAAGTTTTTGAATAGATAGTTCAAATTAGAGATGGCAGAGCTTCAATCTGTGTTCTTCCTATGATTCATGAGTTCTTCATTTAGCTATCATCATTGTTTCTGAATCCCAACCTTCTTGTTGAAAGATGTTATCAGCCTGGTCAGATTCTGTTGTCTTGTGCTGAGAAAAGTGGGTAGTCTAAGAAATGGGATGTGACTGAGCCATAAACATTTTTATTTTTCTAACAAATGCATCCTCTTCTTTTACTCTCTGAAAGCTCAGGACTAGATTCAGTACGTATGTTTTAAAGCATGAAAATAACCTAATTTACATAGAGGGCAATATTTCCCAAACTAAAAATAGCAGTAGACTAAAGGGCTCTTTCAAAAAGAAACAAATTTTCGCTTTGCAACAGAAAACTAATAAAGAAGATGACATCAATTTGTGGGATGGAGAGCTCTGGTTAATGTAAAATGACATTATAATATTCTACTTGTATGTCACTCCAAAGCCAGCTTCTGAAGGCAACGATACAAGAAAAGGTGTACAACATTTGAAGAACCGGCAAGTTCATACAATATGTGAAGGTGTGGTCGTTCAAGTCTGTCAAATGAAAGTCAGCACATTAACTGACACCTCAGGATAAACTTGGAGCATGTGTATCTAATGCAACAAATAGGTGACATGACCACAAAAACCTCCCTATGACAAAACAAATCAAATAAACAAAACTAGAAGCCATATACACATTTATGTAAATATACACAATGATGAATTGTGTTCCGAGGTTCTACTGTCACTGACTCATGTGGATGACTTATCTGCCTCTGAAAGTGATACTGGTGGCTCAAGTGTCATTTCTATCAAAGTCACTTTAGAAATACGATGGAGTAAATGACTACATGCATTAGACGTGTATTACTAAACCCTAGTGTTAAGAAATGACACACAAATATGCACTGTGTTTTGATTCTGATCCCACATTGGTGTTTTTTTAGACATCATGTGCCACAGTAAATGTGACATGTTAAATTATACTGTCATAAATCGAATATTGTATGTGTGTGTGTATGTATGTGTGTATATATACATAGTATCTAAATTAAACCAATGCCAATTCTCAGGGTACTTTTTCTCACTTCCCATAATGGAAGGTGGATTAGCCTGCACAACAGGACAAACTGTAAATCATTTGGGTCTTCTCCAATCCCTGCAATGAAAAACTGAACATGGTGCCAGATTTGAAGAAAAAAGGCCAAGAGTTCTCTGTCCTTTCAATCATTCTTGGCCACATTCCAGGACATTCTTAGGCAAATTTCAAGCAAAACTTTTGTTTGATTTCATGGTTTTATGTGGAAACATTCCCAAAAAGCTGATGCTTTTTATCTTTTAAAAGTTCAATATTTATTAGTGACAGCTGAGTTTGGGGACCAAACAGGCCTTCAAAACTCCAGGAAGCATCTGATTTAGCTTTTGCAAAGTCTTATGCAAATTGTAGCACCTGGAACTTCTGGCAGGCTTCTGGAACTCACAAAGTAGAGCTTTAAAGGCATTTGGCAAATGAGCTGGTTCAAATGTGCTTTTTATTTACTCAGACAATTCCGCTCATTGAAGATCTCCAACTATAGTACACAATAAAGCTGCATTTAACTTGAAAGAAACAAGTCCTGCTTAGGCAGAATCAAATTCCTTTAGTGTATGACAAAGTTATTTACATCCTTTTAAACTATGCAAACAATTACATTTTATCCGAATTTATTCTAATTTATTAGCTGTTCTGATTAATTACCACAATAAAGAACTGAACTGAGAATGTATTCTGCTGGACAAAACAACTAGCAAAGAAATGAAATACACATACCAGTATAGGTGTCTGGTATAAAGCATGATGACAAAAAAAATGATGAAATGTGTGTTACAATGTCCCAACACACCTGTACCCCAACATTACATGCAAGTCATGTGCTTTGCATCATGATATCCAAATGTGCATTTCATAACTTGCCCTTACTCAGAAACATGTTACTGAATCTATCATATTTAATTAGCAGGTGGGAACTCCAAGCCAATTTACCATTGGAAGCTCACTATGGTTGGCCATGATTAGTACTTGGATGAGAGACCACCAGTGAATTCCAGGAGTGAATGCTAGATTGGGAAATGGCAAACCACGTCTCTAACTTTGCCAAGATTTCCTGGATATGTCTAGATAGTCACTAAGAGTCAAGTGTGGCTTGAGAGCTTATTTTCTTCTTAATCCTTCTTCCAACTGAATTTCAAACAGAGCCCTTAAAGTAATATATTTTAGTTAAGAAGCAGGATTTGGAAAATAGCTTGATCTGTTAGGTGCCTAAACTTTACAGCTGTGAGGCCAAATGCCTTCACAAGCAAAGATCCCTTAATCTGTTCATCCCTTAGATACAATTATACTGATGAAGTTTTCTCCTATTCATAAATGAAAGGGACATGCAAGTAGATCTCTATATATCAGCTGAAGCCAGTAAATTACAGATGAGAAATATCAGACACTAGAAGAGATTGATGATAGCAGAAGCAATATTCTATTATCACTGTATTAAATATTTCTCAAAGGGAGTTCATGTTTGAAAATGAATATTTGAACCATATCTCAATATTAATCTAGTGATTCTGGGTTTTTTCTTTACCTGTTTATTTCCTCTGCCCATGCTTATATTTTAGCATGATTTAATTTATATGTATTCTAACTTGCATCTTAATCTTTAATATCCTCCTTTGGACACATTGCCAATTGGTTCATTTAGCGGTGTGTGAAGTGTATCGACTCAAGATTCCTTACTGATCCTTAAAATATGACTTTTTTTCTTTACTTTGGTTGAACTTTGAGGAAATTAGCTTTCCTGTCTATGGTAAGTTTAAATGACTCAATTTTGTGAATACTTTTTGGTTAAGTGAGAATAAGCATTGCGTGTTCTGAGTATTTTTTCACATGAAACTATTAGAGTTGTCTCTCATGAATATGATTAAGAGGACTTAAAAAAGTCTTTTCCATCTTTCTGTCTTGTTTTAAGGGAAGATGTATGACATGATAAATTTCCAGGTTCCGTTTTGGTTTTAATTAAAACCCATAGAAATCTGCTGGATCAGATATACACAGAAGTGGATGGGGAATATTACTTTTAACCTGTATAATGTGATTGCAGTGTGTATGCGTGCTTCTAGAAATACAACCAAAACTGTAATGGTGCAAATAAAATAAAATAAATTAGAAGAAAAAGAATAGTGCTTGAAGAAATGACATTTGAAGAAACTAAAATTATATCCATAAAGTGTAAATATAGAACTAGCTCAACATATTTTATCTAGCCTTATAGATAAACATATTAGCATATTATTTAATATATTATTAAATCTAGCCTTAAAGACCATGTATCGACTACAAGAAAGTCTTTGATTGTGTTGATTATGAGAAGCCATGGAGAGCCCTACAAGACCTGGAGGTAGCAGCAAATCTGATCAAGTTGGTGCAATCACTATACAAAAATCAGGACACCATTGTGTAAACATCACATGGAGAAAGATTGGTTCTGTATCTGATTGGTTTAAGATACAGAAAAGAGTGTGACAAGATTGAATTCCAGACTAGACAGCCACTTGTCTGAAATGGTATGGGGTTTCCTGCTTGAGCAGGGGATTGGATCAGAAGACCTGCAAGGTCCTATCCAACTGGGTATGTCTAGATTAGCAGGACTAGAGCTAACATGATAGTAAGAGAAATGTCCTGACAGTGACAACAATTACTCAGTGGAATGGCTTGCCTCCAGAACTTGTGGCTGCTCCATCACTAGAGGTTTTTAAGAAGATTGAACAGCCAATCTGAATGGTGCAGTGGTTAAATGCTGCGACTGCAGGCTGACTGCTAGTTCAGCAGTTCAGCTGTTCAAATCTCACTAGGCTCAAGGTTGACTCAGCCTTCCATCTTTCTGAGGTCAGTAAAATGAGGACCCAGATTGTTGGGGGCAATATGCTGAACTCTGTAAACCGCTTAGAGAGGGCTGTAAAGCACTATGAAGCGGTATATAAGTCTAAGTGCTATTGCTATTGCTATTTGTCTGGAATGGCATAAGGTTTCCTGCTTGAGCTCCAAGGTACCTTCCAAACACTCTCATTCTTTATTCTGTAAAGATATAAAAGCCATAGCACACACACCTCATTTGACTTAGAATGCTGTTACACAATTACAATTGAATTGCACCTCTTCTATGGTCTATACAAGGTCTTGGGAGAAGCAAATCCAATGGGGTACTTTCTTGGTTTACCGAGATGATACACTGGGGTTTGTCAAAGCCAACCTTATTTATCCTAAAACCCTGATAAGACCTTAGCAGAATTTAACCGGAAGGTCTGGGATTAAAATATCCATTTGGATACATTTTTAAGATCATGCACGCTCTGCATAAAAGGATTTTTCTCCATAGTGGGTGGAGCTAGCCTCCAAGAATGGGTTAAATCTGCCCTCTAGCCAATCAGGACTGAGATAAAAGAGTAGTTGGAGGCTAGCTCCACCCTACGAGAAAGGACGTCTCAGGTGAGTACCAACGTCTCTTTTCTCTGGCCCAAGTCCATACATCAGAATGATAATCAGAGGATATCACAGTGTCTCATATGAAAAGTGTTAAGGTATGTGCAGATCAACCCTTGAATAACAAGGATATGCACATAGAAACGTTGTATTGAAGTAGGTTTGAATAACTATTCAGACACACACAGATATTAAAGTGCATATAGTTTTACTTTAGGAAATAGCACAGTCCAATAAACAGTCCAGGTCATACACGTTTAAATCAGTCAATAGCTTGAAGTACAAAGTTGTCTTCTTACCAGTTCATCTTTGTCAGTTACATTAACAAAGATATCACAGCTTATACACACAACAGAGAATCAGAATGTCAGAGAGAGAGGGGGGGGAGAGAGGGGGAGAGAGAGAGAGAAAGCTATGATCTCTAGCTCCCTCTTATGGCAACTTACAACACAACAGCCAATCAGAAATAGCATACAGTTAAAGCTACATCACATCAATACAGTTAAATCTACATACATACATTGTTGGTTTATATATTGCCAACCTAACTGTTTGGACTTAGTCCTAACAAAAATCATACCTGGATATGTTTAAGCAATGAATCTGTATCTGATGTCTTATTCAAATGCTCATTATGTACTGTATGCATTGGCAATTTAAATTTATACCCCAATTATTGGGAAATTAAGATAAAAAATAATAAAATGGCTAATATGGAAGGTTAAATGTTTTGGTTAGAACCTGCATTTCTAAAAAGCATTTTCTTTTCTTCTGTCCGCCCCCCCCCCCTCGGGCAGTTTCATAGCCTTACCTTCCAACCTAGCATTCATTTCTAGAACATTTCTGACAGAAACAACATCCTTTGCCATTTATTTTTTCTTATATTTTAAGGACCACTTTGATAAACATGTGGCTCGCTCTGAATTTTCAACTTCAGCCTGCACCGTTGTGAAGTTGATAGCTTAAGACAGATTCATGTTATGAATTTGTAAAGTAAACATAAATGCTAAATGTGAAGGTACAAAAATCTCAACTAGTAATCTCTTAGTGCCAAATAAACAAAAAGTTTAAGCTACATTTGAATTCAGTTCCCCATAAATCCTTCTATGTAGAACTGTATGAAAAGTAACCAAGGAAGGAAACCTCCTATAGGTTATAGGAGCATCCCAATATTCAGCATAAAAAAGTCATGTGAGGAATTGCAAAAACTCATTTTTTGTGGCTGTGGTTGCCTAAATTGAATGCCCAAGCTATTGTCTTCTCTACCATCTGAAGGGTTGTTGTTGTTGTTGTTGTTGTTGTTGTTGTTGTTGTTGTTGTTGTTGTTGTTCTTCTTCTTCTTCTTCTTCTTCTTCTTCTTCTTCTTCTTCTTCTTCTTCTTCTTCTTCTTCTTCTTCTTCTTCTTCTTCTCCTTCTCCTTCTCCTTCTCCTTCTCCTTCTCCTCCTCCTCCTCCTCCTCCACCACCACCACCCAGCAAAATCTTTGACAGAATATAACATTATTGTCTCAGGAGATGATTGCCCATGGTGAGTGGGCTTCTGCCAGCAGCAGCATTTTTAGAAGCATCCTTTTAAACAATCTGCTTTGCAACTAATCCAGATGTCTTTTCTATCAGTCCATATATGGAATGATTTAAAGAACAAATTCTGGGAAAGCTGCTGCTGCTGCTGGCGGGGAAGGCACGTCTCCCTGCCTCTATCTCAAGAATCATTATGAGTCAAATTAACTGGCAGGGTGGCTTTTCACTCCCCACACAGGTGTTTTCCCAATAGGAGCCTTTTACAGACTAGTCCCACCATCTCCTCAGTATGTTTGAAGCATCATATTCTGATGCTTGCCTGCTTTGTTAACATAATACATACTGTGGGTTCAATGCAAGTATCAGAATATGATGTTATCCACCTAGGCAAGTATCAGAATATGATGTTATCCACCTAGGCAAGTATCAGAATATGATGTTATCCATCTAGGTGCTGAGATTTATGGGAACATAAGAAGATGCTCTTCACTAGCCACAGTACATAAAATACATCTACCCATTCATATAAACCAGCAAGGTTCCCAGGATTAAAACAGTCTTATCTGGAAATGCCAATGATTAGATCTGAAAACTCCAGGTGCTCTACTACTGAATTGCATCCCTTCTCTTACTAGATGTTCCAGATAAGCTTCCTGAATTTCTTTTTAATTGTTTATCATGGCAGAAAATCCAAGGATCCTTAAAATACAACAATATTGTAAAATATTCTATTCTATTCTAAAGAAATTATCTGAGCCCTCTTTTGTATTTTGAAGAATAATAAAATTCTCTGGTGTTTTTGCAGCCAACAAGAATAGGCTAAACCACTACAATAAAGACGACAGGCCTGCCAAATAGAATACTTCAAAGCTACCATAAATGAATATGCAATGGTTGCATTGATTGCTTTCATTTTTCTACTCTACCCTTCATCTTCTAAACTCCTATCTATTCCGTGCTATTTTGCAGCATCCGCACGTTTCTGCTATCTTAAGCATGGATCTTCAGAGATATGCACCATCTCAAATACCTACAGAAGGAATCTCCAATTACTGCCATAAAGTTGGAATCCAGTTGCAAGAAACATACCCCAGGAGCCCTTCAATTACAGCTTGAGAAACTACAGCATACCAATGGAATGCTTGTTCCAGCACCTCAGATACCACTGGTAAAGGCAGCTCAAGCACATGGGATTGAGAAGAGCACCTGGTATGTGTTGCGATAAACAGCCAGTGATTTCTGCACAATATCTCCTTGACCAAGGCAAGGCTTTGACTCACATTCCTCCTTGTCTCTGAGCCCACAAACAATTCCTGAGAATATGCTTAGAGATAAAGGCTGATCTGGTCGTCCTATGCAGCTGAAAATTCTGATTTGCAGAAAGGGAAGGAAGGATCTTCCATTACTCTATGCCAGTGTTTCTGGCTGGCTGGAGAATTCTGGGAGTCGAAGTCCACCTCCCTTAAAGTAATGCAGCCTAGGCTGCATTAACACCGGGATAGAATCAAGATCATATGAAGTGATCTTATAAATCACCAATTTATAATGCCTTGTTAAGGCCACATTTCAAATATTGCATTGAGTTTTAGTTGCCATGATATAAAATAAATGTTGAGACTCTAGAGAGTGCAGGGAAGAGCAATAAAAATGATTAGGGGACCAGAGCCTAAAACATATGAAAAATTATTTCAGCAATTGGGCATGTCTAGTTTAATGAAAAGAAGGACTGGGGTGACATGATAGCAATGCTCCAATATTTGAGGGGCTGCCACAAAGAAGAAGGGTCAATCTATTCTCCAAAGCAGCTGAAGGTAGGACAAGAAAGAATGGATGGAAAGGAGAGAACCAACCTAGAAAAAAGAAGAAATTTCTTGACAGTTAGAATCAATGGAATGGGTTGCCTCCAGATGTTGTGGAGGCAACCCACTGGAGATTATTAAGAAGAGATTGAACAACCATTTGTTTTAAATGGCTCTTTCATCCCACTGCTACGGTTCCCTGTCACTCAAAATATGCGTCACAACCGCCAATGTGCAACACCCACCGGCACACAATGTATTGAGCTTTTCGACCCCTGGTAGGCCAACCATCGCTCACAGACAACAGCTTACAATCCTGTGTGAAGATGAAGGTGACGTCTTATAGCCCTGATGTGCAGACATTGATGTGTACGCTGAGGTTTAGGAACAAAAATCACATTAACCCTCCAGTACACATGATAAAAGGATGACGCAAACAGAAGCAGATGGCATTTTTTGTTTGCTGCAGGTGAATAATTTAAGTTCGGCTTTTTATTTCATAAACACAAGGATGACTCAAATAAATATTGAGTATTTTATTTGAAAGTAACCTTCAACCCAGCATCTTTTTTGGGGGGGGAGTTCAAAATGTTTTTGTTGCATGTAAAAATAAAAAAAAATGTTTTCTCTGTAGCAGTTCATTGATTTCATAAATGTAACATACTATAGTTTTTTTTATACATAGCATAAAGGTCAAAAACGATATATGCAGTGTTATCTTCATTTTATATGTCAAAATGGTTTTGTGGCTCCCGGTGTTTTCTTTTCTGTGCAAAACAGGTCCAAATGGCTCTTTGAGTGTTTAAGGTTGCCGACCCCTGGTATAGGGTTTTCTGCTTGAGCAGGGCGTTGGACTAGAAGACCTTCAAGATCCCTTCCAACTCTGTTGTTCTCCATACTGGGTGGAGCTAGCCTCCAAGAATGGGTTAAACCTGCCCTCTAGCCAATCAGGACCGAGATAAAAGGCTAGCTCCACCCTACGAGAAAGGACATATCAGGTGAGTACCAACGTCCCTTCTATTAGTCTGTTAAAGTTACCAAGGTTGAGAAATTTCCTTCCACCATCCATTTTCAGTACCTGTATAAAGGGAAGTGAAAATTAATGCCCAATCTAATTTTTAAGAGTTTGGCCTCGCAAGCAATATCCAGGTCATCCATTCTGGGATAAGTGACACTAGGTTTGAGTTTTGGTTGAGATTCCTGCCTATTCTTAGTCAGTGAAATAAAATAAAATAGAGGCACATAGAATCAATGCCAGCCCAGCCATGGAATCTGAACCATAGTGTATACTCAACATTTTAAATAGTTGAAAAAACATGAACCCGTTTCTCAGTGTTTATTTTTTCCTCCTTTGTCTTCTTTGCCACAAACACCTTCGCAAATAATTTTGAGCACACTAGCCAGCTGATGCAAAGAATAAGTCCTATTTATAGAATAATTTTGGCTCATGGTAGAAATCAGCCAAGTTCGTTTTCATTAAGCCTGCTTGTTTCCATGGCAAAGCAAGGGCAATCGTTCTGTGCAAACCAAAAGCTTTTACTTGCTGCTTCAAAATGCTGCTCATCTTACGTGTACAGATCAATGCCAGCAGAGAGATGGCGGGCCAAAAGCCTTTTGTTCATCGCTTTCATTATGCAGATCTACTTCCTAGGTTTCCCTGCCTTACCGCCATTCTCTACTTTGCATTTCATTATTGTAAAGGACTCAAGGCAAAAATGCCTGTTGTGGAGGGGGGTCGCAAAAGTCAAGAGGGGAACCACAATTGTGCACTTGTGATGCACACAAAAAGATTGGAAGGAGTCAGTGGCTTTGTGGTCCCCATCTTGACTTTTCTACTCTCTCCCTATGGATGTTGGCTTAAGAGTCTCTGGACTTGAAGTGGCATATAAGCAGCAATAATTAAATTAGGATAAAGATAGTGAAGATGACAGTGCAAAACAATTTTCACTCATTTGTAATGGTATGCCACTTTCTCTAACCTTTGTACATACTCCTTCTTCTTTCTGTTCCCCAACAACAACAAAATCGTTAGCTTAGAGAGAAGGACTGGCTCAAAGTCACCCAACCAGCTTTCATGCCTGAAATAGAACTAAGAGGGTGAGTCAAAAAGTAATTCCATTTTCTTTAGGACAGGTATAATTACCAACACATGGACATGTAGCATACATCAAAATGAAGCTGGTCCTCTGTGGATCACATCCCTACTTCTCAACATAGTCACCATTTCTCTCAATAGCAATGTTCCACCTTCGAATGAGAGCATGTATCCCTGTCTCGTAAAATTTTGTTGACTGTTCTTTGAGCCACTTCTTCACTGCAGTTTTCCAGTCTTTCAATACATTACATCCTCGTCAGTGGAATAATGTTTGCCTCTCAAACCCTCTTTTGAAGAGATGATAGTCTGAAGGCGCTAAATCTGGTGAGTATGAAGGATGCGGTAACGTTGTCCATCTGAATGAGGCGATTGTCTCCCTTGTCCTGATGCTTGTGTGTGGTCGAGCATTGTCGTGCAGAAGGAGGACTTTGTTGATTGGCAAGTTGGGTCTCACTCATCAGATTCTTGCTCTGAGCCTCCTCAGGGTCTCAATGTAGGCCTCAGAATTTATTGTTTCTCCTCTTGGCAAGAAATCAACCAGAATGACAGCTGGAAAAATCATGGCAACTGTCTTTTGGGATGCTCAAGGTGTCATTCTGGTTGATTTCTTGCCAAATGGACAACTTTACCGCATCCTCTATACTCATCAGATTTAGCGCCTTCAGACTATCATCTCTTCGGCCCCATGAAAGAGGGTTTGAGAGGCAAACATTATTCCAGTGACGAGGAAGTGAAAACTGCAGTGAAGAAGTGGCTCAAAGAAGAGTCAACGAAAGTTTACGAGACAGGGATACATGCTCTCATTTGAAGGTGGAACATTGCTATTGAGAGAAACGGTGACTATGTTGAGAAGTAGGGATGTGGTCCACAGAGGACCAGCTTCATTTTGATGTATGCTACATGTTCCTGTGTTGGTAATTATACCTGTCCTAAAGAAAATGGCATTACGTTTTGACTCACCCTCGTAAAACTCACAGTCTCCCAATTTCTAGCACGGTGTCTTAACCACTAGATCAAACTTTATTGAATACAGGTAGTCCTCAGCTTACAACCTTTCATTTAGTGACTGTTTGAAATTACAACTAAAAAAGTGACTTATGAGCATTTTTCACACACTTACGACTGTTGCAGCATTCTCATGGGATCAAAATTTGGACCCTTGGCAACTGGCTCGTATTTATGATGGTTGCAATGTCATGTGATCCCCTTTTGCAACCTTTTGACAAGCAAAGTCAATGGGAAAGCCAGATTCACTTAACAACTGTGCTACTAACTTAACAACTGCAATGATTCACTTAATAACAGTGATAAGAAAGGTCCTAAATAGAGGAAAATTTACTTAACAGAAATTTTGGGCTCAATTGTGGTCATAATTCGAGGACTCTCTGTATGCATCTTTGTATATAGAACTTTCCTAGATGGCAGTATCTATTGAGCATGCATTCTTTGCCCATGAGATTTCCAAAAGTGCACATCTTTTCATGAAAGTTTTGATCTGAAATACATTTTGAAATAGATGAGAGTGAACTTCTGAATTACCTGCCCGCTTATTCCTTGACAGGTGTCCTCTAAACAAGTAGCATGATTTTCCTTGAAAATGTGTCTGCGACAGGCTTCTTTTTTAGATTTCTACCTTGGAATAAGGGAATCAGAACACAACAGGACTGCCTTTCAAGAAGACAAGCATAGGATTATACTTAAATACTGATTGGTTAAAAATACACAAAGATATTCACCTAAAATCTGTAATTAGATATTTAGCACCAGTGTCAGATGTAAACAAATGAAAATAATGTAGCAGCCATCAGGTGTCTGGCATGTGGCACTTGTAGAGCACAAAATCCATTGAGGACAGAGAGCTGAAATTTAAAGGAACATTCTCTCATTGATTAGAATTTCCTTGCCTATGAAGGATCAAGAGTGTTTCCCTGTAGCCACACAGCCATCTATAAAGCTTAGTACAACACACCTTTATTCATTCTTTCCATCCTGGTTTTGATTATCTGTCTACAGCCTTTCTCCACACTTCTGCACTGCTTCCAAGCTGCATCCTTTCACCCATCTCTCTCTGATGGATTCTCTGGCTTTGAACTCTGCATTTAACATCAGCTGCTCCTTCGTTTGCTGCTTAATGACCATGCACGAATCTTGCCTGCAATGAACAAGGTGAGATCTCAAGATAATGGAAATGCAAAAAGCACACCATAATTACTAGACTAATAAACATGAATAGAATACATGATCCAAATATATATGCATGCTCTTTCTAGTCCCTGTATCTCAAGCACCAGAAGATCTTTTGTTGTTCTTTTCATTTAGAATTAACTGAAACCATACATCTCTCTCTCTCTCTCTCTCTCTCTCTCTCTCTCTCTCTCTCTCTCTCTCTCTCTCTCTCTCTCTCTCTCTCTCTCTCTCTCTCTCTCTCTCTCTCTCTCTATATATATATATATATATATATATATATATATATATATATATATATATATCTGTCTCTCTCTGTGTGTCTCTGTGTCTCTGTGTCTGTGTCTGTGTCTGTCTCTTTCTCTCTCTGTGTGTGTCTCTCTCTGTGTGTGTCTCTATATATCTCTCTCTCTGTGTGTGTCTCCCTGTGTCTGTCTGTGTCTGTCCCTCTGTCTGTCTCTGTCTCTGTCTCTCTGTCTCTGTCTCTGTCTCTGTCTCTGTCTCTGTCTCTGTCTCTGTCTCTGTCTCTGTCTCTGTCTCTGTCTCTGTCTCTGTCTCTCTCTCTCTCTCTCTCTCTCTCTCTCTCTCTCTCTCTCTCCTGTCTGTCTTTCTGTCTCTCATCTTATCTATCTATATAACCATCCATACACACATACATATAGACACAGTGTGTGTGTGTATTGCATATATTGCTAGAAAATTTTAAATTGTCAACAGAAATGCATAGAATATGCTCTAACATATGTTGAAGGTGTTTTTTTAAAGTCTGAATGACATGGTTTGTTCAGTTGAGCAGATGGATTTCCACAGGCCTACAGAAACAGTAGAGATTTTCCTCCTGAAAACAGCTTTTTTCATAATGGTATCATTCAATCAATTTGCATTTGGACTAAATAGAGATTGCTGTGGGTTTGCTATCGTACACCATTTTCCAGTGGTTTTATTCCCAGCATGCTGATGGGTAAAAATAAAAAATAAAACGTGATGATCCAGAAGTCTTCTCTTGGTATCAGAAAGATCATATGATCTTTCAGCTCTCTTTAGAAAATGGCCTCTCTCTTACAGTCTTGTTTGATGAGGAACCAACATATAACCCAGGGATGAAATTCAAAATTTTCCCTACTGTTTTTGTGGGCGTGGCCTGGTGGGTGTGGCAGGGGAAGGATACTGCAAAATCTTCATTCCCACCCCACTCTGGGGCCAGCCAGTTC
This sequence comes from Diadophis punctatus similis, assembly GCA_023053685.1. Classification (NCBI taxonomy): domain Eukaryota; kingdom Metazoa; phylum Chordata; class Lepidosauria; order Squamata; family Dipsadidae; genus Diadophis; species Diadophis punctatus. Next base: position 9,817,588 of record JALIGW010000013.1, read on the forward strand.
TCAGTATTTGCCGGTTCTCCGAACTACTCAAAATTTCCATTACCAGTTCTCCAGAACCTGTTAGAACCTGCTGAATTTCACCCCTGAACCAGAGGTGGGTTCCTCCTGGTTCGCACCGGTTTTATAGAACTGGTAGCAAACTACTGGTGACATCATGGTGATGTCACAGAACTGGTTCTGTCAGTGCCGGTCTGTAGAGGCCGCCATCTTTTTAAAAAAAATTGGATATTTTTTGGGGGGATTTTTTGGGGGGATAATTTTCCTGATTTTTTTTTCTTCTGCGCATGTGCAGAAGCTGAGTTTCCGTCACTGTGCATGCATCGCCATCTTGTTTTTGGCTTTTTGGGGGGCTTTTGGGGGATTTTTCAGCATCACATGGGTTTTCAGGGATTAAAACTAACACTGTGAATTGGGGCTGTTTGTATTAAATGAAGTTTCTAACCATTTTCTAATACAGCCCACATATAATACATTACTAAAATATGAATGCTGTACCTTGATTGTTTCAAATTAGTGCATTTCTCTTGGAACGGTGTGATTACCATAGTTAAACATACCATCCACAACCAGCATCTCTGTTTGCCCTGGAATTGAATCCAGATTTAATATGAAATATTGTCCAACTGATTAAAAATATCAGTTGCCCAATTTATATTACATGATATGGAAAAAATGTGTAATTTTTAATATATTGATAATATCCTTTGCGCGCGCCCCCAATGCCCATAAATATCATCAAGCCTAAATGATAAAATAAGCTCCTTAAGAATTATGTAGCACAGCTGCCATGGACTATCAAAAATTCCCCTATATTTCCTTCTGAAATTGACCATTGATAAAGGAAAGAACTCTGTATTATAATACTGTGGCATTCCAAATTCCAGCAAGGTCTCCAAAGGGATGCTACAGCTGAGCTATTTGTAAGAAAATTCCCATCATCCAAAAAAGGTTTTGTTAGACAACACAATGAAGATCCAGGGGATGTGGATATGCATGCTTTTTGGCCACCTTCATCATGGAATATATCCATGAGATCAAATGCTAAAGTGTGTTCAGTCACATTCACCATGAGGAGTTTTGCTCAAGAAGAAATGCTAAGACTGGTCTGGAGGAAACCAGGGAAGAGTTACAATACTTACTCCAAATCAGGCAAACATAAGCTGAGTATAGCCTCTGGATATTTTGGCAGAATTCTGACCTCTATATGCTGGCTGGCTAGGCTTTATTTCTTGTATTTGTTACACTTTAAAACAATTCACTGAAAAATTCCAGAAAAAAGATGGCAGCGCGCGACGGACTGGTGAAGACGGCACCGGAGCCGTCACGCGCAAATTGGGCAATCGGCGGGTCCCTACCGGAACTGCGCACTGGACCGCACCAGTAGGAACCCACCTACTCAATAGGTACTAATAAGTTGTGGACATCCAGATAATATTCAACTTATCTGAATTCCTAACTCCTATCAATTCAAGTCTACAGAGTCAACATCCAGAGTTGTCCAGTCTGAAGATCAGTGATATTAAGAAGGCCATAGGTTGTCCATTCATACCAGGATAAAACGAATAGGACTTTAAAGTATCTAATGTTGGCTGGAATGTGGCTGATAAAATATCAACCATTTTCTCTAAATCTTTGAACACATTGCAATGGCTTGATTTAACTATAGCATTTTTGTTGCAGTGTCAATAAACACATTTTATTGACATTATCTCCCAAATTGTGCAGCAAAATCTTGAAAGTGGTAAGAAAATTGGGGCTGGACGAGAGGAAAAGAATGATATCTAATTTGCTTTTTAGGTGTATCTTTTTTCACATTCAGTCACATTGTTTAGCAGTATTTATTAATTTTAGAACCCCCGTTATTATAACTAATCTTCATAAAATAAATGTTTCAGGAATTGCGAACATAAGTTGTATAAGTATTTTTTTTTCTCACACTGTAAATGGAAAGGAGGCAGCAAAGGGGGAGAAAACTCTCTTAATTGAAGGTAATTTTGTCTCTTATCAGCCCAACCAGTCTTACTTCAAGTTTCCGCTTTCCAGTTTTTCTAGCAATAGGAGGGAATTTCCTCTATGCTCTTATCAGCATGAACCACAACCCCTGTACTGATTTCTGGTTCACTGACAAATTGCTCTCCCTTAATCCCCATCCTGGTAAGTTAACATTTTGCGTCTGTTCAGGTTTTTTAAAATGAGGTAACAAGCGACAACTTTTAACACTTGCCCAAAATGTGAAGCAAAACTTTTCACAACATGTAGTAAATGTCTCCTCTCAAGTAGTGTTGGTAGTTACTGTCTGAAGTTATTTTACTCCAGACTAAGTACTAATGGTTTTTCTTCCTTCCCTGTGTGAGTGCTCTGCCTCTCCATCAGAAGGAATTATTTGCCAATTCTCAGAGCCTTTCAAGTGATTTCAGAACTGGGAAAGAAAAACCTTTAGTATCAGAAAATTATAATCTCCTGGAATTAAATATACCATTCATAGCCTTACAATATTGAACTGCTTCCCCCCCCCCCCCACTCCATCCCCCACAGCTTTGGAATTGTTTGTTCAAAAAGAAGTGGGATGCTACATATTTGCCACTTAAAATAAATTCAGTTTCCTTGTGGGGCTTTTTACTATTATAATAACTGTGAAGTCTTTTCCACATGGTATATCCTCTTCCACATTTATTCCCAACTCACAAATTATATGTGTAAATGTGGATATGTGTATGTGCCAAGCTGATCCAATAAATGCACACTGAATTTTATTTTGCCAATTAAATTTTCATATGCTTTCTACAAAATAAATGAGCAGCGTCCACTTCGTGAGCAGAAGCTGTTATGAAGTAATGAGAACAAATGAGAAGAAAGTGATGTAGGCATGAGAGAAGAAATACCATTTCCTTAAAAAGCAAAGCAACCCTACCATCAGGCACAGCCAAGAATCTGACTTGGTCAGTAGCTTTTCAACCCTAATCTTGCTCTATCAAGCTGTTAGTTACTATTGTTCAAGTTTCAGACTTCCTTGGTTGACACTGATATTTGGAGGGACATTTTCTGCTCTGCTTCAGGTGACAAACCTTTTGAAGGTGTATTGTGGGTAAATATTTCATTTCAAGCTATCATTAGTACCAGGATTGTTCATCTGAACATCTGTACCAGCCTAGACTCATAATATATTGCACCCGGGAGTGGAATCTATGATATATGGGACGTACAATAGGCAGGTCCAGAGAAGGGATGGAAGGTCAAATTGTCTTATGGAGTTGAGGAGGTAGGGCTCAAACAGAAGCTGAAGGTGATATGGGGGAAATAGGCCAGGAGAACAGGGACCTATATGAAATTTCAAGGCCATTTTTAAGTCAGTTGCCCCTGTCCTAGGCTCTGGTGTGGAGCTGCATCCAAATTGGTCCACAAAAGAATTATATATATTCATGATCTGACAGACAAATGTGGTCATACAGGAGATGTAGCCCTGTCTGAAATTTCCAACTATAGTTCAGATCCTGTACCAACTGCAGTGACAAGGCTGTGAAAGGTCATTATTGTATGTGAGAGTCTTGTAATGAGATGAATCCTGCCCAAGTGATGACTGGTTAAGAGTGCATGTGGTTGGAATTAGTCCAGACTGAAAAGCTTGAGAACCATGGATTGGACTACTGTGAGGTGCTGTTTTGAAACTACTTTTGGAGATGACCAGGAAACCATGTCTGGTATAAAATTTAGTGGTTACTTCAGTTAATCAATCCTGCCAATATAGAATAAAACCTAATTCACTTATTTTAAGCCAATTCAAAATGTTGGTTATTACCTTTAAACCCCTTCTATTACCATGAAAAGATCTGAGAATCCCCAAAGCTGAGGTGGGGGGAAATGGCCCCTTTCTGACTTGTGGACTTCAATTTGCAGAATTCTGGGAGTTGAAGTTCACAAGTCATAAAAGGGCCATAGTTCCCCATCCCTGCCCTAAAGCATGGTGTTTAGACAAGGCAGGCTATTTCACCACCATCTCTACTTTATGATATTGTATCATTGTGCAGGTTCAGACATCTTTTACCATCTTTAGTTTTGGTAAACAGGTTAGAAATTCTACTGTAACAGGTCTTATTCTACTCTATCTTTGATCCAAGCTGATTGGGGGTAATATGAGAAGTCCCCCACACACACACTTTATTTTATTTTGTTTCCACCCAGACTCTTTTGGGATGGGGAAGACTAAAGATGCGAAAATAAAACAATGAATATAACTTTGCTTCTGTGACTTCATTTGGATCAGCTTCACTTTTTGGAACCTTTCAAGACCTACAGTAGCTCACCTCTTGCAAGAGATTGTAGGCCTCTCACCAGGGACGGGTTCCTAATTTTTTTTACTACCACTCTGTGGGCGTGGCTTATTTTGTGGGTGTGGCTTGCCAGCCATGTGACCGGGTGGGTGTGGGCCTCGGGAGCTTGGCAGCGGCCGGAGAAGCAGGTGGGGCATTGCCCACCCACAACGCAGCCCCCCGCAGCGGGAGCAGCAAGACCACGGCAGCGGTTCTTCTAGGAGGCTCCGTCTGGCCTGAATGCTTCTCCCCATTCGATGATCCTAGGCTCCTGCCATCCATTCCCCCTCCCCTCAGCAACTCAAGAAGCCTCAAACGTGTGAAAATGCCTAGGATCATCACCGCACGTTCGTGGCTTCTCGGACTGCTGAAGGGAGGGGAACTGAGATAGGTCCTGCCGCCCATTCTTTCAGTGTCTCACGCGCTCCCTCAGCCATCCTCCCCTGCTTGGATTCACTGTGGGGTAGGAAGGCAGCGCATGCGCAGTGCCGGAAGCTCGGCTTCTGGGCATGCGCAGAAGAAATTTTTAAAAAAATTTTTTTAAATGGTGGCGCCCAGGCACCGGCAACTGACCGCACTGGTACTGTGATGTCACCAGCGGGCCGCTACCGGTGCTATAGAGTGGACTGCACCGGTAGGAATCCACCACTGCCTCTCACCAAATCTTGGGGCTTGAAAAGCAAGCAATGTAGAGGAGGCAACCGTGGAGGCCGTGCTAAGGATCTTTAGTTTGTCATAACCATTACTCATGTCACTGAAAAATCAACTGGCATTTATGAACTAGTTCAAATACATATATACCGTATTTTTGGAGTATAAGGTGCACCTTTTTCCTCCCTAAAAGAGACTGAAAATTTGGGTGCATCTTATACTCCGAATGTAGCTTTTCCGAAGCTTTTTTTCCCCAGCCCTAAGGAGGTTCTTCCTGGCTTCCTACTCTGTCTTTGCAGGCTTGTTTTCATTCCTACTCCCTCTGAAAAAGGTTTTTTCAGCCCTAACCAGGGGATAAAATAATGTGCTGAAGCTGAACAGACTAAGGACGCTAGCCAGATGAATACCTGGTAGGTAGATTTTTCCCCCCTATTTTCCTCCCCCAAAACTAAGGTGCGTCTTATACTCTGGTGCATCTTATATTCCGAAAAATACGGTACTTTTTATGCTGCATAATCGATGAAATGTCCTATACATTTTAAGCTGTGCTTCAAGTCCTCAATTACAAAGAAACACCCTTGTTCTGAGTATTCCTTTTAGAGACCAGAACTGGGGAACCAATAACATCTGAGAAATCATTAAACTACAATTCTCCAAATCCATAGCCAGCATGGCCAGTGATGGGTGATGTTGGGAAATTTCTGACAATATTCAGAAGATTCTGACAGAGGTAACCCTATATTTTCATTTAGTCATAAATGTTTTAACCATCCTTTTCCTGACAATAAACACAGTTAACCACAGTTAATTAACCACAATTAAATTATTTCAGATTGCCAATGTTCAATTGAGGTGTTGATTTTGGTCTCCAGCAATCACATTGCCTAGGTTCAGGGTTTGTTTGACAGCTTTAATCTTCTGAAAGATGTCTGGAGATATCAGAGGAATGATTCTTTTGAGGGCAGGACACTGTCAGTAGAACAGTCTTCCCAGGAAGACATATTTTGCCCTTTTATTGCCATTTTAACACATTTGTAGAAAACAACTTTATTTTTTAATTTGATCCCTAAATCGGTGATGATTTCTGCTGGTGGTGATTGCTGGCTAATGGCAATCACGCTTCAGTTTAATTTCACAATGATATTAATGGAATTTTGTATACAATCCTATCCCCAAAATTTGTATCTTGAACAAAAAAATACACAAAAGCCGGTACGGTTCCAGTTAAGGTAATAGACTAGAAGCAAGGAGTTATTTTAAAAAATCTGCCATAGCTAAGAGCCACAGTAAGCAAGTGTATAATGACATTATCTGGTTATGAATTGATTTCCTTATCAAGTGTGTAACAACTAAATGATATCTAATCATCACATTATTTCATAGCAACTATTATACCGAGGATAGTGTCTGTAGACTGTTTTGAAATATTCAAACGAGAAATTTTAGATCAGTAGCCATGGCAGCAAATCAGTAAGTTGTCAGCTGCGTGCTGGCATTCCAGCAAATACAGTCTCTTGAGAAATGTGTAAAAACAACTCCAAAATCTGTAATGAATGCCTTTTGGAATTATAATTAGCATCTGGACCTCAAACTCTTAACTCTGTTTGAAACAGATCCAGTGGGCTGCATCAGAGATGAGCTAAAGGAAACCCAAGCCAGAATTGGAGAAGCTTTCAGAGAAATGAATTCAATATTTTAGAACTTTATATATATATATATATATATATATATATATATATATATATATATATATATATATATATATATATATATATATATATATATATATATATATATATATATATATTGTTATTTTAGATACTAACATCTTGTTAGCAATGTATCTGCTTTCACCATGGGCTTTCAATTATGAAAAGGTTCAATGAGGGATTGCCATTTCTACTCACATCTGGTGGCCAGATAAAGGTGAACTAAATGAATTACAGGTTAAGATTTATATCCAGATCTAAGCAGGTTGAATTCTCCAAAACCTATTCAATCTCTGTCTTGGCTTCTTGCCAAAGCTCATCCTGTAAAATTGCTCTAGCAAATTTCAGACACAAATGAATGTGTTTCATCTTGCTCTTGGTTCAGGCTTGTCTGTCCTTAATTGGTTTTGAAAAATTAGATATCTTTTAAGTAGTGATTGCTATGTGTTTATACTGTTGTATTATCTAAATACCGAGAGGTCAAACTGTGTGTCTGTGTCAGTATGTGTTTATGTGAATATGTACAAATGCACACACATATCAATGGAATAATGGGGAAGGTATGTCTTTAAAATGATCTCTACATACTGAAAAGTAGCTTTCACATGTTATACGAATGTACCTAGGTTTTCTCTATGCACAGTGGGTTTTTTTCAATCATAAATCTTCAGTTATTTTTGACACCTATTATGGATCAGGAACAATTAATTGAGTTATCCCACAATTTCTTGCCTATTTCCACAGAATCTTTTGAGTCTACCATCATATCAATTAAAGGTAAAGGTAAAGGTTCCCCTCGCACATATGTGCTAGTCATTCCTGACTCTAGGGGGTGGTCATCTCCGTTTCAAAGCTGAAGAACCAGCGCTGTCTGAAGATGTATCCATGGTCATGTGGCCGGCATGGCTAAACACCAAAGGCACACAAAACACTGTTACCTTCCCACCAAAGGTGGTCCCATTTTTCTACTTGCATTTTTTATTAAATAAAATAAGTAATAAATAATGGTTGCATCCTCTGAAGGAATGCGAACCGCCGGGCTATGTGTGATGGAACTGGTGCATAATGGTTCCTTAGTTTCTCGAGTAGGGCTTCCCAGGGCATGGTGTAGACATGTTGAGCGGCGACTAGAGCCTGATCCGTTGGAAACATTTCATGTCCACATGAGTTTAAGAAATAAGCTAGTTTCCAGCCACTAGACAGTTCCGTGAAGTCATTTGCCTGAAGGAAGCACTTGAATAGCTCCAGATACGCATCCCAGGTCTTGGATGCCAGACTAAAAGCTGCAAACATGGTCAGGGTGGCCATCCTTAGAAGGACAGGCAGCTGGGGAGATTGCCTCAGTGACTAAAGGCAGCATTCAGCTCAACGTATCTCAGCTCAGTGACTCAGCCTAGTCTATCACCTCAGTTCATCCCACCTTCATTGCCAGTGCTCTGTCAGAAGAACAAGGGTGACCAGGAACTGAGGCGAGACAGGATTTGGTGTAAAGCTTTATTGGCTTAACAAGCTAACAGTGCTAACAGGGCAACTCCAGACCGGCAACAACGCTTCTCTGTCTGACAGCTCTTTATATAGCGGCTGTCAGATGCTTCAGCCAATGGCTTTAATCTCCCGCCGAGGGAAACTCTAAGTCTAACCAATAGGGGGAAACATCCTTGGCACCATGGCAAGCATCAGAGGATGCAACAATAATATTAAATAAAAATTGATATATTTTTTCATATCAATTACTAGTCCATAAATGTAACTGGGTGGAAACTTAAAACAATTTCCCACTTTTCTCTCCTACTCTCTTCATAACAGTAAAAAAAAGCCTCAATAAGCATGGTAAATCCAGTTCTGTAGTGCACTTTTGTGATTTTATAAGTGGATGAGGCACATGTATAGTCTCACTTGATGCATTAACCAACATTCAGTCACTCAGACATACCAGGAAGGGAGTTATCTTCACATCCGTTTGAATCTGATTTTATTTCTTCAAAGATTATTTCAAACACAATCAGATATTTAAAACAAATTGTGGTTAACTGTAGGGGTGACAACTAACTATAAACATGTCCTTCTATTTTGTTTGTATCTACTGCTACATTTATATTAGATTTATATTTTTGATATGGTCAAACAACTAAATCAATCAATCAATCAAATCAATCAATCATTCTATTCTATCATTCTTGTTTAAGGACTCTTAGGAATCCATGTTTATACTTCAGTTGTTGTGTGTACAGCTGACCTTCAGTTGAATGGTTAGAAGATAAAGAGAATAGGGGATAGGGTCATTGTGCATTCTTCAACTATTATCTACTTTTAAGCTTACATATATTCAAGCAAACACATGATGAGAGCTACTGTTACATTGCTGGAACTAGAGACTGGGACTAAGAGAAGAGGCTTAGCAAATGTGAGAACTTGCTGTGAAAGTTCCTCATTTTTAAAATCAGCACGAAAGAGGTTTCTGAAGCTACCCCTGGGTTCATGGGTTCCTACAGGGCTCCTGTCTTGCTTTTTTAAAAAAAATGTAAATTGCCTTGGGCATGGTATAAATTCAATAATTTATTGTAAGAATAGAAAATAATATAAATAATAAGCAACTTAATGTAAAACTCTCAAGAATAATTGGATTGATTAAAAACAATTGAATACCTAAAGACTTCTGTGATATCTAGTAATACAGAATTTATCAGACACCCTAATTTTACAAAAAAAAACATCCTGCTTGGAACTGCCTATATTTTAAGATGCTGCCTTAACAATTCTTAGGTCCTTGGTTAGGACTTGAATTATTACATTTTCACCAATCTTAGACAATGAATCTAACTGTAGATTACCCACATATAAGAATCAGAACAAATATCATGAAATAATAGATCTCTAGAAAAGCATCTCAAACCACGCAAATAAACACCAGCTGTTGTTTCTTTCAAAACACACTTTAGACTCAGTGTGTTAGTTTATTACATCCAAAGTTAACGGAAAAATGCAAACATGCTCATACGAAAGAATACACCAAGGGCTGGACAAAAATCAGGACTTGCTGATCTCAGCCTAGTAGACCAAGTAGAGCAGAAGATGAAGATCGGTCCAAAGGAGACTAGACACTATTTATTTTATTCATTTTGCACTTTTGTTTCCTTCTTCTCAGTATAATGCCAGTAGAGTTGGAGGAGAGTTTATCTTTCTGACTATGATAGAACATAGAGCCAAGGTGGCGCAGCGGTTAGAGTGCAGTACTGCAGGCCACTTTAGCTGACTGTGATCTGCAGGTCAGCGGTTCAAATCTCCGGGACCGCATTCTGCCTCATACTTCCCTCCGACCGGTTAGGGCCCACAGAGTTGGCCTCCTCCAGCTCCCGTCAGCCAAGCAATGCCGGCTGGCGGGTCCTAGGGGGAGAGCCTTCTCTGTGGCCGGCCCCGCGCTCTGGAACCAACTCCCTCCAGAGACCCGAACCATCCCCACCCTGCTGGCCTTCCGAAAAGCCGTTAAGACATGGCTCTTCCTGCAGGCAGGGGGTAGAGCTTAACTCCATCTGCACTCTCCCCTGGGTATGTCTGGTGATTGAATGGTTCTTTTATATTGTAATTTTTAATTTTTATATTTTGATTTCAATTGAATTTATTGGTTTTCTTGTATTTTTCCTGTGTTGTAAGCCGCCCTGAGTCCCTCGGGAGTGGGGCGGCATATAAGAAACCATAAATAAAATAAATAAAATAATAAATAAATCTCACTGGCTCAAGGTTGACTCAGCCTTCCATCCTTCCGAGGTAGGTAAAATGAGGACCCAGATTGTTGGGGGCAATATAAATATACATTGCTTACTGGTGTAAACCGCTTAGAGAGTGCTTGCACTGTGAGGCGGTATATAAATCTCACTAAATAAATAATAAATAAATAAATAAATAAAAAGTATTCTGGGTGTTAGCTAAATGTAGTACTCTAATCTCTATTGTTGTTTTTTACAAGGCCTATTCTTCATTGTAACTAATGAAATGTATTGCCTGAATCAACGATTTTTGAATCAATGCCATTCTTGTTCTTATAAAAGTAAGTAGAAAATATATCTCAAGCTCATTATTGGGTTAAAGTGGGTGAACGTAGAGCTGAATGCGTTCTTAAGTAACTGCAGCATCTGAACATATAGTGACTTGGGTCTTTGTTTGTCTTCTATTAACAAAATATAATTCTGTTCAGAGAATGGAATTCTTCTTTTTTTCCCTTTTTATTGTAGAAAATTCACAGAAAATATAATCCCAAGAGTTGGGAGACTCTACAAAACTGGGAAATTTTGGTGAAAGAAATATTGTCGTGCTGAAATATATCTTTATTTTTCCTATATTATAAGGGACATCTTTTACCTTATTCTCCTGGTGCTCGAGGATTTTTTTTCCAACATTTTCTTTTTGGGGGTTTTGTGTTTATTATTAGAGATGGTGAACAATGGCTTGCTGGTGGTATTGGAATTTTGTGCTAATATTTTTTCCCCATTATTCTTCCTGGCCATCCCAAACTTTTTTTTGGGGGGGGGCAGAATATCAGACAAATTCCCCCATGATATTATCTCAAAGTCTTCCTCTGGAAGCCAGAAAGGCTGCAGATTGCTGGAAAATTGCTAAATAATAGATGGCCATAACAAAATAATAGATGACCATCATGAGTGATGGATCATCATGCCTTGTAAATAGTGAAAGTAAGAGAAAAGCAGAGTGTCAGGTCAGATTGTCACATTTAACCTATATAATTCTAATCAAATGTAGGAGGTGATAAAAAGGTGATAAAAAACCAAGCAGTACCCTTGTAATGAGTTGAATGGACTGGCTGGACCAAGTAGCATGACTATTTTATTGCAACAAACTTGCCTTATTTGCATCTCATTGAAGTGTCTCTATAATCTTGGAATCCTCCACATCGATTGAAAAAGCTTTTTTTTCCCTTAGCTTGTTCCTAGAAGAACTAGACATGACATTGACATGTGACAGCTCTCTGACAATGAAAGGCTCTCACATACATCTGGCTTACATTTGTATGGAATTTGAGAGTATGGTAGAGGCTAGAAAGAGTTTGAGCTAGTGGATCTTTAGTCTTGCATGGTCTACCTACCCACTTTGTGATGGATTTTCCATATTTGGCTTTCCCAAGTTTAAAAACCAGCATACAACTAAAAAATATCATTAGAAGCTAAACAGAGGAAAAATCTAATATCTTAGTTCCTCCTTCAGTATCAATGAACTCATAAAAAGGACCAACACATACAATTGTTGCTGCAACATTTATGGAGTAATGTAATTGCTTTTAAATGTGTTTTGGGTGTAATAGTTTTGTTTTTTTAAATAGCAACAGGGGGAAAAAAGGATCAGTCTATGGTTGAGAGGGAAAGCAGATTTTGTTTTTCTTTGAGCAAAAACATCTCAAAGTTGATAAAGGCCTGGTGATAAATTGGGGTTTAGATCTTGGGGGGAAACTAAATTAACTCTCTTTCTCTCATTTCATTAACTCGATACTGATTGGCCAAAAAGTAGAAGACAAGGAGGAAGGCAGGAAAGAAAAAAAGGAAGTCTAGAAGCAACCATTCATGTATTTCTCTAATTTGGCAGTAAGTGATATTTGGTAAAATTCACTTAATGAATTGTATTTAATTAGAGGATAATACTTAAAAGGAGGATGCACTGGGTAATAAAAATTAGAATAAAAGCAAGTAAGTTTTAATTAAATAAAGATATCCTGGGGATAGATGGATGGATGGATGGATGGACGGATAATGTGAACCTTTTAAATATTAGCAGAAGATACAAACTAATGTTACTTTTGAATCTAGTTTAGTTCCTGGTAATTTGTATGATGTGTCTATGCAGTTCAGTTGTCAATGGAAGTAGTTTGTCCTTGCCTTCTTTAGGGTTTTCCCCCCCACTTCCTGTCTGTCCTACAATTGTAGACCTCCCAAATAGTCCAACTACCCATCCACCCTTTCTTTTAAACTTTATCTAGGCTCTTGAAATGATTTTTTTCCACAAAATACCACAAATATTACTCCTTATGATTTTCCACCACCTTTTTTAAAGTGCTCTGTTACGTGCAGTGTTATTAATTTATACATGTAAATAATCTAGCTCTTTCCATTTACCTCTCTTCTGGGAGACATTCTTTAGCTCTAGTCCCCAAAGTCATCTCAGATAGCAAATATACTTGTTTTGACACTCATTTCTGTTCTTTTAATTTAAAAGAAGTAAAAAGAATACTTGCATTACTTTGTTGCGCATAATGCTGTAACTTAACTGTCATTTTTAAAAATACACCAGTGAATATATCAGTGAACCAATGAAATTCTTATGTTTCTTTTGTTTCTTTCATATGTATCAAGTTGAAAGGGAGGAATATTAGATTTGCACTTAAAAAAAATAGGAATATATTTATCTGATTTTGAAAACTGCGGAAAACTGCACTTCTCGGTTAAGGCCCAACAAAAGGAGTTTAAAAGAAAAAAAGAAAAAAATTGTAGACACTAGTCAAAATATAAAACTACTGTGCTATTAATTTTTGTTAGAGCAGGACAGGGGAAGGAAATATCCTTCTTTTTAAAAAATGGAAGCATAAAACATGGTAACATTTTACAAATATATGGGCTAGTTAAAGATTTGCTTCAAATACTGTATATTTTAAAGTCTGTCTCACTTTCACCAGCCTTTATAAAGCAGGTTCTTTCCTTATCTCTATTGATGGATTGAAAATGCAACAACAGAAATTCACCTGGCCTTCAAGCAGGGGTGAAATTCAGCAGGTTCTGAGAGGTTTTGGAGGACCAGTAGCTGACATTTTGAGTAGTTCGAAGAACCAGCAAATACCATCTCTGGCTGGCCCCCAGAGTGGGGTGGGAATGGAGATTTTGCAATATCCTTCCCTTGGAGTGGGGTGGGAATGGAGATTTTGCTGTATCCTTCCTTTGCCATGCCCACCAAGCCATGCCCACAGAACCGGTAGGGAAAATTTTTGAATTTCACCCCTGCCTTCAAGCAAACGAAATGCCATTAAGTCTCTGTATAAAAAGCCAAGCAGTGATACAAATGTGTCAGTTTGTGAGGAGGAATATTCTAGTATTTCACCAATCCCTCTCTGTCCTCACCCATTCCACAGATATTTCAAGTCCAGAATACTGCATGGTGGACCTAAAACTGCTTTATAAAATCTGGACAGTAGAATACAATGGATATTTAAGAATCTACCCAGCGCCAGAATCATACCACCAAGAATTTATTTGATTGAATTTCTCCAGCTTGGTATATTTTACATTATACCGTAATTGGGCCTGTTGACAAAGTCACCCTATTTTTTACCAATATAACACAGAAAATTGATTCTGGATATTGGATATCAGGTTGCAGCAGCCAATTAATATTTTAATCTGTTGTTTTATTTAGAGCAAGAAAGAGAGGTTCTGTCTGAAGCTTCAAAAATAATTGAGTGGCTACCACAGAGAGGAGGGGGTCAGGCTGTTCTCCAAGGCACCAGAAGGCCAGACTAGGAATAATGGATGGAAGCTGACCAAGGAGAGATTCAACCTGGAAATATGGAGAAACTTGAGAGTGATCAACAGCTTGCCTGCGGAGGTTGTGAGAGCTCCAACACTTGAGACTTTCAAAGGGAGATTGGACTACCATTTGTCCGAAATGGTGTAGGGACTCCTGCTTGAGCGGGGGGTTGGACTAGATGATCTACAAGGTCCCTTCCAACTCTAATAATCTGTAATCTGTAATCTGTAATTGTGAGCAACCTTCAGTCTTATGCCCTTTGGCTTGGTTGCTAAATTATTTTTTTCCTCCCCTTTAAACAATAAGATGGAGTAGCCCTGAGAATTAATATAACAATCTTCTTGAAAAAAAGAAACAGATTGAGGGAATTATGAGATATTATATTCAGCATTCTATCAGGCACTATAATATTGCTCACCTGTGTTGAATATGCAGAGACGCCTCCGTCTCATATATAACAACCTGGTTAATAGAGTAAAGTGGTAATTTAGTGGTTGATATTCATTGAGTGGAGTGGTTGTCCTTCAGAGTTTGAGTGGATCACACACACTTCTGTAACCTGGAGATCTCCAGTTGTAGTGGAGAATTCTTAGTAGGGATGGCTGCGCTAAAAACAAATCCTACTAAATACACTCAAAACACATCTGATTTTTTGAAAATTGCTTTAGCGCATTTGAGACAACTTTCATGTGCCTTCCTAGTTCTGCACTGACAACAGTATTGCAAACATGATCCAGTATCATCAACATATGGCAGGATACTGTTATTTCTGACAAACCATTTTAAACCATAATACTATCTTAAGCAGTGGAGTCTGTAAGGAAAGAGGCAAGTGATACCATGTGCATCCTGACATCATCTCACAAACAAGCTGCATTACATGTGATGCCATAATTGCATAATCCTGTAATTTGTGCACCTGTCTTCATTTTGACATCACCAAGGCTTGCTCCAGCCTCAACTGAATAATTTATAGGCTAGGGTGTAGCATGCATTGTAGTTTAAATGTGCTCACAAATATAGGGAAACAAGCAAATTTTCCTCAAAGGTGGTGGGAGGAGCAATGCAATAGGTAAGAACTAAATAAAAACCAAATAGAACTAAAGCAATTGAATCTGACTTAATCAAAATGGCAGAAGAGAAAAATCTTTTACCTGCTGGGGGAAAAAAATGTTGATATATTCTCCCTTTTGAAACAACTCATACCAACATATAAACTACACCTTTAAAAAGTTTTTTCCAGTTTTCTGTGACCTGAACATTCATTTTACTCAGTGGAGAATTTCATGAAAGTCAAAGCATCTACTATATATTTTTAAATGCTGGTCAGTCTAGTATAAGATGTCACTTATATCAGCTTTATTGGCCAATGTGGACCCTTTTTGAAGAGGCAACTGCTTTCTGCAATACGGTTCCACTTTATTGTAGCAGACCAAAAGAGGAAAGGTGTTCCATTTTACTGCAGTAAAACAGAAATCTGTGTGGAAAGCTTCATTGTTCTTGTGGCCTGATTGCTCTCATTCTTCCTGATAGAGTAATGTAGAAGACTAAAATATTATTTTGGAGAAGATCCAGATCCATGGCAAGATTCTGGGGAGAAATAACACTTTTTGTAATAAAAAGCTGTCACAGGTTAATGTGTATATTAACATCACTTGCTTGCACATTTTAAAAAGAGGCTTCTACTTTCTGTATACAAAATAATAAATGGGGAATGGAGAAAAACTGAGTGGGAATCTTTACCTTACTTAAATAAGTTAGTTTCTTTGCAAAACAAAGAAATGTCTTGCCAAAGAGCCCCCAAGGCTGATGAGTTGTCAACTCTAAAATTGCAGTAATCTTATCTCAAGTTTGATATTGGTTTGCTAGGAAAATCCCTCCTGGATGATGGCTTTGGCAGATCAATGACACAATAATTTGTAGCAAGCTACATCCCTGGTCCAAAGTGGGGGGGGAGAGAATGTGTACTAGGTAATGAGATTAAGCTGGACTCAACAGGGACTTCCTTTAAACACACAAAACAAAATCAAAATGTCATCTTGATGTGTCAGGAAAAATTCAGGGAGTGAAGATTTCAGTGGATGTTATGTCAAAAAGCAGCTTTTAAATTTAAACAGCTTGAGGATTAATAAAGTCTGGGACAACAAGTTGTGACTATATCCATATATTTTATACACTGACAGATTTTTAAAACTGACAGTAATGCCCGTAGGCTAGGGTGGAAGATTTCTCTGTAGGAAAGAAAGGGAAGAAAGAAAAACCTGAAGCATTCTCATTTTAGGAGTTTATAAATCAACTAACACATCCCACTGAGTTGAAGGACTGTACGGAGTGCTGTCTGCATCTCTTCCAGGCTCTCGGAAAGGGAGAGTCACCTCCAAGAAGAAGATATTTTAAAAAGGGAGATCAAGATGGTGACGATGGCTGTGTGACTAAAGTCTTTTTTTATATGTGTCATGCAATCACAGTTATGTTGGCTGGAAAAACTGATATAAGATAGTTAGAAGGATCTGAGGTTAAGGGCTCCAAATAACATGCAGAATAAGAGAAATCCAACTTGTTTATTACTGCAGCAATATAGAATCACGCATCCAATTATTTCTACACAGGGAGCACATTCCCTGCTTGTCAAATCAACCTTTTATACAATATTCAAACAAAAAAGAAGGGAAATGATTGCTCAAAACCTAAGAGTGACATCTTGTCTATCCCATAATATGAGTGGAATTAATTCAATTAAAATAAATTGTAATAGCAGGAGATGTATATTTAATTAGAAGGTAACAATAGTTCACCAGTTTACTACCCAATCAGTTTTCTCTTATTCTACCTGTCAATCCTGTATTTTGTCTACTCAGAGGTATGCAACCTTGGCAACTTTAAGACTTGTGGACTTCAAATCCCATGCTAGCTGGGGAATTCTGGGCGTTGAAGTCCACAAGTCTTAAAGTTGCCACGGTTGGACATACCTGCTCTACTTGCCACTTAGTTTCATAATTGCTTTTCTTCTCTGCAACAACTGATATAGGCCACCTATTAGCAGTTTGACTATTTAACATGTTTGCAGACACCCTTGGGGAAAAGAGCCAAATGATTTAACCTTGTGGCAACCTGATGTTCATAACAAGCTTCACAATCCATTTTTTATGTAAAGAATGGGATTACAAGAATAAATACAGGGTGGATAAACTAAATGCAATCCAACTGGCACATGAAGCTTTCCTAGCCTTCTACTGCAAATCTATAACTGAAGAAAAGGGAATAAGCAACACCAGTAGTCCAATTGTCACTGAGAAAATGATAATAATGAGATAAGATCAGAGGTGGGTTCCTGCCGTTTCAGATCAGTTCTATAGAACCGGTAGCTGGAATTTCCCCCTGCTCGCTGAACCGGCAGCGATGGCCGGCTGGACATGCCCCCGAACCGGCTCTCTTGGCAGCACCATAGGCACCGCCATCTTGTTTTTCAATTCTTCACACATGCAGAAGCTATTTTTTTGCTTCTGAGCATGCACAGATGCTGGGTTTTTAGCACTGCACATGTGCCCGCGTGGCCCGCAACATGCGCGTACCCACGCAGCACATGAGGAAGCAAACCAGCAGCGAGGTAAGTCAGAACCCACCCTTGGATAAGATACATAAGGTGACTGTCTTCGGCATTTCCAAAAAAAAAAAATTGGTATGAAGGATCTCCTTTTTCCAGATTTGCTTAATAACATGAAAGATGGAGATTTTTTGTTTGTTTGTTTTTGGTCAGTATTGACTCCTGGTGACTGCCTGGATATGTCCCTGCAGTTTTCAGAAGTGGTTTGCCATAGCTTGCTTCCTAGGACCAAGAGACAATGACTGGCCAAATGTTATCCAGCTGGCTTGGTGCTTAAGGCAGGACTAGAACTCACTGTCTCCTACTTTCTAACATGCTGTCTTAGCCACTACCCCAAATTGGCTATGCTTGAATTGGCTTGAAATATTTGGTAGTGGTTACATAATGGCTGTAAGAAGGAGTAGGCTGACCTGCAGCTTCATCTCACAACAGCGTGAAAATTTCTGGAATGGGAACAAAAATGACTTACAAAAACTCCATAATATTCCCGAGCCATCTGGAAAGAAGCTGAATTGTAAATGTTTCTATGCTGTTAAACATAATATCGACCCTATCTCTGTCATTCTTATCATAATCACCTCTGGAAATTTGGCAAGCTTTTTAGTAGAAATCAACCCCCCCCCCCACACACGTTTTTTTACTAGAATGGAGAACATTCCAACTAGATTACAGCTCAGTTTGCAACCTCCTGAATTAATCCAATTGGAGAAAACGTCCAAAACAGGCATTGAATATTCTGCTCCTGTCTTCTTCTTTCTTCTGAAGGATACACACATATAACGCAAACACCTGTTTGTGAGAAATGCATTAGAAATCTGCAATTTGTGAACAAGTCAGAGTGCTTACCTAAGAAAGAAATGATTGTTTTAAGGAAATGTACAGAACAAAGAATCGTATGAAAAAATTAAAACCATTTCTCAGTTTATATTAACAACCACATGCATTGTTGGAAAAGAAGGATACAGAATGCCACGAAGCCTTTAAAAATTCCATTAAAAGTCCCCTCCCCATAAATTGAAATATTGCTCTATTAATATGGATAGTAAAATAGACTACATTTTTAATGATTATATCGCTGTTCCTAAAAAAAAACTAAGGAAATTTGCAATTGTTACATATGGTAATAATTACTGTATGTTGGGGGAAGAGGTCATTTAAAGTGTATTAGCCATTTTGCCAATGCATTGCAATAAACTATATTTTACAAGCTTTTAAAGACTATTTAAAGACTATTTTCAGACAAAAATGTTTGGGCATTTTTGGGTGTGACTATTTCTAATCTCTAATTCGTTTTTTCTAGCCAGCAGAATCTGGAGTCCCTTCTAATTCTAAAAATGGATGGAAAGATTTTCTAATCCTAACTCCATCCATATATCTTGCTCCATCTACCTGTATCTAAATTCAGCCCATTTCAGATCATTAGCCCATGCACTGTGGCTTCATCTCTAAAAGAGCTTTAAATATGGTCCTTCTCCACCAAACACCTGTCTTCCTATCACATGTTCATCCCTTAATGGCTGTTGCTACCTGGGAGAAGGTAGTTTAAGACCTCACTGACAGGTTTCCTCTTTCAAGGGTTCCCCAATAAAGATACTTTAATTTCCCCCTGACTGAACATGCTAATATCTCATTGGAGTTCCTTTAGTCTTTCTACTGATGATTTCTTTCTTTGGCACAGATTTAGAGGGAGAAAAAATAAGTGCCTTGGATTCTTTAAGGTCACTCATAACCACAAATTCAGAATTCCTAGTACAATCAATACAAAATAAACTACATCACATTGCAAGCATAAGAATGTAGTTTTAATGCCTATATTCAGCATGAATTGCAAAGAAAATGGCTGGAAGTTCTTCTGGACTGCCCAGGATATTATTAGGCATGATCTCTTCAATTTCTTTTTCTTCTATATTATATTTAAGTTTAAGAGAAAGTAGAAAAAATAAGTACCGTATTATAAAAACCAACCTCTCTAGAAAGACTGACAGTTACTTTACCCAGTCAAGCAAAACATTCCACGTCTTGTGTCAGTAATCCAAGTAATGAATCCAAAATTTAGAGTTCGTTGAAATACCAAACAATCCTGTAGCTGAATAATAAAGTTGCTGGTTAGCTTTACTTTAACTCTGCATCATACAGAAAGGATCACGTGGGAAAGGCATTTATTTGTTTGGTTGTTTATTTTAGAAATAAGAATTCAGCCTCTCAATATAGGGTCAATTGGTCAGATGCTTCACGTGGCACTCTTTTAACATAGGATAATCTAGAGATCTGTTTCAGGGCCATTTGTAATTTTAAAACAAGCTGTCTGATCTTCTAGGAATTCCATTTTTTGTAGCTTTTGTCTGGGCGCTCGATGAGCACATTTCATGACAGATGCGGGACAACAATCATTTTGCCATGTGCAAAGAGCCACAGGATTTTCTTGCATCTTGCAGGGAAAGAGGAATTCTTTATCTCATAATAGTCACCTATCGTGTTCTTTGTAATCATGGGTTTATTCATCTAAATGGGTTTCTGCAGAAAAAAAAAACCCCAAAACGCTGAACCTCTGGTTCAGTGATCCAATTTCAATGATCCAATTTCTTCCCAAATTGCAACTGTCTATTAAAGTCCTGATTTAGAGAACTTAAATTTATCGTGCTGAAGACAGCATAAAAAGGAAGGATGGTATTCAGATAACACACACTTTTTTTTTCATCTGAGATATTACATTTACCCTTTTTAAAAAAATAAAAAGAAAGAAAGAAAGAAAGAAAAGCAAATTAGTATGACTTACTTTGGAATGTTCTTCTAGGAAGCTAGCCAGATGTGTATTACTCTAGAAGGCTGGAATTCTGGCCTAAGGAAAAAAAGGAAAGATAATTACCTGTTTCAAAGCACTAGTTGTACTTATTCACAGTCTCGTCTCTGCAATTTTCAGACAGGCAGTCAGGACAATACATGTGTTTCTGTCTCAGATTTCTATTTGACTTTAGGCAAATGAATATTCATACCAAAACTCCAGCTAACCAAAGAATGAAGGCCTTCAATATTGCCAGTTGTTTTGCTTTTTCTCTTGGACAGTAGCATTTATCCAACTATATAATTCATTGGAGATAAGTATAAATGCCCAGAGGATCCAAGTCCCAACTCTGTTGCATGTGTGTAGTGTGAACGGATGCATTTTTAAAATTAGTTATTTAAATTTATAAGGTAAATAAATGTAGAAAAATGGATAGGGCTTCAATCGCAATATCACAGCCGTCATCTTTCAAATGTTGATTCCCACATCTGGGACTTTGGGTTGTGATATTTCATCGTTTATCCCACACCCTTTTGTCCACCAAGTTTACCTACAAAACATCTCCCTTTGTATGTAAGCACAAAAAAAGCCAGCTCAATCTCACTCGCATAAATATCAGCTATGCTTCCTCATGTTATTTTCACAATTTATAAGCAGTTCGGGGGAATTTGAAACTTTTGAGTTGGTCTTATAAATTTGACAATTTGAAATTTCTAGATGGGCAGAATCAGTAGTGAGTGGCCTTCCACTAATATGGCTCTCCCACTATAAAATGCTCTCTGGGTTAAAACATATAGAAAAATAATATTAATACAACACATAATCAATGGATGGCACATAAATGTTGAAGGTTAGGGTATATATGCATGAATTAAAGAAATAAAAAAGCCCTAAACTTTTCAATAGTTAAGAAATTGCCTAAGATGAAAATATAACCAGAAGCTAATGAGTGACTTGAAGCAATTCATTAAGCATTGTCATTAACAAAATTAATGAAGTATTTTAAACTTGCTTAAGATGAATAATTATCAAATAACAATATCAATTTGTTTCACGAACAATGCTTTTTATCACCTGATATATTAAAAAACTAGATTTCTTTATTTTCTCATTGACAATTGTAATTTATTTTCTGTTTCTGGGAGAAATCTGAAATTATTTCCATAGTACATTTTTATTATTACTATTTAAACCTAAAATAACATAATGGAAATTATCTATCTGCCTTTCTCTACTTAGAAAGCTTGTATAGTTGTTTTATTATACATATTAAAGTGGCTTTGCTCCAAACATGGAAAATTTGACGAAGTTTAAAATTTACACCCAACTTCTAATTCAACCTCGTATAGCTTTTTATAATTATACCTACCTATATATAGGAATACATATTCTGTATTCAGATACCATCTGCATATTAATAAAACTTATTGTCGGAGCCAAGGTGGTGCAGTGGTTAATAGCAGCACTGCAACCTACTTCAGCTGACTGCTAGTTCAGCAGTTCAGCTGTTCAAATCTCACCAGGCTCAAGGTTGACTCAGCCTTCCATCCTTCCGACGTGGGTAAAATAAGGACCCAGATTGTTGGGGGCAATATGCTGAACTCTGTAAACCGCTTAGAGAGGGCTGTAAAGCACTATGAAGCGGTATATAAGTCTAAGTGCTATTGCTATTATTGTCATTTTTTTTGTTTAATTCCTCTTGGTAATATTTTTCTTAAAATATATTTAACATTGTTAAAGAAATAAATTAGATATTTATGTTTGAAACTTAAAACTTATGCTTTAATCAGACCCTAGTATCCATCCATGGCCATCTACCTTGGTAAACTTAGGCATAGTATGCCTGTACATTTTACTTTACAGTGGATCAGAAATACTTGCAATGATATGGGTTTTATCTTTTCCTTCCATCTCCTTTTCTTTTTAAAAAAAGTTTCAATTTCTTCATTATGGAAGAAATGATATCTGACTGGACTGCAGATGTACTTGTGAGTCACATTTTCTGAATTCTTATTTAGACAAATGACATATGAAATAATATGCAATGCTTATTACTGGGAAGACTGCATGCAAAATATATATATTAGAAGAAAGTTATATGAAGACATCCATCAGGCAGGGATACATCTAGAACATGTTTTAGAACTTGGCAACTTTAAGATATGTGGATTTCAACTCCTAGAATTCCACAGCTAGCATATATTTTTATGTTCCAGAGCATTATTACAGAAAGCAAGGAGCAAATATGATTGAACACAACTTAAGGAGCATTGAAGAGCCTATGCCTGTGATGGCGAACCTATGGCAAGCGTGCCAGAGGTGGCACGCAGAACTCTCTCTCTGTGGGCATGCGTGCCATCAGCAGCTGGTCTTCGCGCACACCGGAGCACCGTAAACCTGAAGACCAGCCAAATTGAATGGAAATAGGTTTCTCATTTGTTCATGGCCCAGTATAATGGAATGCCTTCAGGCAGGGACATCTGTTCCAAATTTATACAATTGTCTGCCTGAAGAATTGGTCACCAGCTTCAGAAAACCTTCTCTACCAGATCTGATGGAGTGGGCAGATATTGGGAAGAGAGAGTCCCTCAGACAATGGGCCCAATCCAAAGGAACCCAATCCAAAGCCTCAACCTCTCCCTTATTAATGGAGTTTGTTCTAGCTTTCCTAATTCTTGAGGCTAGTCCTTTCTTTTCTTCCCACATAATTGTCCTTTTTTCATTCCTGTAGATGTGTATTTTCAAAATGCAACCTTCCAAAAGGTTGAGATATGTATTTTAAAATTGCTGTTGGTAAAGAATGACCAGATATTTTTTCTTACCTTCTAAAAGTTCAGTGTCTACAGAATTCTTGAAGTTGGATATCAACAAAGCTGTAGGACAAAGGCAAACAATTGGTTTAAATGGATATTTTTCTCTTTGTTTCATTTCAGTAGGTTTTTTTTAATTGGCTGTAGTGGCTGTACTCCAAGCTGCAGTTCTTTTATAAAGAAATATAATCAGATTCATGTGATATTACATATCCTTAAAGTTTTCCATTTCAATCAAATAATTAAGATATCCATTCTATCCAAGAAACTAATAGGAGCCACACTACTGCATATTACACAAAGAATTATGGGGGGGGGGAGCAAGTAAATATGTTTGGCAGAGATTTTTGCCACATTCACAATATTCTAGTTTGTGAATATTTGGGGGCAAAATGAGCTATTCTTTTTCTTTAAAAAAAAACCTTAGAAAAAGTAGAAATCAGCAGTGGTAATAATTGCGGTAAAGAACCAGAAGAGAGTTGGATCCATTTCGTGATCTTTAAAATAAAATGCAACAAGAACAACTAAAGGCGGAGAATCATATATTCCAAAACTAACACAGAGAGTAATCAGCCAGTTAATGCTTGCAGTCACAGGAAAATGTGTTTCAAACAAAAAGTGGTTTCATGAGGAAAATAAGCAAGGAGAGTGTCCAGAGGAATATATTCAGGCATTGCCCAGACATTTTGTCGCCAGTTGTTTAACCATGGGTAAGCAGTGTTTCTCAACCTTGGCAGTTTGAAGATGTGTGGACTTCAACTCCCAGAATTCCCCAGCCAGCGTTGCTGGCTGGGGAATTCTGGAAGTTGAAGTCCACACATCTTCAAACTGCCAAGGTTGAGAAACACTGGTTAAGAGGCTGAGGGTGGATGATTTCTTTTCTCTTCTTCTTCAGATTTATTCTTCCATTTATTTTTACTTACCGGTAGGTGCCATTTCACATGCTGCAATACAAACACAGTTAATCCTAATTATGATCCTATTAAACTCAGGAATTGAAATAATTATAATTTTTAATACTTTTTATTAAAAAATTTCAGAATCTGGTTTGCCCTTTTTTTTTTAAATTCAGCCGATGAAAACTGATTCAAAACACTGCTTATGTTGCGATAGACGTCATTATCCAGTTTAATATTGTTTTCAGGACAAAACACTTTATTTCTGTCATCTACATTATCTTCCATCTTGAATAAGAAGGATTCAGATAGATTGCAAACATTGCAAAAGTGTTTTAATTCCAGTAAACAAATTTGTATGTGGCATTTGCAAAGAAGGAACTGCCTTGATATGGGAAAAGAAGACCTGGTTATAGTCAGGGTCTTTCGTATCACAATTTTAACTTTCTTTTCATCCCTAAATCCTTTATAACCAGGCTGCATATTCTTCTCTTAGAAGAATTGAGTCACAACCGATACTGAATCAGTACTTGCTTCTGCCAAGCAACTGGGAGATGTGGCGAAGAAAGAGCAGATAAAAACAGATTTTTATCTATCAATCAAGTCCTTCCCAAGGACCTGGAATATGCCGATTATTATTTATTATTTATTATTTTACCAAGAAAACTGCAGAGACCATTCCAGGCAGAAGGAGGGAGGGGGAGGGAGGGGGGGAAGGAAGAAAGGAGACGGATTCGGTTTTGCTTTTAGCAAAACCTGCAAGGAGGGGGGAAAAGGCACAGGGTTGCTGATGTGCCTCTTTGCTCCAGGCAAACTACTGCAAAACTACAAAGACCACATATGGGAAGCTCCCACCCACCCAAAGAAAGAGTTTTCTTCCTCTATTTCCTACAATTTTGTTTATAATGGCCCTCCTCTATTCAGTTTTCTTTAAGTATAAATGATTGGCCAAGATATTCTTGCAATAAAACCCACTGAGTCATGCAAAAATGTGTCTGAGATGCAAATGTGGAAAGCAGAACATGATTATAGATAAATAAATGTCCCCAATGTTATGCTTTGTCTCGAAAGAGGTATATATTATCATTGTTTTCTCTACCTGCCTTGCACCAGAAAACTGGTAAAATAAACCATAATAGCCTAACTTTTGAGCTCAACAAGAAGCACATGGATTTTCTGAAAATGTTTAACGTTTTTCTCTCCCTTAAGAAGACAAGCAGATAACAGCACTATAGAAAAAGAGTTTCAACTGTTTAAATTTGGGAAATAAAATTAAGATAAAGTGCCACTGATATTCTAATATCCATACACATGTACCCTCAATATTATATGTACCTTGTGTAATGTTGTTGCAACAGTCTCTCTCTCTCTCTCTCTCTCTCTCTCTCTCTCTCTCTCTCTCTCTCTCTCTCTCTCTCTCTCTCTCTCTCTCTCTCTCCCACACACACACAAACACACACCAATCAGTTTCTGTTCTTTGTTATTCACATAGGTAATCTGTTGTCGCCTGCAAAAGTTTGTTGCATGCTTAAGTGTGTTGGTGTTTAAGCTGCCATCTGTCTCTTGGTTAATACTGTGGGTTACTCATCCTCAGCTTTCATTATCAGATATGGGCACGGCGGTGAGAAAGTAAGTATATAAGAAGGAATAGAGGAAAATAGGGCTCAAGAATCAGGAACAAAAGGAAGCTTTGATCCTCCTTTCCTGCCACAACAGTTAGCAAACACAACCACATGTTCCAGTAGGGGACTGCAGCAAGGGCCTTGCCAGTCTAGCAGACTAGTGAGTTCTCCTGCACCAGAAGCCAAAGTTAACCACTGAAAAAGTGACATCCAACATGATATTCCAGAAATAGACTACGGAACTGTTCAGCTGGCACCCTAGTTCAAGGCCTGAGAAACCAAAGCAAGATTGGTTGATATTTGGTCTTAAAATTAGACCATAAAGAGAAAATTCCTGTGGCATTTTAGGGTTTCCTTTCCTTCCCACAGATTATGGGCTTTGCTGAACTAGATAGGAAAGAAACTGGCATCTTCAGTCTGCATTTGGGAACTGTCTTTTTCCCAAACATCTGAAGAAAATGGTGTAGTACAGGTAGTTGGAAAAGAGACAAACTTTTATTTGGATCCATTTGGATCCATATGTACTTCAGCTTCAAGACAAAACAGAGATTTAGAACTTCTTTTTATGTAGACAAACATGAGAATAGAGCTGTTTCTCTCTTTTTTAAAAAGGCTGGAATAACATCTATGGCTATCCTAAGCATTGCTTAAACCTTCCAAATTTCAGAAAAGTTGAGGCAGAGTTCTGATGCTAGGTTCAATAAATTGGTATGGGATAGGGCCGTGGTGGCGAACCTATGGCACGCGTGCCACAGGTGGCATGCAGAGCCATAGCGGAGGGCACGTGAGCATTGCCCACCGGCAAACCGGAAGTGCAGAAAAACGCACTTCCGGTTTGCCAGTGAGCTGTTTTTTACACTCCGGAGGGTTCAGGGAAGCTCCCTGAAGCCCCGGAATGCAAAAAACGATGAAATTGACAAACCGGAAGTGCATTTTTCCGAACTTCTGGTTTGCCCGTTTCGTCGTTTTTTACAGGCCCAGGCTCCGGTAAGGCCTTTGCGCGGGGGTGGGTGGGTGTGCGCATGCGCAGGGGGCAGCATGGGGGTGTGTTGTGCGCATGTGTGGGGGGAGGGAATGGGTGTGGGCATGTGAGCGCGCGCTAGCGCGCGCACCCCCCCCCTTTTTGGCACGCAAACCTAAAAAGGTTCGCCATCACTCTCTCTCTCTCTCTCTCTCTCTCTCTCTCTCTCTCTCTCTCTCTCTCTCTCTCTCTCTCTCTCTCCGTCCCTCCATCCCTCCCTCCCATCTATCTATCTATCTATCTATCTATCTATCTATCTATCTATCTATCTATCTATCTATCTATCTATCTATCTATCTATCTATCTATCTATCTATCTATCATCTATCTATCACAATCTCAACACATGTAATCTGATAGAAGATAATAGTGATATATCATTATTATCTTCTATCAGATTACATATGTTGAGATTGTGACACCCTTGTAGGGATTAAGCATGATCAGATTTTGAGCAGAGATGCACAAAGGTTTGTGCCAGGAGAATTTGGGATAGCAATGACTGCAACCACATGATAGCAATGTCCCATATAGTTTGATGAGTAATTTCTACAACAATAACAGTTATTGCAGAAATGCCTTTGTAAGAAAATTGTTGTATTACAGAAGGTTTAGGATTTATTTTTATTATTGAAAGCCAGTTTGGTCAAGTGGTTAAGGCAGCAGACTAGAAATCAGGAGACTGTGAGTTTTTGTCCTATCTTAGGCATGAAAGGCAGCTGGCTGATGCCAAAAAAGGAACACATTCTTAGACTGCATTAACAGAGGAATAGAATCAAGATAATGCAAAGTGTTAATAATACTTTATAATGCATTGGTAAGACCAGAGGTGGGTTCCTCCCAGTTTGGACCGGTTCTCCCAAACCAGTAGCGACCCGCTGGTGACATCACGATGACATCACGGAACCGGTTTGGTCAGTGCAGTCCGTGGGCGCTGCCATCTTTTTTAAAAAAAATCTGGTTTTTTTTTCTTCTGCGCATGCGCAGAAGCCAAGTTTTCGGCACTGCGCATATATCGCCATCTTGTTTTTGGCTTCCCCCCAATTTTTTGCTGGGTTTTGCTTCTGTGCCTGCTCGCCCTGCCTTGCCTTCGCCATGTGCATCCACAGAACTGCCTCCTCCTGCCTACACACAGATAAATATTCGCATTAGCCTACCCTCCCTCCTTGCCAGGCCAGCATCTCCCGAAGGCTGCGGGGATGGGGGGGAGAGGGCAGCCCAGCAACCTTTGCATGGGGATTAGAAGCCTCCTGCCCCTGGCCAGTGTCTCCCAAAGGCTGCGGGGATGGGGGGAGAGGACAACCTTTGCATGGGGATTAGAAGCCTCCTGCCCCTGGCCAGCGTCTCCAGAAGGCTGTGGGGATGGGGGGAGAGGGCAACCTTCGCACAGTGGTTAGAAGCCTCCCACCCCCGGCCAGCATCTTCTGAAGGCTACAGGGACGGGGGGAGGGCAGCCCAGCAACCTTCGTGCGGTGGAAACTTTCCAGGCCAGTGGCCAGCGTCCCCTGAAGCACCTTCCCCGCTGCCACTGCCCTCTCCTACCGCTGCCCTGTTCTTCCACTGCTGCCCTCTCCTGAGTTGTGGAGGGTCGGGCTTGGTGCAGCAGCCGGGCCGCACGGATCCTTGCTGCATTGGCCCAGCAGCATTGGCATCATCTGCAGCCCCGAGGCCCTTCGCTCCAAGTCAGAGCGCACTGAGCCATGCAGGGCAGGCAGCAAGCATGCTGCCCGGGAAGCGGAGAGACCTCTGGAAAAGCACATCTGCTCTCAGGCTTTGGCTGCGATCCCTCGGCGCAGTTGGATCCGGAGTAGAGTGAGCAAGGGTCTGGGTGGCTCCCGCCGTGCTTTGGCGCATGCCTCTCCTTACAATAGCACAGTGACAGTTCTGGTACCCTAGCCACCCCTTCCTGCGCCCCAGCCGCCATTCACCAGCAACGCAGGGCCTTGCTGCCTGCCTTGTGTTCTGATCCAGCTTCCTGACAAAGGAACACAGCACAAACAGCATCCGTACAAACCTTGTTTTAATAGTAATGGCTACTAATTGTCTTACTTAGCAGTTGTTCTAAATGCAAATAAAGTATAAACCAGTCTTTTCTGTGCAACGGCTGTTAATTAGTGTCCTTAACAGTCGGCAATAGTCCAAGCAAAAGAATACAAGTCTGACGAAGAGTCTTTCAGATAACAGCAGATAAACCACATGAATCTTAATGTTTTTGGAAAAATGCCCAGGAACTATTTGCAGGCAACTTTGACGATTTCAAACAGGAGCAGAACAGAGGTTTGAATTCAAAGACAAGGACTTGGAATGAACAAAGTTGCTTCCTGCAAATTCCTCATATCATGTTCATCACTTAAATAGGTTAAGGGAGTGGCCAATTATCCAGAAGCCTTACTCCCGAGTAGTCCTTCTCCTCAGGAACCATTCCTGCCTTTTGGCAGCTCTGCACACACGCACATTGAGAACAGTCTCCTCCTCCTCCTCCTCCTCTTCTTCTTCACTCATGGCAGCCTCTGGAGGTTCTGAAGGCCCTGGCTGAATCTCTGCCTCTGGCACCAAGCCTTCTCCAGCCTCCTCGCTGTCTGACTTAGGTGCCAGCTGCTCAGGCCGCTGGTGAATCACAACACCCTGCACGGCTTGGTGCGCTCTGACTCGGAGCGAAGGGCCGTGCAACCAGGCAGGTCACATATCCGTGCAGCTCAAGGTGAGGGCTAAATTGCATGCTTCGGGGGGGGGGGGTTGCTAAGAGTTGGATTAGGCTTCCCAGGAATCCAAGTCACCCATAAGAACTTGAAACTTTTTTTTTCAATTTTTTTTATTTTATTTCACATCCTTACATCACAAATATACAATTTCATTTTCTCAATAATAATACAATACATTTATACATATTTTCTATTTCATTAAAACTATTATTATTATTATTATCATCATCATCATCATCATCATCATCATCATCATCATCATCATCATTGCTTTTTGCCATCCCTTACTCCCCTTTTTTGTTTCCCACAACCCTTCTCCCTCTTCTCCTCCCTCTACTCTTACTTTCCTTTCCCTCCATTCCATCCTTCTCTACATCCCTTTCCTCTCTCCTACTGCCCTCCTCTTCCCTCCTCTTCCCTTCTCTCCTATCCTCTTTTCCCCTCCTTAACCTCCCCTCCTCTCCCTTTCTTCTTTCCTCCTCATCTTCCTCTTCCTCTTCCTATTGTTCTGTTCTTTCATTTTAATAGATTTCGGGATGGTCTACCAGAAATCGCAATTCATTATTTATTTAACACTTCTTTTCTATTTCTTTCACATTTTTCACTTATTAATATATTCTATTTTAATGTATATTTGTCTAGTATACTTTTTCTATATTTCTCTTCCCCTCCCCTCTTCCATTTCAAGTGTGTCATCTGGGTTTCTCTTTCATTCTTATTTCCCCTCTATTCATTCATATTTTTTCCCCAACCATTCATAAAATCTTCCCCATGTCTTGTAATACAACGATTCTGCTTTATCTTTTAGTCTAAGTGTTAATCTGTTCATTTCTGCGCAGTCTAATTTTTTTTTAAATTATCTGTCCTTCACGTGTATTCGCTGCTTTCCAATTTTGTGCAAATACTATTCTCACTGCCATTACTATATATACTATCAAATAAGTATCTTCTTTATTGTATTTTTCTGGTAAGATACCCAATAGGAATGTTTCTGGTCTTAATTCTATCTTACATTTTAACATTTTTTCTAACCACATTTGTATTTTAGTCCAAAAATTTCTTGCTTATTTGCACATCCACCACATATGATAATAACATCCTGGAATTTGATGACATTTCCAACATTTTGCTGATTTATCCTTAAACATTTTTGCTATTTTCTCCGGTGACATGTGCCATCTATAAAACATTTTGTATAAATTTTCTTTATATGCTGTTGCCATTGTTAATTTATAATTTATTTCCCATAGCTGTTGCCATTTATCTAATTCAACAGTATAACCAAAGTTTCTTGCCAAAGATATCATTGTTTCTTTCACCACTTCTTCCATTTTTACCTCTAGCACTTGAAACTTGAGCTGGCGATCTCACCGGCCAGACCAGCCAGCCGGCCAAGAAGATGGGCAGCTGAAAACAGTGTGGAGGCATGGGCAAAGGCCGGAGGGATGAGTGGGGGTGCAATACATGGGAGGCTTCCTGCACTTCCTCTGTTTAGAATAAACTAAGGTGACCAGATTTTAATATTTGTAAAGCAGGACACCATTGATGGGGGGGGGTTTCTAGGGGATCAAGATGGGAGGGGTCTGTCTCTCTTATCCTGCAGCTTTGTGCACCCCCCCAAACACCCCCCCTTCATCGCAGCCAGGGGTGGGTTCCTACCAGTGCAGGCTTACCTGTTCGTCGCCGCAGAGCCGAAGAAGCTGGTGGCGTTCGCGGCGCGGGGCTTCCCCTGCCTGCTTTCCCCGGCCACCGGGACGCCACCATTTGCGTTCTTTTGCCCTCTGCGCATGCGCAGAGCGTTCTGCTTGCACAGAGGACAAAAGAACGCAAATGGCAGTGTCCTAACGGCCGGGGGAAGCGGGCGGGGGAAGCCCCACGCCGCCAACACCACCAGCTTCTTCCGCTCTGCAGTGACGAACAGGCAAGACCACAGCTGCCCCTCTCAGTGCCCTCCCTCCCCACCTGGCAGGAGGAGGCAGCGAGGCAGGAGGCAGAGTGGTGTGCAGGGCAAATTCAAATTAAAAAAGCGGGACTTTTTTTAAATGCCGCGGGACGCGGGACAAATTATTAAAAAGCGGGACTGTCCCGCCAAATGTGGGACGTCTGGTCACCTTAGGATAAACACATGTTCATCATCCAACAAAAATTAGAAATTCAAAAATTAAATTAATAAAATGTAAAAATAATAAATAAATTAAAAAGAAAAAAAATTCAAAGGGTGGACTCATTGGACCACTGGGTCTTTTTATGCCATCAGTTTTCTATGTTTCTATGTTGTTCAACAGATTATATAACTGAAAAGGAATCAGCTTGATTAGAAACTGGAAAGCTGTAATTTGAAATGGGAGGGTTAAAAATGAACTTGAATAGTTTCCCAAGCTAAGTACATCAATACATAATGGGAAATATATAAAAAATATTCTAGGCTGAGAGATAGAAATGATTTTCAGCTCATACAAATGCAATGGGATAGTCTTGGAGAACTGGATAACATAGTTAGATCACTAGTCCGACCCCCCATTGTCATGGCTCCTCCAAGGATGGAAACATCTGTAGAAGGAAGTCAATTCAACACATGTGGGCTTGCAGCCTGGGCCAAACAAACATGAACATTTAAGAGCAATGCCAGCTGGCATGCCGTTTTTTCATACAAGACTGTGACTCCTTCAGGATAGGACTTTAATTGAAATGAAAAATGACAGATATTGGGATGTCGCCAGTCAAGGGGACATATTGTTGCAAAGCTCCCCTATTATGTCACCGAGCTAAGCTTGGAAAAATGTGATCATGACATGAAATATCCTGTGTTTTTCAGTCTTGGATCTGAACATTGGCAGCATGGCTGCTTAGATAGAATGAAATGAACCAACAAGGAGGTTAAGGAGAACCGTCTGTCGTGGGAAAAAAGACTCCAGTATCTGGAGCTTTCCATCTTTAAGCATAAACTGGTATCCTTGAAGCATCCTCAAAATCCATTCACAAATTTCAGTAGATGATTTAATGGCAGTTAAATTAAAACAGGCTCAAAGTGTATGAGGTAAAAACAGTTTAGCTACATAAAGGAAAGCTTTGAAGTCAAAGAAAAAGCCACAGGCAGTTGGATATATAATGCCTCATTTCATTATCCAATATTCTGAACAAAATGTGCATCATCATTCAGAGTAAATTAGAAAAAAAAAGCTAAAAGATACTTGGCAAGAGTAAGCTGTATCTGAATTCATAAGATCTAAAGAAATGAAACTGACATGTCACTGACGTCCTGATCTCTTGCCAACTCCTGTGAATTATTCTGCTTATTCCAACTTTCACAGCACATGTGGACTCTCTCATATATACAGCTGGGATCCTTAAGAGCTTGTTGGCAGCCCTCATGCCAGCAGCACCAATGAAGCATCTCTTGGTTCCCAGGGAGCCACCTGAGTTCTTCCATAAATCTAATAACCCGGGATTATAATGCTGGCATATTCTCATTGAACATACCCAAGACAAGAATGACCTAGCTCTCTTCAAAGATAAAAAGAAAAGAAAAGCTATTTTACACCTACTAAAGAAAGAAAATCAAATCCTGATATAATAGCAATTAGTCTCTGAAACTGCAATAATAATCATAAAGGCAACCTTGCAATAAGTGGTTCAATTTGAGCTGGATAGGATTGGTTACAATTCAATTAACTTTTTGGTTTCCAAAGGTGTGTGTGTGTTTGTGTTTGTGTGTGTGTGTGTTTTTTTTTTACTTACCACAACCTATTGCAACCCTTGGCCATTAAGCTGACAGAGATTTCTTTTACTACTACTTGAGCTAGAGGTGGAGCTCTTGCCTCACAATCAGGAGGTTGTGAGTTCAATCCTAGGTAGAGGCAGATGTAGGGTCTCCTGCTTAGGCAGGGGGTTGAACTAGATGACCTGTAAGGTCCCTTCCAATTCTGTTAAAGCTGAGTCAATATGCAATACTGTATTGTATTGAAAAGGCCAACCTAATGGAGATAGCACGCCTGATGTTTTTTCTCCGTGACCTGTCATCTTTATGCAATTTTGCTTGGAAGGATAAACACCTAAGATTCCTAAAAATCAAACTATTCAATATTTTGTTCCTTCAACACAGCTGGTCAGCTAAATGTGTATTATGGAGATACTCTGCAATTGTGGTATTCGTAACATGATCTCTGAAAGGCTTCAGTGGACATCCTTGAGTTATGGTAGAATGGACCAGCCAAGCAACTTTTAAAGTTTTTTCATAGGGAAATTCTTTGAGAAATCAAATACAACCTCCAATTTGGATTAGATATAATTTACTAGTCAAACCATTGTTTTCCCAGAAAAAAAAATCTGGATTTTAAAAGCTAGTAAAGTGGCATTTCTGGCATATTGATGGTTTTGAAATCAAACATGTTAATAGAGGAGAAAAGCTGTACATCCAGTGCAACTTTGCGCAACTCCCCACTAGAGCAGGGAGGCAGGGAATATTGTGGGTCCCATCCCTTAGGGCAGCAGTTCTCAACCTGTGGGTCGTGACCCCTTTGGGGGTCAAATTACCCTTTCACAGGGGTCGCCTAAGGCCATTGGAAAACACATATTTTCGATGGTCTTAGGAACCGAGACACCGCTCCTCTATCCATCTCCAGGCGGGTCCACCCACATGCAAATAGACTACTGCAAAAAAAAATCTGTACCATGGGAACTTCTGAGCATGCGCAGAAGCCAAATTTCCAGCACTGCGCATGCATCGCCATCTTGTTTTTGGCTTTTCATTTTTTAAAATCGGCATTGCGCATGCGTGTGCGCGCAAATCGCATATGTGCCCATGAGGCGCAGCCACACAGCGCAGGAGGAAGCGAACTGGCAGTGAGGCAAATTAGAACTCACCCCTGAGTTTCCTAATAATTTTATTTTATGGTTGGGGGTCACCACAACATGAGGAACTGTATTAAAGGGACACGGCATTAGGAAGGTTGAGAACCACTGCCTGAGGGAGATACACCTGGTGGGACCCAGAAGAAGGGCCTTCTCCATGGTGTCTCCCTCTCTCTGTAACATCATTCCCCCAGAGTTTAGACTGGCCCCGTCTCTAACATTCTTTTTTTTAAAGTTTTATATATTTTTATTTTAAAATGTACATAAGTCTTGAATACATGAATAGTGTGGCATCTGGGTATCGTTAGTTTTGGTACCCAATGATAGTGATAACATTGATAGTATTAGTTACAATAATCATACACACAAAATTCTATAATCATTCTAAATATTAAAATTAAGGTTATTGATATGTTAGTGTTTGCCCCATCCTGTATATAATTCTTCATCATTTAATTATTCAATATTTTAATACACAATACTAACAACCATAATACTCTAACATTCTTTAGGAAGGCGCTGAAGACCTGGTTCTGTCAGTGGGCCTGGGGAACCCAGAGCAGGATCGAGCTCATTAAATGGCTTGTGTGATGTGTTGTTGCTGGGGTGGGGTGGGGGGATATTATTTTTATTATTTTATTATTTTCTTTTATTATTTTTATTTTTTATATATGATGTTTTTATATTCATGTAAGCCGCCTTGAGTCGCCATGTGCAAATAGGTGGTAATATAAAATTTTTAAAATAAACAAATAAATAAACACCCATAAGCAGAACACCAGCAGAATCAAAACACATACTGTCTTATTTCAGGAAGCATCCTTTGGTCTATAGACAGAAATCTCTTGCTGCTATAATGAAACAATGTTAAAAAAAATAATAGATACTGAAGTTTGATTCATGCATACTTGGGAGAAATAGCCAAACTTATAACTATGTTGCAGGGGTGAGTTCCTCCCAGTTCGGACCAGTTCGCCCAAACCGGTAGCGACCCACTGGTGACATCATGGTGACATCATCATGATGTCACCAGTGGGTCGCTACCGGTTTGGGCGAACTGGTCCGAACTGGGAGGAACCGGATCCGTCAGTGCCGGTCCGTGGGCGCCATCTTTTTTTTTTGAATTTTATTTATTTATTTATTTATTTATTTATTTCCTTCTGAGCATGCGCAGAAGCCGAGTTCCGGCACTGTGCATGCGGTCACCATCTTTTTTTCAGCTTTGTTTTTTATTATTATTATTTTTATTGTTCATTATTGTGCATGCACGCGCAGTGCACGCACGCACCCATGAGGCGCGCCCATGCGGCGTGGGAGGGAGTGAACCAGCAGCGAGGTAAGTTGGAACCCATCCCTGCTATGTTGGATGTTGTATTTTTGGTAGATATTATTACCTGCAAAAGACTGGTTAGAATTTTTAATTATTGACAGATTTATGAGCATGCACGACTGAAGCATTTTCAGACCATCATGTTGAAAAAACGTCTTCATTTCTGGTTTTATGAAAAAGAGACTTATGAACCATTTCAACATAGAGTGAGTAAGCCATAGATTGTCTAATAGCCTCTGAGTCCCTATTTTTACTGATCTGAAACCCCCTTAAGATTGCACCATTGAATCTGGGATGAGCTATGGAAAGAAGAGAGATTTGTTTGTAATCTTATAGGGAGTGATGAGTTATCAAGTTTGTTTTTATTGGTGAGGCTGGAAGTCACTTCTTTACGTATTTCTTTCTTTCTTACTCTTTATTCTAATCCTTT
Source organism: Diadophis punctatus similis (assembly GCA_023053685.1). NCBI lineage: Eukaryota > Metazoa > Chordata > Lepidosauria > Squamata > Dipsadidae > Diadophis > Diadophis punctatus. The sequence goes on from JALIGW010000013.1 coordinate 9,853,824, forward strand.
CCTTTTTATTTTTCTTTCTCTGCACTTTTTATTCTTCTCTGAATCTCTTTTCATTTGTATTTCTATTTGCTTTTACTATTGCACTTCAAATCTTTAATGAAAATTAAAGTTGGAAAAATTACACCATTGAAATTGCCATCAAATTTCTAAATTTTGATGAAGTGATTCCCCCCCCCCCTACTTTTTGCAACAATAAGGCTTAAAGTAGTAAAGGAAAATGTACATCAGAACATAAATGGACATGCACATTATACCCGTTGGCAACTCCACAAATTGGAGATGTTTTATTTTGCTTTCTGGGATTATGTTGCAGCTGCAGAGGTAGTCAGGAGATTCCAGGAAAAAGTGCAGTTCCTTTAAAGAACTCTCAGAACAGCGGTGAAATTTACTTACCTTCCCTACTGGTTCGGAAGCATGCAATTTGTACACGCGCACTTGCTTTGCGCACACTTTTTCACCCTCTGCGCAGGTGAAGAAGGCCTTGTGTATTCACAGAGGGTTAAAAAAGGAAATGGCGATGTCCTGGTGGGTAGGCGGAGCCTCGTGCTGCCGCCGCTACCAGTTCTCCAAACCACCACTGGCCGCTGCTACCGGTATGCCCAAACTGGGCCGAACCAGTAGCATTTCACCCCTGTCTCAGAAGTTCTACCTGCACATACATATATGGCTCCATCTTTTCTTCTTCAGACTGAAGCATTGAAGCTTCACTCTGAAGCACCCATAAAATAGATATTCCTTTGCTGTTTTGAAAATCTATTTTTTCTTTCCCATTCTAAAGTCAAATATTTCAGCCATACTCTATATGGTGATGTGCACACCTTGTCACTGTCATATTCCATCTCAAATCTATCAAAGATTAAGATGTATGGAAAGATATATGATAGAGATAGATGATAGATAGATAGATAGATAGATAGATAGATAGATAGATAGATAGATAGATAGATAGATAGATAGATAGATAGATAGATAGATAGATCAGAGATGATGATGTTCGTCCATCATGTTCGAAGAGGACCTTGACATCTATCAGGTTGTGGGCTGTTTACGATGTGTCCGCAGGTGGCTGGTGAGGCCTATACGGGCACAAAATGTTCTGCCACATGTTGGGCAGACATGTGTGGGCACCATTGTTGCAGCATTTGCCCCTCTGGCTTTGCGGAGTGCTCGCTTTTCTTCTGCTATGGCTGTTCTTCTGTCCTCAGATATTTGGCAGCCTTGGTGGATCAGCATGCACCATGTTGATTGATCTTGTGCCAGGGTTTCCTAGGAGGTGGTGTCGATATCAAGGGACTTGAAGGAGGCTTTCAATGAGTCTTTGTATCGCTTCCTTTGTCCCCGTGCGATCTCTTTCCTTTAGACAGCTCACCATAGAGGAGCTGTTTTGGGATGCAATGGTCTGGCATCCTTGCAACATGGTGTAGGGGCATGTTGTGTCCTTTTATGGCAGCTCATTCTAGGGCAGCTTTTAGGGCAGTTCATTCACCTTTGGTCCCCACCTGTCACTCAGCTCTCACCTGTGGCTCCTAGCAGCTGTAGCATGCGCAGCAGCCACACCCCCGACAACAGCTTCAACAGGCTGGCTAAACCAGGTTGAGAGTAGCCGTTGGGTGATTGACCTTCGGTGAGATAGGGACTTGTCTATCCGGAGCATGTGAAGACAGATTCTTGCGGACTGAGCGGATGAAATCTACTAGAATAGGACAACGGTCATGAAGGCGGTCTCTGCAAGCGATGTGATATGTTAAGAGCACAGCAAGACACAAAAGACGCCCTGGTCAACCACTGCGCCCAGCCCATCTCCAACTGTCTCGACTCTTGTCCTGCTATTGGAGCAAGATGGAATCTGGGAAAAGAGAGTGAGGCTGACTAGATCAGAGATAGACACAGATAGACATAGAAAATAAAGATAGGTGACATGATAGATGACAGATAAAACGATAGATGATAAGATAGATAATATATAGTGGATAATTACAGGTAAGGCAAGGCAAGACAGGACAGGACAAGACAGGATGACAAGACAGGACAAGGTAAAGTAAGGTAAGGTATAATGAATTAGTGAATGTCTATGCTTCCCATCTCAAAATAGTTGCCTGCTTTTGCACATGTGCAAATGAATTCTTACATTTTTGTGTTTTTTTCTTCCTCTGTACCGTGTTTCCCCGAAAATAAGACCCTGTCTTATATTTTTTTGAACCCTGAAATAAGCACTTGGCCTTATTGCCATGCACTCAAAAGCCCGATTGGGCTTATTATCAGGGGATGTCTTATTTTGGGGAAAACAGGGTACATGTTTTAATTGTTAAAAACAAGGGGGGGAAATGTGGGTGCAGAACACTTTACCAGTCCTTTTCTTGTCCCAAACCTTGTATGAGTCTAGAAAGGAAACCCTTATCTGCTTTAATAGAGATTTGTATTCTGTGAAAAACTATGTAGAAAATCCAGGGAAAGAGAATTTAAGACTTTGGAAGATTGATCTGATCCAAATCAGGTGCTGTATATGAGACTATGAGGAAACATCTCTAACATTTTGTTTAACTTTCACTGTATAGAGTGATGTGAGTATTGCCAAGTATGAATGCACATGATTGCATAAGCCTCTAAAGCAAATAGAGCTTGTGAAATATAATATATATTTTAGTTCTTGGGTTTGTTTTACAAAAGTATCAGAAAGTATGCTTTGGCACTTTAGAGGTTAGGCATGTAATCTTAAACACTCATCAATTAAGAAGAAAAATCTGCTGTACTCAACAGGCTTCCAATATGATTAGTAAGCATACCTAATATTGGGAAATGCAGGGCACATATGTTTTATAAGCAAGAGCTGACTTCATCAAATGCAAATTTGCACCCCCCCACACAAAGAGAGAACATCTGCAGAGCTTTACAGATGAAAATGAACAAAAATTGCCTCACGCAGTAAAAAGGACTCTAAAAAGCTGCAAAAAGTATCACTGCGGTTTGATTCCCAACCTATCAGAAACTGCACAACCCTTCTGTAATGTGGTTTTGGTTTAATTCTGGGATTCATTCAGCATTCTTGCCAAATGTCTAACAACTGTAGCAATTCATGAAGTAACACTGTGTCAAAAGATGGCTTTAAGTTCTTCTATGAAATTAACACCTTTATAGTTCATTTCCCCACCCTCCAGAATTTCCTGGAATAGAAAATGCACACATCATCAATTGGTAAAAGGTCTCCCACAATTGTAACATATTTTTATATCAACTATTACCATTTCCTATATTAATCTTCCTTTATTTAATTATTGGATTGATTCATTCATTTATCATTCATCCATTGGATAAAATAATGGGGGATGGATGGGAGAGAGAGGGAGAGGGAGAGGGAGAGGGAGGGGAGGGGGAGGGGGAGGGGGAGGGAGAGGGAGAGGGAGAGGGAGAGAGGGATTGAGAGAGAGAGAGAGAGAGAGAGAGAGAGAGAGAGAGAGAGAGAGAGAGAGAGAGAGAGAGAGAGAGAGAGAGAGAGAGAATTCTGTTTAATGACTAAATTCCTAACTCCACATGCTCAGCAAGATATGAAACTCACCCTCCATGTCTACAGTTAATGTTTTCTGATTCTTAAGTACTTCAGGTGTAAACAGTTGAGCAAAAAATTTTCTGGATATCTTCAACTGATAGCACATTAGAGGGATCTGATTCCATAAGCTTTTTTTAAAACTTTCTGTATCAATGGTATGCATCTTCTAGAAGTTCAGAGAACACACTCAGAAACTGGGAATTGTCTGGGCCTGTTTGGAAATGTGGTTTAGAAGTCTTAACATTGCAAAATTTACAGCACCTATTGTACCCCTATTTCTTTCCCCCCAAATCTAAAACAAAACGTATAATTAGGAGTCCTCTGAGCAGGGGGAGAGGTCGCTTGAAATCTAATGAATGAAGCAGATTCTTTTGTTTAGTTGTCATTGTGGGGGGGAACAGCTGTGTACTAAAAGTTCCATTTTGACAGCTTAAACAAGGGAGACCATGTTTTGATAATCAAAGCCACACCAATATGATTCAGGATTCAGTTTGAATTAACAATGTACAGTTCTAAACATATGGCAATGGATTCCTTTGGCCCAGGTTTTGGTTTTTGGTTTTTGCCAACTGTGCAAATTTCTTATTCAGATCAAAAAAAAAAATAGTTCAAAGGCAATTATGAAGAATAATCCATTAAAATGTTGCTCTTTGCTATTAACCAGTTTTTAGTCTTTTCCCTTTTTAAACAAATTATTTTACTAGATTTCAATTTTCTTTTTGCAATAGCTAAAGGGCAAATAACTTCTTCTTTTAAAAAGAACTAAGGTGATTTATTACACAGATCCTTCATTCCCCCCTCTTTGTGAGTTATACTATAAGTACTGTAACATACAAGTGTCATTTTCACCCCAGGTAATATAAACTTGTAGCGTCACACAAGAATGTTATCAGGGTGACAAAGTAAATGACAGAAGAAACACCAATAAATGAACATCTAAATTAAAGGGTAGAGGACAGTGGGGCACATATAATTAATGTGATTTATTCAGTAGGATATTCTTTTCCTCCTGGTCCTGGCAAAAGCTTAATAGCCATTTAGGACTGAACAGCTCCAGTGTTGTAAGTAACATATCCCTACCATTTCTGAGCCCATTTGTGGAATTCTGAGAACAAGTTGTAGGTGTAAAAAGTTGCATAAGTGCACCAGGGTGCCTACCGTCCCTGTCCTAATGTTCCCTCTTATCAGTACCAATCTTATATACATAAACAATGTTACATCTATGTATATAGGAGCCGAGGTGGTGCAGTGGTTAAATGCAGCTACTGCAGGCTACTCCAGCTGACTGCTAGTTCAGCAGTTCAGCTGTTCAAATCTCACCAGGCTCAAGGTTGACTCAGCCTTCCATCCTTCTGAGGTCAGTAAAATGAGGACCCAGATTGTTGGGGGCAATATGCTGAACTCTGTAAAACTGCTTAGAGAGGGCTGTAAAGCACTATGAAGCGGTATATAAGTCTAAGTGCTATTGCTATTGCTATATTACTAACACGTACTTGACAAAAATAAATAAATAAAATAAATAAAATATTGGAGAAGAGTGTCTGCAATGGGTAGGAACCTGGCATCCACCCCACGATTGTCATGTTGTATTTAATCCCAGCACAACTGTTTATAAGAACACAACAGAGGAAGTTGCAAGAAAAATAAGATTCTAAAAGAATCTATGTACACAGACATTAGAAGAGAGAGGCTTTAAAAAAAGAAAGAAAGTCAAAGGGGATCAAGAGATTAGTAAGCAACAAAACAGGTGCCTGTGGGCAGAACACTGAAGATCTAACCTCAGGATAACAAGATGAATGAAAACAGAGGAGACATTAGAAGTAGTCCCGTTCAAGTCGTACATGGCAGGCAGCTTTTGTCCGTGGCAAAATGTCTTCTTCTGTGCCATTTCTACAAAGCTAGGCCCATGCTATATACAGAGGAATGAATCTGGAGCCATATTGCTTCACTCCAAAAAAAGAGTCAAGGTGGGTCAGATCTGCATCAGCTGGAAAATCTGGTGCAAAGAACATATGTGCTCAGAAGCCAAGATTGTTGAACAAAGAGAAACTCTGCTTTTTTAGAAGAGGCCTGTCTTTTTGCTTTGCGCAGGCACCTTGAAGGGGCACTTTGCTTGGATCTTATCAAAGGCAGAGTGCCTTTGGAAGACTTTGCAGCCTACTCAATTAGCTGAAACATGGAGCCACAGGACATTAGTTCCATTTTTCTCAAAAGAGAACACCAGAAAAGAACCACAAGCTATTTTTGCAACTAGCTTTCCTTTAGATTCATGAAACATGCAGGGCAGGTCTAAAGAAGGTTTGCACTACTCATGCTTTGGCTGTACACCCTGGAAAGGGTTATTGTTCTTGCTTCTATTCAAAGAAACACTGCAAACCAAAGGCATTCTCTAGGAGCCAGATTAATGACAACCGATGCTGGGTCCAGATAAAAGATGTGGAAAAATATAATATAAATGCTTCTTAGGAGCACTTAGTTAACTATCAGTAGTGACTAGGCAGACAGTCTTAAAAAGCAAGCAGCCAGTATGCTGCTGGTATTGGAGGAGATGTTATTCAGGGTGCTTTACATTAGGAGATTCATTGGGATTTAACCCATCAAACCAGCTGCTCAGTGGATCTGCATTCATTTCAAGGGTACTTGCCTGAGGGTCTGGCACAAGGGCATTGTAGCTATTGTGATTTGCATATTGTAATGCAAAATTAGTTTTAGCAGCAATTCAAGACATTTGCAACTGAACTGTAAAAAAAAAACTGAGTTTCAAGAGGGTGGATTGAACAAAGGTTGAAAACCTTTGAGAATCATAAACTTCACCAGAACATGAATTAAGCTATTGATTAGAAACCAAGGCTGCCCAGTTTTCAATATAGTGAATGAAACACATTTAGGTACATCAACAGACATTACAAATGAAAACACTTCAGGCACTGCCATATTTTTTAAAAGCATAATATCAGCTTTTTCCTCTCAACTAGTAATTGGAAATGAGGGTGGTTATGCGTGGGGAACTTGCATTTTCAAATCTTTATGAAACTTACTTTGGAAAAAAAGCTTTTAGAATAACTCTTCAGAAGCTTTGGAATAGAAAATATTAAGACAATGACTTCCATCACCCTCTCAATTCTCCCATTCTATCATTTTTATGTATTCTTCCTCTTTCATTGGTTAATGCTAATCTTGCTTGTATCAACTGGTCCTACTGAGCCCATTAAAGTCTAAAAAGTTTTTCTGATTCTTGACAGGCCCATAATCATTGCAAAGAAACCTGTCATTGACCAGTAATCTTCAGAAGAGACACTTACAATTAATGAGGAAACAACTGGCTAAAATGCACACTAGATTTTAATATGATCTTTGTTCCTTTTCTTACATTCACAATGCTGAGAGGTGACACATGCCATCATTTTGAGCATCCCATCTGAAACATTTTATGAAGGGTTTTTTTTCCTAATCTCATGCCCTACAAATTTGATGATCCAGCATTCAGCAGATGCAACTGATTTTTAACTAATATTAGAAGTGACCATGGCAATTAAATAGTGATGCACAGGACAGGTTGACAAGGACATTTGAGACTGACTTCTGGGGAGAAAATGCTGGTGATTGGTGGAAGTGTTTAGATTTAATAGGCACTAGAAAATATTTGGAACAAACAAATCTGTACACGTGTCAGTCAAAATATATCAACTTTTGATTGATCTCACATTCAGTAATAGTTGAATGTTCTCATACTTGACATAGTGAGATGAATTGTTTTATGATCATAAGAAAGAATTCACACACACACACACACACACACACACACACACACACACACACACAGTAGTTCTGCCAAATGTTGAACATAGGATTCTATAAGGTTTCTATATATGTCAGTCCTAGGATTTAAATTCTAGACATTTTCCTCCTACCCTTTCACACCAATGAATATGTGACTTTTTGTTGTGGCCTGCAGCGGCCAGTGGAGCTGGCGGCAGACTTGGACAGTGAGGAGGTTGGGGAGGAACATGGGCCAGTCCTAGAGTCTGGGGAAGGCGCTGATGAGTGCTCTGCATCAGAGGCAGAGATGGGGCCAGGGCCCTCCAACAGTTATCAGCTACCTTCAGAGTTGGAGATAAGTGGGGCTGAAGAACAGCTGGAGCCTGTTCCCGATGTGCGCATGCGCAGAGCTGCTAGTAAAAGGGAACAATTAAGGAACAGAGGTCGACTCGGGAGTAAAAGCACAAGGGGATGCTGAATGGCCCCTCCCATAGGAAATAAAGAGGAGAAAAAGGGGAGTGGTGTTTGCAGGAGACAATTAGTTCGCTATTAGTGTGAAGGTTTGCTTATCTGAGTTGTGCCTCACAGAGACTCCTTGCCAAGTATTTCCTTCTACAGCGTCACGCCTGGAAGATATCGGCCAAGGACTGATAAGGTCTGTGGTTGCAATTCACCCTTGAAAGACGTGTTTTCCGGGACTTTGCTGACTGTAAATGCTAGGAATTCACATTTGCCAAATAAAAAGGGGTTTTGTCGGGACAAGGAGCCTGTTTCGGGATTTTGTGAAGCCTAGATCAAAACACTTTTCTTTTCCCAGCCTTCATTATTGGAGACCTCTGTTTTATGTTTTCATAATGTTTTTCTTTGTCCTAAGAATCATTCATTCACACACCATGGGAACTTTGGCCTTTGCAAAAGGAGGATGGGCTCATTCAAAACAAACTAGAACCCTGGAAGAAAGATGGTAAAAGTATTGGAAAAAGTGTAGATATTTTTTTAAAAATACACTGAGCAATAGGGCCAAGGTTGGAAGTGAATTAATGGGTGGTCATATTAGAAGACAAAAAAAGGACAAACAAAGGCTGTTGGGGAAAAAGGCTTATGTCAGCAATATTTGAAAAGGACATGGCCATATGGGTATTTCTGTGCCAATACTGAACATTTTTAAGTGAAGATGAGAGAATTAGAGCATTGAGTCATGAATAAGTACATAAATGGGATGGGTATAATATATCCTAACTCAATGGAAAAAATGCTGGTGATCTACATTCATTCCTGAATATAAACTTTATATAAAGGTCAGGAAAAGGAGATACTGTTCTTTATATCAAGAGGGTATAAAGTTTAACATACTGAAGACCAATAAGGAGAATATATGTAGCTCAGGGTCTTTGGCGCTTTCTGTGCTTAGTTGTTTTCTTGTAGATGTTTCATCACAGCACTGATTTATTTTATTTATTTTGTGAGATTTATATGCCGCCTCACAGTGCAAGCACTCTCTAAGTGGTTTACACCAGTAAGCAATGTATATTTTTATTGCCCGCAACAATCTGGGTCCTCATTTTACCTACCTCGGAAGGGTGGAAGGCTGATTCAACCTTGAGCCGGTCAGATTTGAACCGCTGACCTGCGGATCACAGTCAGCTAAAGTGACCTGCAGTACTGCCTCTAATCGCTGCACCACCTCGGCTCTTAATGATGATGTTACCTAGTTTGGGTATTGAAACATCTGCAACAAAACAACCAAGTGCAGAAATCACCAAGGATCCCCCAACATACTAAACAACATTAAAATAGATTCCTCCATAGAATCAATATGAGTCGTAATATTTGGCCACAAATGTAAATTAGATTGAGGAATAATGCTATTGCCCACTGGATCAAAATATTCATGGCAATGTTGAGATGTCGAAAGAAATTAGGAAAGTAGGCATTTTTTGAAAGATTGAGAAACTTCAAATACCTTCAAATAGACAAGGTAGATTCATGCTCAGGCTATGACAAATCATCATCATCATCATCATCATCATCATCATCATCATCATCATCATCATCATCTAGATACAGATAGTCCTTGACTTACGACCATAATTGAGCCCAAAAATTTTGTTGCTAAGTGAAACATTTGTTAAGGTATTTTTGCTCCATTTTATGACCTTTCTTGCCACAGTTGTTAAGTGAATCACTGCAGTTGTTAAATTAGTAACACAGTTGTTAAGTGAACCTGGTTTTCCCATTGGCTTTGCTTCAGTGATGGGATTCAATTTTTTTTACTACCGTTTCTGTGGGCGTGGCTTGGTGGGCATTGCAGGGGAAGGATACTGTAAAATCTCCATTCCCACCCCACTCCAGAGGAAGGTTACTGCAAAATCCCCATTCTCCCCCCCCAATCAGCTGGGACTCTGGAGGCAGAGAATAGATGGGGCAGGGGCAGTCAGAGGTGGTATTTACCAGTTCTCTGAACTACTCAAAATTTCTGGTACCAGTTCTCCAGAACTGGTCAGAACCTACTGAAACCCACCTCTGCTTTGCTTGTCAGAAGGTCACAAAAGGGGATCACATGACCCCGGTACACTACAACGGTCATAAATGTGAGTCAGTTCCCAAGCATCTGAATTTTGATCACATGACCATGGGGATGCTGCAAAGGTTGTAAGGCTGAAAAACAGTCATAAGTCACTTTTTTCAGTGCCGTTGTAATTTTGAATGGTCACTAAGTGAACTATTGTAAGTCAAGGACCACCTGTGTAAGTTAAGTAAAATACTAGGTTTTGGTATAACCAGAAGGAGGGAATCCATTACTAAATAATTATGACTTGCCCAGTGTGATTAAAAAAAATATTGTGGAACCAAAAGAAAGCATTGAGCATTATGCTAGTGAGAAACTGCTAGGGGATCCAATTCAGTAACATTAAATTATAAAAGGTGAAGCTCAAAAATTAGGGGGCTAATCAAAAAGAGGAAAAGTCAAGGAAGCCATGAAATCTTTTCATAGTGCCTCTAGGCTATCAAAATCACAATCCAATATATTTCAGAGTGCAAGAAAGAGTCAATCAAATCCAGGAAGGAACCACCTTGGCTTTCTAGTAGTCTCCAGGAAGCTGTGAAAGTTAAGGCCAGAAGTGGAAAATCTGTCCTAATGAGGAAAATAAAGGAGAGCCCACACATTGGCAGCAAAAATGTAAAATGAATATATGGAGTGAGACAAGCACAGCACCAACAATAAAAACATAAGGGGAAACAATAAGAACTTAATTGTATATATATATTTGCAGCATGAATCCACCCAGGGAAGCAATTGGATGTTACACAACAAAGAAGTAAAAGAAATACTAAAAGAGAATACAGAAGTTTGTGCTGATCTTTTTCTTTTTTTTCCTTATGTGTCTTAACTCAGAGGATCTAGAACATATACATAAACTTTCCAAATATTTATTTCTTTTCTTTTCTTTATTTATTTAGTCAAACATGTACGAGATAACAGGTATGAGTACAAACATGAATATGAACACAGGAAATGGGTACGAATAAATGGGGACAGTAGGACAGGGATGGTAGGCACGCTGTTGTGCTTATGCACACCCCCTTACAGACCTCTTAGGAATGGGGTGAGGTCCACGGTAGACAGTTTAAGGTTGAAGCTATGGGGATTTGATGAAGTAACAATGGAGTCAGGTAGAGCATTCCAGGCATTGACCACTCTATTGCTGAAGTCGTATTTTCTGTAATCGAGTTTGGAGCGGTTTACCCTTGAGTTTTTATCTATTGTGTGCTCATATATTATTGTGGTTGAAGCTGAAGTAGTCATTGACAGGTAGGATGTTGTAGCAGATAATTTTGTGTAAGATGGCATCAAATAAAATAAACTAAGTTGAAAAATAAGATATTCTAGCTAGGATATCTGAAGAGACTAAAAATCTCTTCACCTTGCTGACATCTCCTCAAGAATTTTTGAAGAAGTCAAATAGAAAATGGCTAATGTCCTAGTAAAAATATCTAATTTGTCACTCAGATCAGGTTCAGTTGTAGAAGACTGAAAGGCAGGGATATGGCAGTAGTTTTTAAAAGGGATCAGTCTAGGGAAATCCTGTAAATCATAGGCTAAACAGTTGAATGTCTGTTTCTGGCAAATCTGTAAACATGATCATCAAATAAAAAAATAACTAGGATCACAGAGATACGCAGCATAGATTTCACTCCTCAGCCACTCTACGTTTGAGAATCTCAAAAAGCATTGGATAGAGTGATCCTATCAACAGTGCATATTGGGTTCTCAGAAAGATTCCTTATCAAAGATTCTTAATTCAATTTACCGATTATGGGATAAGAGGACCTATCATTTTGGGGGGGGATTTCTAATCTGTTAAAATAATATTTATTTTATTTATTCAGCAAAAATCTAGGCAGACATTGATTGGCAGGAAAGAAAGAAAGAAAAAGAAAGAAAAAGAAAGAAAGGAAGGAAGGAAGAGAAAGGAAAGGAAAAGAGAAAAGAGAAAAGAGAAAAGAGAGAAAAGAAAAGAACAATTTTCCTGTCCTTTAATGTGATCCAGATTTTTGCAATCCATATCAGATAGCCCTAATGTACGATCAAGCTTGGATTCAGCTATTACACAGCTTTGAAATGGTCTTAATGAATTGCTGAATTGCCACGCAGGGTTACTGTATTATGGGTATAAAGTGTAAAGTCTCCAGCATTTTTCATTCATTGAAGTAACAGTAAATACAATATAAAATAGTGAATAAACAATAGTGAATACAATATTAAAAATGAGCTTTTATAATCCTATTCATTTTGATATTCTCTGAGAACTGAGCAGAGGAAAATGTATTTCTGGTAAACATGAATTTTAAATAAAAGAAGCAAAAAAAAGTCTAATTACTTGGCTCAAAATTATTTCTAAGGTTATCAAATGCCTGGTTTCAATGTGGCATTTAATTACCTGCAAAAGCTATTTATTGCCACATTCATAAATTTCTGCCAGGAACATTATCCTTTAATTAAAACCAAGAATATACAATGTATTGGTTGGCATAAATGACCCTCCCTCCTGCATTTAATTCATAAAAATCATCAAGCCTAAAATATAAACCTCACTGCTGAATAACAATAAGGCCAGAATAATGGAACTTCTTCTGAAGTTGAAAACTTTTCAGAATAGGAGGGAGCAGGGGTGGGTTCCGGATTGTGTTACTGCCAGTTTGCTCAGGGATGAGTGGCGCGGGCCCATGGGGGTTGTGTGCATCTGCAGTACTTAAAAAAAGCTTCTGCACATGTGAAGCAAAAAACAAAATGGTGGCACCTACGGCGCCAAAAGAACCAGCTCGGTGGGCATGGCAGGCCTGGGTCGCTGCCTGTTCCAGCAACCCAGGCCGCCAAGTTACTACCAGTTCTATAGAACCAGTCCGAACCGGTAGGAACCCACCTTGGGAGGGAGGCATGATTGTGGTGCTGTTCCTGGATATCTTCTATCATTCTGATCTTGGGAACTCACCCTCATAAACATGCTGGATCCAAACTTGGTTTTGCTTAGGCTAGCCAACTTGAAATTAATGCACCAAGCATGTTGTGACTAAAATTTCATGAATTCCAGTAAATCTAGTGTAAAGGCTGTTTCAATCATTCTAACATATTTGCAGATAAATGTGAATATATTTGTAACTAAATTAAAACAAATTTTACTTCCATTGTTCTTTCCAACAAATTATGTTAACAAATTATTTACAATTTAAATTCTGTGCTTGTTATAAAATCTAACCTCTTGTTTCTTCTTAGGGCAATCTGGACAGTATACACTCCCAAAATAAAACAATAATGTACGCACAATAATATAAAAAAATGATATCCAAAACTAAGTTAAGAAATTTCAATCATGATCTTATTTTTGAGCAAAGAAATTACAAAAGCATTTTAAAAACAATTTAGCTAGAATTCATCACTTGGTTAGGTTCTTTTACTTAAAGAGAGACAAAGCCCCCCCAAAAAGCCAATTATTTGTCTTAACGAGTTTGCACAAACTATTTCTGACATTCTCAGTAATTATTTTGTAAATAATCACAGAATCATAGAGCTGGAAAGAACCAAAGAGAAAATTAAATCAATCAGCTGTACATTGGACAATTCACTATATCATCCTTAATGGATGATGATCCAGCTTTGGTTTGAAAACTTCCAGTGAAAGGAAAGAAACTTTTTCTACTGATGGACAGATCTTACTCTCAAAAGAATTCTTTCTGATGTCTAATTTACATCTATATCCTTGATGTTTCATATCATTAGTTCTAGTCTTACCCTCGGAAACCCACTGAGAATAAGCCCAAATCATCTATAATGTGACAGCCCTTCAGATACTTAAAGATAGCCAGAATGTCCCGTCTCAACCTTCTCCATCAGTCTTAATTTGGAAAATACTACATCAGTATCCTGACATTATTTTGTTAATCTAAGATGGGAAAGCCCTAGAATGAAGTTAATAGGCCTAACATAGTACTTCCATAAACATTTGTTCAAGTTAAAAGTGTGGAGCTAGGCGTCCATCAGGTGAACAATGGATATAAAATGAGATGAAAACAGCTGAAACATTGACAAACTTGTCCTTAAAACTTGATTTTTTTTAAAAAAAATTGATCTCAAGCTCTCTGAAAGTGCCAGATATAAATGTACAAGACTGAGTGGCTGTGGATATTGCCTCCTAAGGATCATGACAACTGCCCCTCCTTGTTCCTTGAGGGAGCGAAACTGACTCCCTCGGACCGGGTCCGCAACTTGGGGGTCCTCCTAGATCCACAGCTAAAATTGGACCATCATCTTTCTGCTGTGGCTAGGGGGGCCTTTGCACAGGTTCGCCTGGTGCACCAGTTGCGGCCATATTTGGAGAAGGAGGCTCTACTCACGGTCACTCATGCCCTTGTCACCTCTCGTTTGGACTACTGCAATGCGCTCTACATGGGGCTACCCTTGAAGAGTATCCGGAGACTTCAGCTGGTGCAAAATGCGGCTGCGCGTGCTGTGGTGGGTGTGCCAAGGTACATCCACGTGACATCGATACTCCGCCAGCTGCATTGGTTGCCCATCGGTCTCCGGGTCCAATTCAAGGTGTTGATCACCATCTTTAAAGCCCTTCATGGCTTAGGACCAGGTTATCTACGGGACCGCATTCTGCCTCATACTTCCCTCCGACCGGTTAGGGCCCACAGAGTTGGCCTCCTCCAGGTCCCGTCGGCCAAGCAATGCCGGCTGGCGGGCCCAAGGGGGAGAGCCTTCTCTGTGGCTGGCCCCGCTCTCTGGAACCAACTTCCACCAGAGACCCGAACTATCCCCACTCTGCTGGCCTTCCGAAAAGCCGTTAAGACATGGCTCTTCCTGCAGGCGGGGGGTAGAGCTTAATTCACTCGAGCTCACCCCCCAAGTATGTATGATGTTGAATGGTTGTTGATTTCTTATATTGTGTTTTAATTTTTATATTGTTTTAATTACTATTTTAGATTTTGGTTGTTCTTGTATTTTTCACTGATGTACGCCGCCCTGAGTCCTTAGGGAGTTGGGCGGCATATAAGAATTCCAAAATAAATAAATAATAAATAAATAAATAAATAAATAAATGTTTGTATCAAATATTCCACATGCCCACCAACCTTTGGGTAGAATGATGACAGAGTATCCAGTACATTCTAATGAAGGTTAAGTACAATATATGCATCAAATGACTTTCCAACAGATATAGGATAGTCTCTTTTCAAAACAGATTTTAGAGATGACCTTCTGGCACAGTGGGAATTTAATAATCACCCAAAGGTAATCAAAATAAAGAGTGATCTCTTCATAGGCATGCATTATTGGTTAAATAAAATTCATGACCCTGTATCTTCCTCCTTGCAACCAAGAAAAGGCATATTTCAAAAGGTCAAGAATAACGTAAATAATAATAATTACTATTTTTCATTTTGAATGAATAGGATTTGCTTTTAATATATTTGTGTATACACACAAGCACACACATATATACACAGACAGCACCTTTTTTGTATTGTTTGTATTATTCTGAGGATGAAATTCATGATGACCTATGAAGGAGAGAAAAGGGAAGAAACTGCAGCATACTATAATCTTCACTCACAAAAGATTTGTGTTGGGGTGTGTGTGTGTGTGTGTGTGTGTGTGTGTGCGCGCGCGCGCGTGCACCTGCACGCACACACACTCTCTCTCTCTATAGAGTTAGTTATTGGAATATATTCAGAGTTATTGGAATTTCCATATTAAGCACCAAATAGATGAATCCTTATTGTATTGGTGGCGCTGTGGTTAGCAATAGCAATAGCACTTAGACTTATATACCACTTCACAGTGGTTTACAGCCCTTTCTAAGAGGTTTACATATTCCCCCACCAATCTGGGTCTTCATTATACTGACCTCAGAAAGATGGAAGGCTGAGTCAACCTTGAGCCAGTGAGACTCGAACAAACTGCTGGCAGCCAGCAGTCTGCAGAACTAGCCTGCAGTCCTGCATTCTAACTGCTGCGCCACCATGGATAGATTGCAGTATTGCAGGCTGACACTCCTCACTGCCAGAAGTTCAATCCTTACTCAGCCTTCCATCCTTCCAAGGTCAGTAAAATGAAGACTGAGATTGTTGGGGGCAAATATGGTAACATTTATTAACTGCTCAGAGAGTGCTGTAAAGCACTATGGAGCAGTATATAAGTCTAAGTGTGATTGCTCTTTGCAAACATCAGGTAAATAGTCCCACCATCATATTTCTTATGCTTTATCATCATTAGTATTTTTCTACTAGAGGTAACCAATTTTTAAATATATTGGTCACTGTGTGTCTTTACATATGTGTGTAAAGTGTGCACATACATCCTGTATTAGAATATTCCATGAACCTGATGAACTATTGAAGTTTATGCATAACTCATTTACAGACAGTCCTTGACTTATAACAGTCTGCTTAGTGACTGTTCAAAGTTACAACGGCACTGAAAAGGTGACTTATGACTGTTTTTCATATTTACAACCATTGCAGCAACCCCATGATCTCATCAACAAAATTCAGATACTTGGCAACTGACTCATATTGCAGTGTTCCCGGAGTCATGTGATCTCCTTTTGTGACCCTCTGACAAGCAAACTCAATAGAGAATCCAGATTCACTTAACAACCGTGTTATTAACTTAACAACTGCAGTGATTCACTTAACAACTGTGACAAGATAGGTCATAAAATGGGGGCGATGTTCACTTAACAAATGAGAAATTTGGGGATCAATTGTGACCGTAAGTTGAGGACTATCTGTATTAATTTTAATAGTATTAGTTCAATAGTTTAATAGAATTCCTACAGTTCATCAACAGAGAAGGTTGCCTAAGCAGGGGGTTGGACTAGAAGACCTCCAAGGTCCCTTCCAACTCTGTTGTTATTTTATTTTTATTTTTATTTTTATTTTTATTTTTATTATTATTATTATTATTATTATTATTATTATTATTATTATTATTATTATTATTATTATTATTATTATTATTATTATTATTATTATTATTATTATTATTATTATTGTTGTTGTTGTTGTTGTTGTTGTTATCATCATCATCGTCGCCGTCATTATTATTATTATTATTATTATTATTATTATTATTATTATTATTATTATTATTATTATTATTATTATTATTATTATTATTATTATTATTATTATTATTATTATTTGGGTGGTTGCCAAAAAGTTTTAAACTGCTTTCATTTCCTAACGCAGATAGGCTGTATTCATGTTCTTTTGTTTCATCATTTTGTATATTTTGTCAAGAACTATTTAAAAAAATGGGATACCTATTTATTTATTTATTATTACTATTAATAATAATAACAGAGTTGGAAGGGACCTTGGAGGTCTTCTAGTCCAACCCCCTGCTTAGGCAGGAAACCCTACACCACTTCAGACAAATGGTTCTCCAACATCTTAAAAACTTCCAGTGTTGGAGTATTCACAACTTCTGGAGGCAAGCTGTTCCACTGATTAATTGTTCTAACTGTCAGGAAATTTCTCCTTAGTTCTAAGTTGCTTCTCTCCTTTTTAGTTTCCACCCATTGCTTCTTGTCCTACCCTCAGGTGCTTTGGAGAATAGTTTGACTCCTCCTTCTTTGTGGCAACCTCTGAGATATTGGAACACTGCTATCATGTCTCCCCTAGTCCTTCTTTTCATTAAACTAGACATACCCAGTTCCTGCAACTGTTCTTCATATGTTTTAGCCTCCAGTCCCCTAATCATCTTTGTTGCTCTTCTCTGCACTCTTTCCAGAGTCTCAACATCCCTTTTACATCGTGGCGACCAAAACTGAATGCAGTTTTTTTATTCTTTTTAATCTTTTTACCCTGCACAATCAAGAGGCACTTGTCAGATCTTTAATTATTCATGTTAAATGTCCACATTAATACACTGAGTAAGCAATCATAAAAAGCTAGGAAGGGTTAAGATATAAAATAAAAATTATTGAAACAACCAACCAACCAGTGACTAAAATATGCATTGGAAATTGTAATATAAAGTAGATTTCCATTTGTCTTCAATTCACTTACGGATTAAATTGTTTTGAAAGAAGCATCAAAAAAGATAGTTCTGTTAATCTGAATGACCTATTAAGTATTTTCAGGGCATGTACTGTATTTGCAATTAATGCTTTAATAAAACACACTCAATGTCTCCAAAGGTTTTGCTTGGGTGCTTAGGTACATATATGTGTGGCAATATATTCAACAGAAATATAAAATAAGACAAGGTGCAGTTTACAAATTTAATAGTATTTAATATATATTTTTAATTCAATATTTTGCATACTTTTACAATTTTCCATAATTTAAATCAATGAACATTTAAGAGCAAATCAGAGAATTTAAAAACAAAATCAGAAAGCAGTAAAAACCAAACATCAAAAGGCAGTAACAAGGTAACAATATAAAACATCAGCAAGTAAAATACTGAAAAGTAATTCTGCATGTATTTTCATACTAATTTACCATTGCACTGAATTTTGTAACTCAAATGTATGAGGCAGAGAATTTGCTATTGTTTTTATTTTATTCTTGATCAGAATAAACAAAAATGCTACATTCAGGATCACAACTAACTTATTTTATTTAGCATATGGAGATGCTAAATTGACAGGACCCGCAGCACTTACATCCCCTCTGACCTGATGGGACAGGTAGATGTCATTGGGAAGAGTGAAAACCTGGTTCCATGCCATGTAGGGCTTTAAAGATCAATATAAACTGTACTCCGAATCAAACTGAAAACCAACAAAACTGGAAACCAACGTAAAGGGTATGTCTGCCCGACTGCATTCTATATCAGCTGAAGCTTCCAGATGTTGTCCAAAAACAGCCTCGTGCATATTACTGGTATGGGAGTTCGTACTCTAATTAAGCTGTAAGCCATGATTTAATTGACCATTTTTGAGTCACTGATATCAAAATTTTGGAGTAAGTAAACATAAAATAATATTTGTGTTTCACCAACTCATGTATTATCCTGGAACCAGATAATACCAGCTACATAAATTACTATAAAGAAATATTTCAGGTAGACAATGCCTTAAACTGTATTTTATATATATATATATATATATATATATATATATATATATATATATATATATATATATATATATATATATATATATATATATATATATATATATATATATATATATATATATATATATATATATATATATATATATATATATATATATATATATATATATATATATATATTTTCGGGGAAAAGATATTGTTATACCCTTTCTAACTATAAAAGCATTGTCCTTCCTTCTTTGCCTTTCATGTCTTATGTAATAAATAGTGTGATCTGTCATTGGAATGTGTCCAATCTCAGTCCATCTCATTTTTCCAATGCTTAAAATGTCAATTTTAAGAACAGTTTTTCCCCGAACACTATCACTCTGCTAAACAAATAATTCCCTCAACACTATCAAACTATTCACTAAATCTGCATTACTATTACTATTAATCTTCTCATTATTCCTATCACCCATCTCCTCCCACTTATGACTGTATGATTGTAACTTGTTGCTTGTATCCTTATGATTTATATTGATTGTTTCCTAGTATGATTTGATTGCTTATTTGTACCCTATGACTATCAAGTGTTGTACCTTATGATTCTTGACGAATGTATCTTGTCTTTTTATGTACACTGAGAGCATATGCACCAAAGACAAATTCCTTGTGTGTCCAATCACACTTGGCCAATAAAGAATTCTAAAATCTAAAATTTAAATATAATAGGTAGTGGTTTCATTTCATCATTCACTGTTTTGAGTTTCCTGTGTTCATTCTTCCTACATTCCATCTTCCCACTGAAACTCTGTCTTTTCAGCTTCGGATGTTGTGTTTTTCCTGAATAGCAACATCAGCAACTAGATGTCCTGAAGGCTTTAATCTAGCCACAGTGTAAACACAATTATTACTTCAAAAGATCCTCATTCTTCCTCAATAGATGTTGAGTGCTATCCAACCTGAGGGGCCCATTATCCAACTCTATGTTGTCAATCATTTTATATGTTCTTTCTATGTGGCTTTCTTGATTAAAAAAAATATAGGAGTGGTTTACCATTGCCTTCAGCGGTGGTTAGAATGCAGTATTGCAGGGTAATTCAGCTCACTGCCAGGAGTTCGATCCTCACCGGTTCAAGATTGACTCAACCTTTCATCCTTCCGAGGTCGGTAAAATAAAGACCCAGATTGTTGGGGGCAATATGCTGACTCTGTAAACCTCTTAGAGCAATGGTGGCCAACCTTAAGCATACCATGCGCCAATTTTTTCACAGATGAGTTCAGATGTGCCATACAACTCAAGCACATTCTTTACCTTCTTACTTTCATGTTTGGGGTTGTAAAATAGGGATAGGGGTAGGATCTGCTTTGCTTAAGGGAGGAAAGGGAATAACTCAATCACGCAATTCAATTAATTAATTTACGCCATTTCAAAAGACTTATTTCAAAAATAAGTAGGTGCAAGGTCAGGGGTGAAATGCTCCCAGTTCGCTTTTACCTGTCTGTCTTCGGAGAGCCGATCGCGAAGGCAGCACAACGCTCCACCCACCCACCAGGACACTGCCATTTGAGTTCTTTTATCCTCTGCACATGCACAGACAGGTAAAAGCGAAAAGGGAGCATTTCACCGCTGGAGGATGCAATGCACCACTTGTAATCATCCAATGCACCACATTTGACGCATGCACCACGGTTTGGCCACCCCTGACTTAGAGTGTGCTGTAAAGCACTATGAAGTGGTATATAAGTCTAAGTGCTATGCTATTCTATGCCCTGTCCTGTGAAATATGAATGGAAGCTTTTGCCAGTGTCATTAAAGTGTTTGTCTGTGGTCTGGCATCGTCTAAACGACTGCTACCCAATATAGGTGCCTGCTTGCTTTAGCTGGGCAGCTGGGCTGACCTTCACACCTTGATAATGACGACACTGATGGGAAATATATTCTAGGCACACACTCCCAACCCTCCTAGGAATACCTCTGCCCCCACCTCCACAACCACCACAAAGTAGCACACTAGGGCTTGTGGGAAAATGTATGCATTACATCTTTATTAATATTTTAATTTACTGATATCTTTTCAAAGTTAATTATTTCACTACATCCTCAAATATTATCTGAAACTCAGAACTCTGCTGGGGTGGAGTTTCTGAAATTAAAAATTAGAGCCTAATTAATCTTTAGCATAATGTCAGTATAGTTCATGTTTACTTTATTCAGCAGAGAAAGTTCAGTAGATGACATCATGTCTGAGAAAAAAATTTACACTAAGCAAGCAAGATTCTCTGGATAGGCTTTTAAAGTAGCTCTAGTGGTAGATATATAATTTTATTATATATATATATATATATATATATATATATATATATATATATATATATATATATATATATATATATATATATATATATATATATATATATATATATATATATATATATATATATATATATATATATATATATATATATATATATATATATATATATATATATATATATATAGGATTTTTTTTGCTGATAAATGAAAATAAAGGGAGACTATTATAGATCTATTTCGAGCTTATTTTGCTCTCGTCAGATAGCCATACCCCTTACTGGGATTTGTATATATATATATATATATATATATATATATATATATATATATATATATATGTATGTATGTATGTATGTATGTATGTATGTATGTATGTATGTATGTATGTATGTATGTATGTATGTATGTATGTAAATATAATTCCCTGACCACTAAAATAAGATCTCTATTTCCACTGAAAGCCAGCATTGGACAATCAGCATAGAAAGTCTTTTGACCAGATAGCATTATTATCACCATTATTTCCTTCTCACTTCTCATTTTATTATATCTTTATGTATTTGTCTTCCTATTAGAATCCAGCATGTGGCAGACACAGAACAGAATTCACTTCTAATTACAGAGTTAAGAGACAAGTAAATATGCAGGTTTGCCTCTCCTTTGGTGGTATTGCTAACCAGTTTTCACTTTCACTGACACCTTTTATTTGAAGGTAGTGAAAGAAAACTAACCTATTCACTGTTACTGGCATTGACTTTGGCTCAAAGCCAATGGGCCAATCTCAATGTCCCCATTTACAAATTCATCTGTTCAGTAGGTACAGTAATGTTTATTCAATGACCAGCAAACTAGTCTGTAATGTAAGCTTGAGTAATCTGCAGGACACAAACTACTTTTTAAAAAAGGAAATTGAGCTAGGTGTATCCTCTTTATTGTCTGAAAAATTCCTTTTAAGAACACAAAAACCCTGTTTTGGAGGCGAACCATGAGATTGAAAACAGACTGTAATATGGCTTCATGGCCTGCAAAATAGGCAGATGTTTTCAATCCTTAAGATAGTTCTTTCCCAACTTAATGTCTCTGTAGATGTGTTGAACTACAACTCCCATCACGTCATGATGCCGGTTGGTTGTGATGATACAGAAATACAAACAACCCATGTACAAGTATATAAGAGAATAAAAGAATGGAAATGGAAATGGGCTGATCACCTAGCAAGAAGAATTGATGGCAGATGGATTAAGGGAGTCACAGGATGGATTCCACTTGATAAAAAGCATCCACAAAAGAGACCTAAAACAAAATGGAGCAATGACATCAACAAGTATTTGTAGTGTGCCAGTAGGCCATTAGGGGCCACTGATCAAGCGGAGGGAAAATAGCAACTAATGATTGGTTGAGCCGCTTTGACAGCCAGCTATAAAAGCCAGCTGTCAGGCAGAGTTTACCTCAGTTCTGCTGTATGTGTATTCATTCTGTTGTTGATTGTTCTGATTAAAGAGTTAACTTGCCTGACGCTTGGAGTCCATTCCTCACCGCACCCACCACAACTGTAAATACAGCAGTATTGGATGCCCAATTGGCAAAAGAAAGCTCAAGACCACATTGATCAGAAACATATGGAAAATACCTTCATCCTGTAGTGCAGGGGTCTTCAATCTTGGGAACTTTAAGACTTGTGGACTTCAACTCCTAGGAGTTGAAGTCCACAAGTCTTAAAGTTCCCAAGGTTGGAGACTCCTGCATAGTGGATAGGCAATGGCTAAAAAGGAGGAGGAGGAGGAGGAGGAGATACATTCAAACAATAGTCTTCTATGGAAGGATTGGCTTGGTGGGCCTGATTCCCTCTGCTCACTTATGAATATCTAATAGGGGTATCCTTGCACTTGCATTATGGAGGCTTTGTTTATTGGATTGTTCTCAGCAACCATGTAATATTTGAAATCTTTAAACCGTATGTGAGTAAATTGCTTGCTGACCCACAAAATCTGACAGTCAAGAGAAAAATGCTAGGATGTTATCAATGCATTTAGCAGACCTCATGCTAATAAAGCAGCTGTAGAACAGATAGGAATCCAACAGTTAAAGGCACACATCTTTTCAGGCATTCAGATGTTGCTGAAAGTCTATGGAAACAACCCACAGATAAGCAACATCTAAGTGATTGTTGAATCGTTATTTAGAGTAAAAACTGGAAGATCTGAAGCATTTATATTGGTGCCAACAGACGCTGAACATAGAAAGACCAAATATTTTTTGATTCCTCCTAATTAAAAGAAATATGCAAATAAAGCCAGACTTCTTTTCATTTCTAAATGGTCCTGTGATCAAGCTGAATTGAGACAGCTACTTATGTTGAAGTTAACAAGCCAGACACTTCAATTCTGATGAAAGCACTACTGTGAAGCTTTGCAGCATTTTTTTCCTCTTAATGCTTGTTCACCTTCTGCTGCAAACATCTGACACTATCTCTAAAATAATATGAATTCTTATTCAAAAGAAGATAGAAAAGCAATCAACATGGGATTATTTTTAAGGCAAATATTACAAGTAAATTGCTATTTCTGAAGGGGAGGAGCAACCAACCAACCAACCAACCAAGATCCTTTGTTCTTTCTTATGACAGACTGTGTCACATTCTGTGTAATATGTGCATGTCTGTTTATATCCATCCTGTATAATTTGATTGGCTGTACTTTTATCTGACCACAGCAATGGAGAAAGAGGATGAGAGTTTATTGGGCATTGCTGGAGGGTTTCAACAGACAAGTCATCCGACCAGATTATCATATATATTGAGATGGAGGATCAATATTTCTTCTAAAATCTTGGAAGTGGGAAAATAAGAAGTATATATGATATAGAATTGTTTCTTGAGAAATTATTCAGTGTTATGGAGCATATGAATTCCATTGGAGCTGGACAGTCAATCAATTTAAATGAAATAGTAAAGATCTGCAGAGAGCATTTCAATCAAAGTGATAAAAGAATATTTTATTATTGTAGTGTAGGCTGTACCCCTTTTGTATATGTCTGCAGATGGGTGGAACTTACATCTAATTCAGAGGTGAAATGCTACCGGTTCGTACCGGTTCTCCCGAACTGGTAGTAAAAAATGCTACCAGTTCAGGCGAACTAGTATATCCGACGATCAGCTGTGCAATGATCAGCTGTGTCACATGATCTAGATTAGCTGGAAAGCAGGATTTCCTGCTTTCTAGCTAATCTAAATAGCGTGGCACATATGATCCCTCCCCTTCACTATTCTGCTTACCTTTGCCGACTCTGATGGCTTCAAAATGCTCCTTTTTCAGCACTGCACGGTAGTGTCTGCGGCACTCATGTGTGTGCAGCATGCATGCATGCACAAAGCACGCGCAAAGCAAATGGGTAGCAGACCTCAGAGGATTTCACCCCTGATCTGATTAGTGTGGTGTTTTTTTATCATTTATTTATTTTCTCTGAAATCAGTAGGCTTATGTACACACGACTGGACAATGGATTGCTGTTCATTGATGACTATATTGATTTTCATTGAAATTTCTTTGAATTATAACACTAAGTAGAGTTCCAATGTTCTATGGACAGGTGCTATGAGAAGAAAAAATTTATGTAATTACCAGACTCATATTTAAAGTCCACTAGACTAAATCAAGACATCAACCTGAGGGCAAATTGTATGTATTGAATTGTCTGTATTTCCTGATATTTAATCCAAACTACTGAGCCCACCTGTACAAATCATGCCAAACAAGTCATATCCTAAGTCCAAAGTCTGCATTTTTGGACAGAACAACAAAGAACTTCACAAGTCTGGAAAATGTCAAGTTAACTAACTGTTCATCTTGATTGTAAATTGAAACTCCCCAGAAAAAGCCAATTCTACTTTGAAGTCACTCCCAAAACAGACACAGAGTTGAGAATGAGAGATGAGAGCAAACGAGATTGGAGACCCAGAAAAAGGAGAGAAAGTGATCAAAAGTAACAAAGGATTCATAATTAATTCATCATCTAATTTCTATTTTTCTTTGAGATGACATAATGTGTACCATGCTTGCTCTGCACTTTAAGGGTATCTGGGGTAGCTTTGGAAATTGAGATAGATGGATTTTCCCGCTGTGTTTCAGAATTGACATAGTTTCATTGAATACATAGCACAAGCTATTGGTTAGCAGCATTGTGAGAAAAATCTTAATTTTCATTATGGACTGTGAGAGTAAACATGTTAAAAGTCCACAAGGCTGGATAATATAACAAGCAATGCAGACATTTTGAGCTAATTTGTGGCCATTCACAGATTGTAAAAATGACATTCATCTAAGAAAATCTAGCATACTTCGGAATCATAAAGGTCAATAGATTTATTGTGGCCTAAGCTTTCATAGATCCAAGATGTACAAAGCATTATTCGTGGCAGATTTATATTTAAATACGTTCAGAAAATTGTGAATAATAGGGTCCCCAAAACCATGCTGTAGCTTTTACATAATGCTTTTTGATCGGTTGTAATTCTATCCAGATCTCAAATGTAAACAAGAGATCCATTCACAAAAGCTATCACTGTGATTATATTGTCATTTTATGTAGTCACCATTTTTCTAATAACTAAAATGTGAAAGAAAGTCAAGGTCCTAATAGAATCCAAATAAATCTATCCACATAAATAAAATGACAAGACTGGGACTGTATAAGAAATTGTAGTGTTCCAGGAAAACCATGAAATGAAACCCTGCCACTCATTCATGATTCTGACTACTACAAGGTGACTCATGAATACATTGCAAATACTATTTAAACACCCAGACAATACCTTATCATATGCTCATATCTTTCTTGCCAACTCTAGCAAAAAAAGCTGATTTCATTGTCTGACACTTTTGAATTTTACAGACAACCTTATTGCTTGTTTCTTGTTACAACGAGTTGAGAGAGAGAGAGAGAGAGAGAGAGAGAGAGAGAGAGAGAGAGAGAGAGAGAGAGAGAGAGAGGGAGAGGGAGAGGGAGAGAGAGATTAAATCATGTTTACTCCTAAACCAAGATTATTAACATTTAAAATCACTTAAAAGAGCAAGAAGCTTTTTCTCTCTCTCTCTCTTTTATCACTGGTGAGCAACTTGTTCTAAATAGAATCAAGTTCCAATTCTGTTTAATTAACATTCTTTAATTAACCTAAGATAAACAGTGGAGATTCATTAAAATAAGCAAAGCACAGGAGCAAACCAAACTTCCACACACACAAAAAAAATGCTACACTCACCATACCTTTAAACTGTTTTTAACTAAATAATGTAATACTAAAGAAATAAAAGGTTTATTTTTTTTTACAGTACAACATGCCTCTTCTCAATACACACAAGTAAAGCACTGGAGGGATACCAAGTTCTGCAATAAATAAATAAATACCAGAGTTTGCTTTTAAATTAGAGATCCTATCACGCATTTTTGATAGGTATTATCATACATTTCCTGAGAAACATTTTTCCTCAAAGAAAAACATGGATAGCTTTCTTTCTTGTATATATTTACCCTACATCAGCTTTTTAAAAATGTAATGTTAAATGCTAAGCAGCCGTTGGCTTCTTCTTTTTGGAAAAGATATATAGGTAAAGACAAGCAGCAATGTGGAAAACTTCAAGCATTTTTTCCCTTTGGGGCAACTGAAATGAGATGGGAAAACAAAGTTCCCTAGGAGCCAGAAAAAAATAAAAAACAATCATGGTTATACGGAAGAAAATGTCCAGAAGAAATAGCAATGAACTAACAGTGACAGAAAATATTCCCCACATACTTTGAATTTCCATGAAATCTTCCATCAGCCTCAATCAACAGAGCCTAGGATTTAGGATTTGGAAACTGCAATCCAATGCATCTGAAAAGCACCATTGTGCTTGGTATCCTTTTCTAGATTGTGCAAAATTATAACTGTAACTATAATAATTGTTAATATAAAGCAACTTACAAGGGTGTCCACAGAGTACGACTTTAAAAATGTAGTTAAGATGTAGCCATCATGGTGTGATCGAAACTCTGCCTTTTTCTATTGGTATCACACTATCACAAGCACCTTTTTCACCACACCTTGCAAGACACCCTTAAGCTCCTGGGTTTTGTTTTGTTTTGTTTTGTTTTGTTTTGTTTTGTTTTGTTTTGTTTTGTTTTGTGTTTTGTGTTTTGTATTTTGTGTTTTGTGTTTTGTGTTTTGTGTTTTGTGTTTTGTGTTTTGTGTTTTGTTTTGTTTTGTTTTGTTTTGTTTTATTATTTTATTTTATTTTATTATTTTATTTTATTATTTTATTTTATTATTTTATTTTATTTTATTTTATTTTATTTTATTTTATTTTTTTATTTTATTTTATTTTATTTTATTTTATTTTATTTTATTTTATTTTATTTTATTTTATTTATTTTATTATTTTATTTTATTTTATTTTATTTTATTTTATTTTATTTTATTTTATTATTTTATTTTATTATTTTATTTTATTTTATTTTATTTTATTTTATTTTATTTTATTTTATTTTATTTTATTATTTTATTTTATTTTATTTTGTTTTGTTTTGTTTTGTTTTGTTTTGTTGTTTTGTTTTGTTTTGTTTTGTTTTGTTTTGTTTTGTTTTTATTTTATTTTATTTTATTATTTTATTTTATTTTATTATTTTATTTTTTTATTTTATTTTATTTTATTTTATTATTTTATTATTTTATTTTATTTTATTATTTTATTATTTTATTATTTATTTATTTATTTATTTATTTATTCATTCATTCATTCATTCATTCATTCATTCATTCATTTATTTACTTATTTATTTATTTATTTATTTATTTATTTATTTATTTATTTATTTATTTATTTATTTATTTATTTATTTATTTTGTCAAACATGTACAGGATAGTAGTTGTTTGTATAAACATAACATAAGTAAAAAAGTACCGATAAAAGAGGACAATAGGACAGGGACGGTAGGCACAGTGGTGCACTTATGCATGCCCCTTACAGACCTCTTAGAAATGGGGAGAGGTCGACTGTAGACAGTCTAAGGTTAAAGTTTTGGGGGGTTGGGGAAGAAACCCACAGAATCAGGTAGTGCATTCCAGGCATTGATCACTCTGTTGCTGAAGTCGTATTTTATGCAGTCGAGTTTGGAGCGGTTTACATTAAGTTTGAATCTATTACGTGCTCATGTATTGTGGCTTGGATCTTCTCTGGTCTTTCTAATTATTTTATTTTAGAACAAAGGAAAACTCTCAACCTTTCAAGATATCTGTGTAAATACTTTCTCACATGGAAATGTTAGCTGTTGCACTTGCCAAAAAACTTTTGCAAAGCTCTCCGTCAGCTGGAGGCCACAAAGCACAGTTGTAATAAAGTCTGACCCATAGAAAGTCCTGTAAACAATCTAAGCCTATTTTTACTAGCCCTTTTGACTGCCAAGAGCAATTCCCTCTCACAACTTTGATGTCTCCCAAAAAAGCTAGCCTCAGAAGATGGGTGTTTCTATATCTCTGGTCTCGAAAACCAAAACATGGTAAAGGATAGAAAGGTACTGTGCCAGTTAATTACTCACATCTGGCAGATGTTTCACATTTCTAAACAGCAAACAACTCATAACGCTTTCAAAAGGGACTGCTAAACAATTACGCATGATTAGCTATATCAAGCATGCAATCTTTTTTTTTCAGTTTCCCTAAATTCCTACAGCCGATGTTATCCCAGTGGAATATAAAAACAGGGTAAATATAGTAAAATCCCTGCTCTGGGAATCAAGTATTTAAGGTTCAAACCCTTTAACTGCAATAAACCAAATAATGAATTGTTTGAGATTTCACCATAAATACCACTGACTTGAGTGAGAACTACAGTATATTGAAGCAATGATGGAATAATTTAATTCCAACTCAGTTTTTACTCAACTTCTATACTTTGAACAGTAGTATTTAAAATGTGGCTTGTTAAACTATTAAAAAAATCAGTCCAATAATTAAGATTTGCATTATACCTAAAAAAAATAAGCAACGTTTCTCTGAATTATTGTATATTAATCCTTTGTTATGGCAGATCCTACCGATCTACAATGATATCTTCTAAATATTTTGATTTGGTTGGGAGGGAAAGCTATAAAGTTTTGGTGACAATTATTACTGTTTGTTTGTTTTTACAAGCACAATGTGCTTTAAAATTCTTATTTAACTTTAGAAGATTCCTGTTAAGCTGGAATGTGGTATTTTGTCCACATATATTAATGTTACTTCTTAATTAAATATTTCTGGTTGATAGTCAGTACTAAACATGTTTGTTCCACAAAAAAGACCAGAAATTCTAAATACTTCTCAATAAAAAAGTTTCTTACACTATTGAGAAAAGAACACCCACATTTGCATAATATTTGCATATGCTAATATATATGCAGATGCACCTTTACATGACCTTCTCAGTCATTTGCTCAAATGTCATGAACTTGCTTTTCTTTCATATTTTTCTTTGTATTTAAATTGAACTTGTAATGAGCAGCTCCGCAAATACCGGCTATTTTAAAACAAGAGATTTTCCTTTCTAACTCAGGAAAGTTCTTTTATTATTTATGTTATTGGTTTCAGAAATGCCCATTACAGTCTTCAAGATCACATCCAACTTTCCAAAATGTATCTCATGCAACACTGTTGCAAATCTCTCATTTCAACTGTAAAGACAATGAGTGTTAGAGAAGAAAGCCTACTAGACTCCCTTGTCTTTATGAAGCTGAATTAAAATCTGAGATCCAGTAAACTAGTTCAAAATGTTTTTTTTAAAAACAGCTGTGAAAAACTACAGTTTAAAAACTTCATGGCCAATTCTCATATGCTCCAATACTGAAGTAGTTTTCATGTATTTTAGCAGAGGTTCAGCAATAAAATCCCAGTCCCTCCACTTAGCTGAGCTTAGTGCAATGAAATGGAAGATCCTACAGTGTGTTGTTGAAGTATAGTGTCACAGCAGCTTGTAATCAACCCTTGCTCATGTCATTGTAAATGCATTTTCAGACCTCAACCATTTGTTTGGCAGATTATGGTTACAATCTCCAGGATTCGGGTCACATAAAGAGCTGCACCTGCAGTCAGTGAAAACATAGCTACCTTCTCATTTTCCACCCAGTTGGAATTGGCTGAGACACAGCCTTATTTTTTCCTCCAGTTGTTCTTTTCCCTAAAGTTTGAATAAGACTAAGTATCCTGGTATATCTGAAGCCATCAAGTATATTAAAAATCCCGCTTGTACTATTTTTAAAAAATGGTAGCAATAACTGAAATTTAAAAAACAAAAACAAAAACAAAAAATTATAGCTGTGCTGCTTAGGGCCCAAGCTCATTATGCCTTAACAATTCACCTTTAAGTCCATATTCATATAAAACATTCCATAATTCAAATATAAACGTTTCCTAACATCATATACTTTAATGGACTAATTGATACCTTTTGTTTAGAATTGAGGACTTACCTTGTTTCAGTGTATAGATAGATAGATAGATAGATAGATAGATAGATAGAGAGATAGAGAGATAGAGAGATAGAGAGATAGAGAGATAGAGAGATAGAGAGATAGAGAGATAGAGAGATAGAGAGATAGAGAGATAGAGAGATAGAGAGATAGAGAGATAGAGATAGAGATAGATATAGATGATATAGATATAGATACAGATAGATATAGATATAAATAGATATAGATATAGATATAGATATAGATATAGATATAGATATAGATAGATATAGATATAGATATATAAAGAAATAGCTGAGGCTTATTTGCAAATGACAATGAAAAAGTTTCAAAGATGGTTTTCACCAGAATTGCATACAAAAAAAATATTATAATGGAATTATTTTTGGAGTAGCACCTAGCCCCATGGCAAAAATCATCAATGAAATATCATAATCATTAAGTGTTGTACCTCATGATTCTTGACAAATGTATCTTTTCTTTTATGTACACTGAGAGCATATGCACCAAAGACAAATTCCTTGTGTGTCCAATCACACTTGGCCAATAAAGAATTCTATTCTATTCTATTCTATTCTATTCTATTCTATTCTATTCTATTCTATTCTATTCTATTCTATTCTATTCTATTCTATTCTATTCTATTCCATTCCATTCCATTCCATTCCATTCTATTCTAGAATAGGGGAGGAGGGTGCAGGAGCGAAGCAGCCCTGTACCTGCCTTCATGCCACATTTGTGCGGAAGGCAGCCTTCGCTTCCTGCTGCTTCGGACTGGAGTCCAAAAAAGAAATAAGAGGGGCAAGGGGTGGAGCTAACTCATTAAGGGGCAGGGAGCTGCGGCAGAGGGCCCAAAGAACTGCATGCGGCTCCACGGGTTACCGAACCCCTGGTCTAGGGAATAAAACATATCAGCTAGTACTTATACTGAAAGGACTTTATCTTTATTACTGATTGTCATTCACTAATATCAACCTTCAGTCCACAAAATGAAGTATCTGCTTAACAGCAGCTGTTTAAATGCAATATTCGACTTTGTTCTTTGAAAGTGTGGAGAATTGGAACAAGAATTTAGCTTTAATCAGTTATAATTCTTTTTTTATATGCAGATATAAGATTGCATATGTTCTAATTATATTGGTAATTTACTTAGGTATGGAATTCCTGTTATGATGCCAGTTTGTTGCCTATTGGTGTAAATACCTATAGGATTTATGCCTTGAATGGAGATAATTGATATGAGGATGTGTAATACAGCTTCCTTTGCACATGTCTCTCTCTCTCTCTCTCTCTCTCTCTCTCTCTCTCTCTCTCTCTCTCTCTCTCTCTCTCTCTCTCTCTCTCTCTCTCTCTCTCTCCCCCCCCCCAGTGAAATACATGGTCAGCTTTTTAGAATAACAATTAAACTTGGCCACTCTACTTTATCAAAGCTGCTATATTGCATTGAAAAGAATGTCTGTAATTTTTTCACACCATGAAGAGTACCTGTGTGTTCTTTTCTTATTATCTTGTTTCCCTACTAGTGTTAAGGCAATTCTTTCCTCCTGGACTCTTCTAATGGTTATATGTATGCCCAAACTATCTTTAATCAACATTCAATATAAGATGTATCTAACTTTGTGGCTCCTCCTCTTGGCTCATGGGGATGCTCACCTTGGGTAAATTGCCACAGTAGAGGGCACAAGTAAAATAATTACCTGTGGTAATACCTGTGGCTAATAAATTTTACAAATGAAATAATAAAATAAAATAATCAGAATTCAGAATGACACACAATAAACCAAATGTGGTCAGGTTTTCTTTTTTTCAAGTGTGCTTTCTGAGCAAAACATCAAACAAAAACAAAAGCTTGCACATATTATGTTTTCAGATTGCAATATAGGGCATGGAAAAATAAATCAAACACCAGTAATATTGTTCTTAGATCATACTTTACATTTAACATTGGGCATTCTGAAACTTACTTTGATAAACAGTGTTCACAATAATCTTCTAACAATGAAACATGATCCATTATCAGATGAAGTAAAGATTTTGTCCCTAAGGGTTGGAGATTCAAATATACCAGTGGTTTCTGAATTATCACCAATAGTACGAATCCTCAAGTAGGGATGCAACTGGTGATTTGTACATGATCATTAATACTACTGGACCAACTGAGTGTTCTTGTCTGCAGTGCAAAATTATCCTATTCACATACAAAGTCACCACACCATCTATATTTGTAAATATAATGGGTCTGTATGAGTGTAATATATTGGATAATTGTAATGGTATATTCATTTAGTTACTTTGGGCTCTCTGTCATAACTCTCACAGAATCATTTTAGTAAGGCAACCAGCATAAACCATTAACACTCACTCTACTCTCTTTTGCATGTCTCTAGAAAAATACACAATGATAATATCTGGTTGTTATGAAATGTAATTTGTTCCATTAAGTTTAGATGCCCAGGGCATGGACATTAGACTTTTAATATTTTTTGGTTTGTTACTATAAACTCCTCAAATGAGGAGGCAGATGCTACAGGGTTTAATTATGATGTATCTAATGTGTTCTCCCACTTATATATCTACCATTTCTACACAATACAGAGAACTAAATTTGACCTTCAAATTTTGTTTTTCTATTCTATGAAATGTACGTTAGTCTCCTTTTACATCTGCTATAACAAGTATGTGAGTATAACTAGTATGTGG
Organism: Diadophis punctatus similis; assembly: GCA_023053685.1. NCBI lineage: Eukaryota > Metazoa > Chordata > Lepidosauria > Squamata > Dipsadidae > Diadophis > Diadophis punctatus. The sequence goes on from JALIGW010000013.1 coordinate 9,887,199, forward strand.
GTATAATAAGTATGTCAGAGGTGGGATCCTGCCAGTGCGGTTAATAGCTGCTGTTCGGCGCAGAGCCGAAGACGCTGCTGCCGTTCGCAGCGCGGGAGCTTTCCCCGGGCGCTTTCCCCGCCCGCATGGATGCCGCCAATTGCGTTCTTTTGCCCTCTGTGCATGCGCAAAGCGTTCCGCATGCGCAGAGGGCAAAAGAACGCAATTGGCGGCATCCATGCGGGCGGGGAAAGCGCCCGGGGAAAGCTCCCATGCTGCGAACGGCAGCAGCGTCTTCGGCTCTGCGCCGAACAACAGCAATTAACCGCACCGGCAAAAACAGGCAGGAACCCACCTCTGAAGTATGTGAGTAAAACAAAGCAAGTTAGAAAGGTTTCTGCAGAATCAAAAATATGAAGATAATGACCACAATGTACCAAGTTTAAAAAGTCAGAATGAAGGTTCATATGTAAAAAAAAAAGTGTGTGTGTGTGTGTGTGTGTGTGTGTGTGTTTGACTTTGCTAGTCAGAGAGATCGCAAATGCAATCACATGACCCCAGGGTGCTGCAGCTGGTGTTAGATACAGTACATGCCAGGAGCCGTGCCTGAATTTTGATCACTTGACCATGGGGATGTTACAGTGGTCGTAAGCAGAAAGACTGTTTGTAAGTCACTTTCTTCATTGCTGTTCTAACTGTAAATTGGTTGCTAAACAAATAGTTTTAAGTCGAGGGCTGCCAGTAGTCCAAGCACCATAGTAAAAACCTCTTGTATCATAGTAAGCAGGGGCGGGTTCCTAATTTTTTTACTACCACTCTGTGGGCGTGGCTTCTTTTGTGGGTGTGGCCTGCCAGCCATGTGACCGGGTGGGCATGGCTTGCCGGCCATTTGACTGGGTGGGCGTGGCTTCTCGGACTGCTGAAGGGAGGGGAACTGAGATAGGTCCTGCCACCCATTCCCTCTTCCCTCAGCAGCTCGAGAAGCCTCAAACGTGCAAAAATGCCTAGGATCATCACCGCGCGTTCGTGGCTTCTCGGACTGCTGAAGGGAGGGGAATGGAGATAGCTCCTGCCGCCCATACTTTCAGCGTCCCACACGCTCCCTCAGCCATCCTCCCCTGCTTGGACTCACTGTGGTGTAGGAAGGCAGCGCATACTCAGTGCCGGAAGCTCGGCTTCTGGGCATGCGCAGAAGACATTTTTTAAAAAAAAGTTTAATTTTTTTTTAAAAAAATGGCGGCGCCCAGGCACTGGCAACCGACCGCACCGGTACTGTGACGTCACCAGCGGGCCGCTACCGGTGCTATAGAGTGGACCTCACCTGTAGGAACCCACCACTGATAGTAAGAACTTCAACCAAGAAGAAAGTAATAAGGGGCATGACCAATGCACGTGCACTCAGTACTACATATTTATTGCAAGTCCATGATAAAAAGCTCAGCAAGCAACCATTTTCAAACATTCACTGAAGAATCCAGCAGAATAAAAAGAAATATATTTTATGAATAAGCCTTGTTCAAGATCAAAATAAATAGGATAGATTAGTATTTTTAAAATCATATTTCTTACGACCTCAAAGCTTGAGACCATTGATTTTGCAATAAAGGATACTCCAATTATTTCAAATTTCTTGGATACTGTCTATATTTATTTGGACATTATTAAAGGTATTTAAACCATCTAGATTTCCAAGGCTGGCAAACAGAGTATAAGAAATGACTTTTTAAACTGACTTTATTGCAATTTAGCTTTTAGGCAAATTATACTCTTTTTTGTTATTTTCCTGAAGTTCTTAAGGTGTTAGTAATTAGCTGATTATTCCAAAGTTTCTACTTCTTATGAGAACAGAAATCAATTTTAAATTCTTATCCACTATTGTTCAACTAGATATGGCCACCTTCTACAATGGAAATAAAACAAAGGTTCCTTTTATACTCACAATACAGTATTTGCAAGATTTCAAAATGCAGTTTCATTTCAGGAAAAAAATCATTTATCTACCAGTATTTGTTTAAAATATATAAGTGGAATTAACTTAGACTTCCCTCTTAAAATATGTAACTATCTTGAAATTACATTCATTTTCACATTTTTAGTCTACCTCATAGGTACATTAGTATTTTCAACCTAATATCTTTGTTACACAATTTGAAAAATCCATGTTGACCAAAAAAGATATTTTCTTAGGATTCCCCCCCCCCCCAAGCATGTTAGTAGCAGAACAAAAAGTAAATTACATTGTAATATATTGCTAGAGAAACTTTTTTGGCTAAATATTAGATTTCAATTTTTTGTACAGTCAGAATATTTAGCACACTGCTACAGAGTCTCCACAAATCCACTTTGCTTCAGTCCAATCTACTTCCCTGGATTGTTATTGTGGGGAAAAAGAAGGGGATGGAACATGGGGATGCCATCTTGAACCTCGGATTACAAAGCAGGATAGAAATATTCTATCTATCTATCTATCTATCTATCTATCTATCTATCTATCTATCTATCTATCTATCTATCTATCTATCTATCTATCTATCTATCTATCTATCTATCTATCTATCTATCTATCTATCCATCTATATATTATATATAAAAAAGGAAGGATGTATGTATGTATGTATGTATGTATGTATGTATGTATGTATGTATGTATGTATGTATGTTGAAGCATAACTCTGGAACGCAATTTTGACCAAACTTGGTACACAGATGACTTACCCTCAGGAGACAAACACTGGTGTGTGTGTGTGTGTGTGTGTGTCTGTGTCTGTGTCTGTGTCTGTGTCTGTGTTTCTGTGTGTCTGTGTGTCTATGTATCTGTGTGTGTGTGTGTGTGTTCCACCATAACTCTGGAAAGTCTGGGCCTTTAAGGAGAGCGAGTGTGGCATCCTAGAGCGACATTTGTTCGTGATGTCATGGGAGGGGGAAGGGAGCCTGATTAGGCCAGTACAGCAGTAGGCCTATGAAGGGAGCCTGATTAGGCCAGTACAGAGGCCTTCGATTGAGTGTGCCATGGCCTAAGCAGATCGCCCCCCCTCCCTGCGGCGCCCGATCTCGCAGGAAACAGCTTTGGCCTAAGTTTGAGTAGGCCTACGAAACAAAGGGAGCCTGATTAGGCCAGTACAAAGGCCTTTGATTGAGCGTGCTCCCTCACACAGTGGGCCTTTAAGGCCTAGGCCTCCCTCACACAGTAGGCCTACAAAGCAAAGGGACCCTGATTAGGCCAGTATAGAGGGCTTTGATTAAGTGCACCATGGCCTAAGCGGATCGCCCACCTCCACCTCACTGCGGCAGCCCGATCTCGCATGAAACAGCTTTGGCCTAAGTTCCCAGATCGTCCTTCGCCCCAACTCAGGCCTAGGCCTCCCTCACACAGTAGTAATTAAGATAACTTAATTAATCCATTCTTCCAAAACCTGCTCCAAAAATTTAATTTTTATTACATATTCCACATCCTCCAAAACTACCAGAGCCGTATAACCATTTCATAATTCTCAGAATACATATGGAAAATGTTTATCAGTAATGTAATATTTATCAGAAGGTTATTATCTTTTCATAAAACTATAATGACGCTTTGATGCCAATCCCTTCTGCAGCCTTCAGAACCTTTGCATCTACACTTAACAAACATATTTGGTGGTAATTCACACAATTTGTAGAGTCCATTCTCATTTTCGAGAGAGAGAGAGAGAGACTGAGTTAAGCTCCTTACTAAAAGGATCATAGTATATATAGTAGAAGTTATGAAAGGCACTCCGAAAGGCACTCATGACAGACTTCACAATATATAATATGGATATGAATATCAACAAGCAATATATTGAATTGGTCAAATTACTTGGATCTTATCTTGTGAATTAAGCAAACTGACTGCCTTTTATGCAGAAGTATATTCCCCTTTAATTTCAAATTAAAGATTGTGGTAAGGAATCACATGATATAATGGATGCATATTGGAAAGGACTTCATGGAACTAGTCATGTATGAACCAGGCCTTCATCCACAATATATTTATGATCCAAACTGAAAAACCTGTCTTATTCTTCTTTAGAATATCAGTGGAGTAAACACAAGACATAGTGACAAAAAGAACCGAAGATTCACGATAATCAGACACTTATATCCACATTTCTAACCACAGAGGAAAAGCTACCTCAAAATATAAAATTTCCTTAACCTGACAAAGCTTCAGAGAAAATTTGCACTTGCCTCTGGATTGTACTATTATTTAGAGAAAATAGCAACCTTTAGTTATTGCTTTCTATTATTTCTTCATTCCAGTTTGTTGCTTAGCTTCCACAGGAGTGTCCCTTGAGATTAGAGGGTGTTCCTTCCTTTAAAAATGCATCTGTAAAGTATCACATTTACACATGCCTTCTTTTTCCTACAAACCATGAAAATGGTCAGTTTCAAATTATGTTCCCTGATCAGGCTGGTAGATTTTCCATTCTGAAAAGGATTGAAATTTAAAATATCTCAAGGCATACATTTTAGTAACTGAAGTGATTCCCCATATGCTATTCCTTAAATTCAGAGATCTTTGTCACGTGATGAATATTGCCAGTTGTATGTATATGCAGGGTGATGCATCCCTATTCTAATATTATGGTACATTCCATTACAAGCAGAACACGTGATGTGATCTTATGCGCATGTGTGCATTCCTGATTCTCCATTAATCACTTGTGGTTTGATTCTGACCGGGAGTGGTCACGATTTATTAGCAAGATGTAATTATTCAGAATTTATTGTTTTTGTACCGAAATAAATATTTTCTATTAGACTTTTAATCTCGGTTTTATTTTCTAAATGTCTGGATTCCAAGAAAAGATCCACATCGCCTCTGTGAGATTTATTCTCACCTTAACAATCTTCTACGTCCAGTTACAATCCCAACATATTCATTAAGTCCGCTCATGAATTGAGGGCATAAAACATATTCAGCCTCCCCCTAAAAGGGTCCCACAGAGAAATCAAGGTATGACATACAGCAGGCAGAGGGAAGAAGTAGGAAAAATGGTTAGGACAAGTCACAGTCACTTTGTCAGGGGTTAAAAGTAATGAGGAAAAAGCTGGCAACCCTTCATATTTTCCATTTCCCACCCAGAAGCAACCCTTTTTTTTTCTAGTCCAGAAACACCTGTGTGAGTAAGCTGAAAGATGAGCTAATTACAAAAAAGGAGAAGAAAAATATACAATCTACACTGCATTCCTCCCCCTTCCTTCCCTTTGGCCTACCTGCAGATTTAAGTTTGCTAACTAGTTCCAGCTGTTTGATTTGACTCTGCACCAATGAGTTTGCCAATATCCATTCTGAGTCTATCTCCTCTGTCTAGACTACGACATGAAGAGTTGCCTGAATAATTAGAGAATTTGTAACAAAGCCTCCAGAATTATCAAACATAGGCTCTTCTGTTCAAGCTACAGTTTCTGGCAGCCTAACTAGGTGGCCTTGCCAATAGGTCAAACAGCCCAATTGTCTTCTAGTTAAAAGAAATCCCAGAAATGGTCTGTGGGAATATTATTACGGCCAGGGGTTGGGGAGTGAGGGGGAGATGGGCAGCTTGAAACAAAAGATCTTTCATTATTTGGATGTACAGTATAAGTAATCCTCGGCCTCCTTACTATCACCATTATCATTATACTTTTGGAGAAATACTAATCTCATCAAGTTTCTGTCCAGGTATGTTAAACACATGTATTTTATTTTTGCTGCAGTGCTGTTTTTGTTTAGGTTTCCTTTTATGGAACCATACTTATAATGCTGAAGGATAAGAAGACAATATTTTCCATCAGCCTACCATGACAGGTATTTTCTTGATAATTGATAATAAAGATATTAGCATATCTTCACTTTTGTAGATATGCTACAGTAGGCCCCATTCCAACACAAATATCAGAACTTTGGAGATGTAATTAATTTAGTTCATATTTTTGGTATGCAAGCTGACAAATAAATGCATGCTACACAATTGGTTTCCCAGGCTACTTATATTGATGGATAGCAGATGCTGTTGCTTGTTTATTGTCTAATTTATGGCTGTATAGCTGCCCATTTCATATAGATGACTCTGGTCATCTTACAAACAAATAAATCAATGTAAAAACAACCAAATGATACATTTAAAACTGTAGAAGACAATGCAAAGGCAATAAAAATCCTCAATGAAATTAATTTCATTCACCACCAAAGTAATCACACCTATCAATAGCATTCAATACAGCTGTTGTGTCAGTTTCACCATTTTCCCACATCTCAATACTGATTGGCAAAATCAAGTTTTCAGGTTTTTTTTTTGAAAGGCCAGCCATTTAATCTGACCCCCAAGGGGAAAATGTTCCATAGGGTTCTCTCTTTCTTCCTTGACCCACCAGATGACGCTCCCTGGTTGACAGGACCAGGAACTTGATCCTCCTATCAGATCTGATGGGATGGGAATATGTAATTGGGGAGGTGGTGGTCCCTCAAATAACCTGGTTCCATGCTATGTAGGGCTTTATAGATCATTACTGGCATCTTGTATTGAATCCAGAAGCAAACTGACAACCAATGCAGTTCACAGAGTACCTGTTTGTGGGTTTTTCCCTAAAATGAGCCACAGATAAAAAGATTGGCTCAGTACTGTAAATGCAATGTACCCTGAAGATTTGCATCAACTCTTTTAATGTCTTAGTGAATCATGCCACACAGAGATTACTGCACGTGCACAGCAGGACATATACCAGACCCTTGCACGATGCCAGCTGAAAAGCATTGGTGACTTTTTGAAAATACAAAAACTTCATTATTGGTCATAACAAGAGAATCTGTTTTCCTCTATTCTTTAAATTGCAGAAGACCTACAGAATTCTCTGCCTCCCACCCCTCTCAGTCCCCCCTCCCCCCCATCTGAAGGCACACTTGTGAAAATACAAATCTTTTCATAAAGCATCAAGAAAACGTAGCACATCTTTTCCCCCTGGTGGAGCTCTTTTTTCTCCTGACTCTTACCCCAAAGTGTAACATGTCTGTATGAGATCATCCGGAGAGGAACACAGTTTTGATAGAAAGTATCATATACTACTAATCAAAGGGTTAGTGTGATGGACCTTATTTGAATAAGTTAAAAATATGTGTAACCATTGAAAAATGTTTCTGCATGTGTGTGTACATATACAAGAGAGGCCTTTCTTAATTTCCTTGATTTAAATACCTTATATGAAGTAATGTATTTCCAGAAAGCTAATCCAGTATCATCAGTATTTATCACTATCATTTTTGAAATTATTAAAATTTTCCTGCATCCTTACCAAATGTTTCCTACTCTGGCACCTTCTACTTCTTATATTCTTTCAATTTTTTTTAGCTTACTTTATTGTTGCAAGGAGACAAGCAGAGATGGGTTCCTCCCGGTTCAGACTGGTTCGCCCGAACTGGTAGCAACTTGCTGGTGATGTCACGATGACATCACAGAACCGGTTCGGTCGGTGCCAGTCAGTGGGTGCCGCCATCTTTTTGGGGGATTTTTTTGAAATTTTTTTTGAATTTTTTAAAATTTTTATTTTCTTCTGAGCATGCGCAAAAGCTGAGTTTCTGGCACTGTGCATGCATTGCCATCTTGTTTCTGGCTTTTTTGGGGAGGGAATGTTTTTGGATTTTTTGCTACTGTGCATGTGCGTGCAAAGCACATGCATGCAAAGCACATGCGCGTGCACACGGTGTGCCCATGCGGCACGGGAGGAAGCAAACTGGCAGCAAGGTAAGTTAGAACCCAACCCTCGAGACAAGGATACTTCTATTCTCACCATTGACTTAGTTGACTTCCTGCTCTGATAAAGCTCCCTTAGGAGGAGTCCTCCAAATATCTGAAACCTCAGAAGTAAGTTAGCCACAGATCCCCTCACAACTGATCAAATATGGAAAGACCAGTAGTGGGTTCTAAAACCTGTTGCTACCAGTTCACGCCGAACTGGTAGCAATCCACTGCTGGGAAAGACAGTGCTCTTGTGCACATCTCATGTCTAAGACATAAGCCTGCATTCACATCATATATATGAGAATGTCACCAAGAAGTTCTAACTTGTCTGAAAATAAAAATTAAATTTTGTTTGGATTCAAAAAGGCACAGGATACTTTTTTTTATAGAATAGAATAGAATAGATTTTTTTATTGGCCAAGTATGATTGGACACACAAGGAATTTGTCTTGGTGCAAATGCTCTCAGTGTACATAAAAGAAAATATACTTTCGTCAAGAATCATAAGGTACAACACTTAATGATAGTCCGGGTACAAATAAGCAAGCAAATCATATTAGGAACCAGTCAATATAAATTGTAAGGATACAAGCAACAAACTTACAGTCATACAGTCATTAGAGGGAGGAGATGGGTGATGGGAATGATGAAAAGATTAATAGTAGTGCAGACTTAGTGAATAGTTTGACAGTGTTGAGGGAATTATTTGTTTAGCAGTGTGATGGTGTTTGGGAAAAAACTTTTCTTGTGTCTAGTTGTCTTGGTGTGCAGTGCTCTATAGCATCGTTTTAAGGGTAGGAGTTGAAACAGTTTGTGTCCAGGATGTGAGGGATCTGTAAATATTTTCACAGCCCTCTTTTTGACTGGTGCAGTATACAGGTCCTCAATGGAAGGCAGCTTGGTAGCAATTGTTTTTTCTGCAGTTCTAATTATCCTCTGAAGTCTGTGTCTGTCTTGTTGGGTTGCAGAACCAAACCAGACAGTTATGGAGGTGCAGTTATTTGTTTGCATACAACAAATAAGAATCATGAAAGTTTCTGCAACCCTGAATCAACTGCAAGTATTATTTAGCATTATAGAATTATATTTAATATTTTAAACTTCAAAGTAAAGCATTTAAGTGTATAATATTGATATTGTCAAACATTTGGCCTTTTCTGGCATATTCTTAGTTATGTGAGTATTATTCTGTGCATCTCTTTACAGTGCTACCTGCCAGCAAAGCCTCACATTAAATATAGTATTTTAGAATTTAGATTAATCATTTAATTAGTTGCCCTTTCTGTTGCCGGGGGCTACTAAAATAGTTAATTTAGAAAATTATATAAAATGCTAAAGGCCCCATTCCTAGAAAAGCTGTTGACTCTGATGAACTATTATGTGAGGGAAATTAAAATGAAAATCAAATTTTAAAATAAGTTTGGCATCCTCATTTATTTACGCCTTGTACGGTAAGCATGAAAGGCAACCTAATATGTATGTTCAAAATGAGTAATGACTCTGCATTTCTCTGCTTTGTTTATTATCAAAATTATTCTAAAGAGTTTAAAAGCCTTCCCCGCCTTTTAATGCTACTGCACCTCATCTACCATCTTATTAAGTTCCGGTTGCCTCAGGTGGAAGGTAAACTAGTTCAATTATTCTCAAAAGGTTTTTCTGCAAGGAACTGTTTTCAGGTTCACTCAAAATTCAGTCACTCTGCCTTGAGTAAGCTAAACTTACTCAAAGGGCAAAAATAAAAACAGGATTCCAGCTGTCAAACAATTATATATATATTTTTCTTGAACCACAACCTGTTTGTTCACATTGCAACTTCTTCAAGACTGAAGCTACAGCCCTGTCTGTAGCTCTTCTTAATGCTGCAACTGATCTGGGACCATTATTAGAAATTGGGGGTGGGGATCAGAAAGCATCTGTGCAAGGTCATTAAAAGGCAGAGGGATACAAGGAAACTCGCACATTTCTCCCACTTCAATCTCCATTCTTCCAAGCCATTTCAAGCACAAGTATAGAAGGCAAAGTCTAACTTTGATGTCCTTCACTGCAATCCTCCTCCTTCAGATTCCTAGCTGCCCATTGTACAGATTGATCAGTTGGCTGCAGTTCCCACAAACTGCATATTTCATAGCTAAGAATGCATGTGTGGGAAGCCCCTCCCTCCTAGAAGAATGAAATATTTTGGGAAATATTAAAAAGTAGAATATTATATTCTAAAGGAGAAATGGAGAACCCTGCTGTTAAAGACAGAAAGCAGCCCCAAGTCTTCCTTAATAGCCCACAGCAGATGCCAGCACTTAAGAGATAAAGAGCTTATTGAAAGAGGAAGACAAGTATCTAGATAGCTCTATTCATAGGCAAAGCAAACACTGCAGGCAGAAATCCATTCAAGGCAGGGTATTTTGAAACTCCTTGGCAGAATGGTAAGATTAGAAAGCAGCTCCTCATCCAAGATCCAACACAGGACGAAAGCCCTTAGCCACAATAGGAATTGCCCAACACCCTTTCAGAACACAAGCCCCTTCATTTCACCACCCCCAGAATAGTTAAAACTTCAAAGTCACAGAAATCTATAAAGATCCATCCATTTGTTCAGCTGACCCAGAACTGTCTTTGTGGTTCTGTTCAATGAACCATCTTTCAAATCAGCCTCCATGTTGTTTCCATGGTTTTTCTCCCAGCTCCATATTTCTTCCAACACATGTAAAAACAGGCAGAAAGATCACACACACACACACACACACACACACACACACACACACACACACACACACACACACACACCATTTTTCCTATCAGTTCCCACACAATTTCATGAATGTTTATCTGCTTGAGCAATCTTTCAAAGGAGAAATTATCCTGGGAGGACTGTGGTCTTCTTGTGCACTGAGTGCTCATCTCTTCAGCTTCCATAGTCTCCCTGTGAAATCATATGGAAACAAATCATGAAGAAAACCTGAACTTTTCCAGGAGCTTCTTCTGCTCACACATTCTTATCTGGTGGACTGGAGCATATCAAGCAACAACCTGGTGACTAGTGACAGAAGCATCCTTGTGCTATCTGCAGAAAATGCAGTGGCAATTACTCACATTAAGGAAAGAAAAGAGAGAAGAACACATGGAATGGAAAGTTAAAAGAAAAAATGGCGGGACAGAAGACAAGAAAATGACAGAGGGGAAAAAATGTCTCAGAAGGAGAAAAGGTATAGTAGATTTCCTGTCACAGACGGGATCGTAAATCCAATACTCTATATCAGTGATGGCGAACCTATGGCACGCGTGCCACAGGTGGCACGCGGAGCCATATCTGCCGGCACGCGAGCCGTTGCCCTAGCTCAGCTCCAGCATGCATGTGCGCGTCGGCCAGCTGATTTTTGGCTCACACGGAGGCTCTGGGAGGACATTTTAGGCTTGTGGAGGGCCTCTGGGGGAGCATTTTCACCCTCCCCAGGCTCCAGGGAAACCTCTGGAGCCTGGTGAGGGCAAAAAATGGGCCTACCGGGCCCACCGGAAGTCAGGAAATGGGCTGTTTCCGGCCTCCAGAGGACCTCTGTGGGGTTGGGGGAGGCCATTTTTGCCCTCCCCAGGCATTGAATTATGGGTGTGGGCACTCGCACGTGCATGATAGCGCACGCGCACACCGTGGGAGAAAAGGTTCGCCATCACTGCTCTATATGTTATAGAAAAACAATCTGTTATAAGGGATAAATGGTTCATTTCCGACTCACAGATGAGAATCCTACCATCACCAATAGCATTGCTACGTTATATCCAGCTATTTCCATAAAAAGGCACAAGATATCCAAATCTTGAAGAAATGACATTGTGAAGCCTCTCTTTTATTTCAGAGTATTTTCTTTTCTTTTATTCTATTGCAATTTTATTTTGTATTTTATAGTATTGTAGAAAGTTAGCACCCATCCTCTCCTAGAAGAATGAAATATTCTAGGAAATATTAAAAAGGCAGAATATTGTACCTCCCTGGATGAGAAAAGGAGAAACATGCTTTTGGAAAGCAGCCCCCCCTTTTTTCTTAATAGCCCCAGAAAGACTGGGCCATTTTTATCTACAAGAAAAAAGGCCTTCAGCTGCAGGGTGATAGGATTAGCCTTCACTCAAGATCCAAACCAGGACAAAGCCATTAAGCCATAATAGGAATTGCTCAACGCTCTTTCAGAACACATGCCTCTTCATTACATCACCCAGCACAGTTCAACCAAGCTTGACTCAGAAAATCTACAAGGTTAGCTATGGCCCCTACAGCAGCCAACAGCTTGCCACAGGAACAGGAAGCTCAAATTCAAAGCCCAAGAGACGGTATAAATCTCTCTCTCTCTCTCTCTCTCTCTCTCTCTCTCTCTCTCTCTCTCTCTCTCTCTCTCTCTCTCTCTCTCTCTCTCTCTCTCTCTCTCTCTCTCTCTCTCTCTCTCTCTCTCTCTCTCTCTCTCTCTCTCTCTCTCCCCCATGTGCTCATTTGCCCAGGACCCCAAAAACCCATGTGGTCCTGTCCACCGTTAAACCATCTTTCCAAACAGCCTCCATGTTTCCAGGGTCTTTCACCCCACTTGGAACTGAACCCAGATGGACATTTCTTCCAACAGTATTTAAATGCATATTGTTTAATCCAGGGGTCGGGAACCTATGGCTCGCGAGCCAGATGTGGCTCTTTTGATGACTGCATATGGCTCGCAGCAGGGGTGAAATCCTCCCGGTTTGCCCGGGCTAGTCCTTCGGCGTATAGCCGATGGAACTGGCGGCGGTTGCGGCGCGGAGCTTCTCCTGCCCGCTTTCCCGTCCCGGCTGAACACAATCACCGCTTTCCCGTCCCGGCTGAACACAATCATTTGGGTTATTTTTCCCTCTGTGCATGCGCGCGCATGCACAGAGGGAAAAATAACCCAAATGGCGGCGTTCAGCCGGGACGGGGGGAGCTAAAAAACGGCCATGGCCACATCCCCGCCGTTCTCCAGCCAAGCGGCTGAAGAAGCCCCGGAGCCCCGCCGCCAACCTGCGTCTCCTGCTGGGAAGGAGCCTCTGTCGCTGTCTCTCGCGGGGTTTCAGCCACCCGACTGAGTCCCTGACCGCGGCACCGGCAGGGTTAATGCGTATGGGAGAGGAGAGAGAGCGCTACCGCCGCCACTGCTGCTTTCACCGCTCCGATATTTCTTTGGTGGGCGCGCGCGGGAGGGACCATGGAGCAGAGGCGCCCGGCAGCTTAAGGCAAGAGGCGGGTGGGAGACGCGGGCAGGAGCCTGTCGCCGCCGCCGCCACTTCTGGCATCCCCACGCCTCTCACCCCGCTCGCCGGGTGCCTCTGCTCAGCGGTCCCTCCTGCGCAGGCCCACCAAAGAAATATTGGAGCAGCGAAAGTAGCAGCGGCGGCGGTAGCGCGCTCTCTCCTTCCCTCCGCCGCTGCTACTTTCGCTGCTCCAATATTTCTTTGGTGGGCCTGCGCAGGAGGGACCGCTGAGCAGAGGCACCCGGCGAGCGGGGTGAGAGGCGTGGGGATGCCAGAAGTGGCGGCGGCGGCGACAGGCTCCTGCCCGCGTCTCCCACCCGCCTCTTGCCTTAAGCTGCCGGGCGCCTCTGCTCCATGGTCCCTCCCGCGCGCGCCCGGAAATATCGGAGCGGTGAAAGCAGCAGTGGCGGCGGTAGCGCTCTCTCTCCTCTCCCATACGCATTAACCCTGCCGGTGCCGCGGTCAGGGACTCAGTCGGGTGGCTGGAACCCCGCGAGAGACAGCGACAGAGGCTCCTTCCCAGCAGGAGACGCAGGTTGACGGCAGGGCTCCGGGGCTTCTTCAGCAACCCACCCACCTACCTCGCTTGGTGCGGTTCCCCGCGCTTGACGTCTTGGAAGAGGGCTGGGCGAGGGAGAAAGGAGCCACGGTGGGGATTGGTTTGCAGAGAGAAAGAAAGAAAGAAAGAAAGAAAGAAAGAAAGAAAGAAAGAAAGAAAGAAAGAAAGAAGAAGAAGAAGAAGAAGAAGAAGAAGAAGAAGAAGAAGAAGAAGAAGAAGAAGAAGAAGAAAGAAAGAAAGAAAGAAAGAAAGAAAGAAAGAAAGAAAGAAAGAAAGAAAGAAAGAAAGAAAGAAAGAAAGAAAGAATCATTACCAATGCTATGATGGAAATCACCAACTCAAAGACAAATATCACTTTGGAGCAAGGAAGCTGCTACAGCAGCAACAAATTAAACAGCACAAAGACAGGGATTCTCTCAATATCCCATTGTCCCTATTGACATTTAGTTGAATTCACTTTTAAAATATATTATATGGCTCTCACTGAAATAAATTTCCAAATTTTTTGCTTTCATGGCTCTCTTAGTCAAAAAGGTTCCCGACCCCTGGTTTAATCGTTCCATTTCTCTCAGCCTTGATTTCTAAGCTTTATAGGACTATTACATTGTCTTTTGTATTTGATTGTTGCTTCTGTGTTTTTCACCTTGCTGGTCATTTGCTACAATTATAAATATTATTATATTCAACGGCAATATGCTCAAAGTCAGCTACTGATATTCCTGCTTCACCAACAGTATGATGCAGGCAACTTGATTATTATCATTATACTCTGAAAAACTATTTTTGCTTTGCAACTGAGCAGCCCTGCTTCATTCTAATGTACTCCTAAATGTAAGGCAGCCAGATACTTTTAAAATTGTTTGGATTGTTCCTGAATTCACTTTCTCTGCGCACATGAAAACTCATATTAATTTGAATATGAGTTATGCTTTAGTAGGTAAAAGGAGCTCTATCTTTAGGGGACATGTATGATTGCCTTAGATGGCTCCAGAGAGCTCTTGCGCTTTTCAGGCAAATGGAACAGTGTTTCCATCATGGCTATTTAATGAATAGGGATGACCTTCTCTAATAGATACAGTGGACTCTCAGATGGAAGGGCAAGTAGACCAGTCATTTCAAGAACACTCTGCAATGCAGTTTGTCAGGCTATGAGATAAGCTCATCTTGAAAGCATTAATTGAGTTGTCCTTCTGCACTATTTCCTTCTCAATAACATATTCCACTTTGAACCCAATTCAAGGCACCTAAAATAGAAATTCAAGGTAATTCAGATATAGTAGCATGAAAAAAGCAGCCTTCATAGACAGTTTCACAATGTCTTACATTTAGCTGAGTGGCAGGATTCATTCACACCATCCCTTATGTTGACCATGAATGCCCACTTCTGCGTATTTTATTTAAAATGTGAAAGTGAAAATAGAGATGTTAATCCACAAATCCCTGATCCAAATTCTGTCCCTCTCCTGAACTCATTCTTCGGCAAAAATTCCCAGATTCAGTCCACTCTTCATTAATATGGAATGATAATATCGAGATAATTTACAGGCTTTTTTTCTTATAAATTATACCAATATCAGCATGTAGAGTGCTTAGAAATATATAATTGGCCCACAGTTGTTCAGTATTATTTCGACTAGGAAGACTGAGAAATGCACTCAATAAAGACCATGCTGTGCAAAGTAGCATTAGACAAAAATAAATCCTTCCCTCGTATGCAACAACATTTTAAATTTAGACATGGGTAGCTAAATTAGAAAAGAGAGAATAACACAAGAATAACAGGGATCAAAATTATAGAGACTACAGGTAGTTGTCAACTTGCAACAGTTTATTTAGTGACTGTTCAAAGTTACAAAAGCACTGAAAGCCGTGACTTATCACCGTTTTTCACACGTACGACCACTGAAACATCCCATGATCAAAATTCAAACGCTTGGCAACTGACATGTATTTATGATGGTTGCAGTGTTCCGGGGCCATGTGATCCCATTTTGTGACCTTCTGACAAGCAAAGTCAATGGGGGAAATCTGAGTTGGTTAACAATTGTGTTACTAACTTGACAGCTGCAGTTATTGACTTAACAATTGCGGCAGGAAAGGTCATAAAATGGGGCAAATTTCACTTAACAAATGTCTCACTTAGCAACAGAAATTTTGGGCTCAAGCGGGGACTAGCTGTACTGTATTTGTAGGAGAAGAAATCTCCAGAATTTCAGAAATGGTGCTCAGGTGCTATAGTCTGAATTAAGGTATATGGTCTAATCCAGGAGTGTCAAACTCACATCATCACGGCGGCATCACGTGATGTATTGAGACTTCCCCCCCTTTGCTAAACCGGACATGGGCGTGGCCAGCACATGATGCATCCGGCCTGAGGGCCATGAGTTTGCCAGTGCCGGTCTAATCTATGAAATCTAGCCAATATTCCCATAGTTACTTTTCCTTCCTTCTTTGCATCAATTGTCCAAGCAATTGGCTTTTCTATGAGTCCTGTTGTAGCATCCCAAAGCTCCAAACTACTTGTGTAGTTCAGCTCCTTACGGAAGCCAACTTGGGTTGACCCTGCTTTGCTTCAAAGCATTGAGAGAAAAATGAGTCCAAATTAACTTGCTTTTCCCCTGAATTCAGTTCATCCAAATCTAAGGCACACTCCTTGCCTTTCCTCCCCTCACTTTAGAAAAACCTTAGCAATTAACATAGAGATAACAAAGAGCAGTAAGGCAGGAGATTGTTCAAGATAAGCAATTATAGCACACATTTAAGCTTCATTTCACATTTAAAACAGAGTCAGTACTACTTTTTGTAGTTACCATGTATACCTGAGAATAAAGGGGAGAAGGGGAGACAAAATAAAAGAGGCACTGGCAGCCAATGTTAAGAGATAAATAATCCAAAGGCATCCAAGTGAATACAGGCATCCGAGACTAGTCAGAAGTAAGTCTCATCTGTACTTGTCTCAGAGCTGGTCCAGACATTCCCCATTTTATAATAATAAGAGAGTTGGAAGGGACCTTGGAGGTCTTCTAGTCCAACCCCCTGCTTAGGCAGGAAACCCTACATATCTTCAGACAAATGGTTATCCAACATCTTCTTAAAAACTTCCAGTGTTGGAGCATTCACAACTTCTGGAGGCAAGTTGTTCCACTGATTAATTGTTCTAACTGTCAGGAAAATTCTCCTTAGTTCTAAGTTGCTTCTCTCCTTGTTTAGTTTCTACCCATTGCTTCTTGTTCTACCCTCAGGTACTTTGGAGAATAGTTTGACTCAGGGGTGGGTTCCTACTGGTGCAGTCTTCTCTATGGCACCTGTAGCGGCCGGCGGATTGCGAAATGGCTCCGGTGCCGTCCTCGCTGGTCCGTCACGCGGCACCATCTTTTTTGGGAATTTTGGGGCTTTTTTTGCTTCCTGCGCATGCGCGGAAGCAAAATCTTGCAAGGGGATGTGCGCATGCGTAAGATTTTGGCAATGTTTTGCTTCCGTGCATGTGTGGAAGCAAAAAAAATCATCAAAATTGCACGTGCGTGCGTGTCCCTTCACAAGATTTTGGCAATTTTTTGCTTCCTGCGCATGTGCGGAAGCAAAATCATGCGAGGGGCGTGCACACATAGTGCGCACATGCACACGCAAAATGTGGCGATGCATGCGCAGCGCACCGGTAGCAAGGTAAGTGCAACCCGCCCCTGGACTTTGACTCCCTCTTCTTTGTGGCAACCCCTGAGATATTGGAACACTGCTATCATGTCTCCCCTAGTCCTTCTTTTCATTAAACTAGACATACCCAGTTCCTGCAACTGTTCTTCATATGTTTTAGCCTCCAGTCCCCTAATCATCTTTGTTGCTCTTCTCTGCATTCTTTCTAGAGTCTCAACATCTTTTTCTAGAGCAAATGTTCAGAGGGGCATGGGAATTGCAAGGGGAAGGGGCATCAAAACTCCCATGGTGTTCATTCAATTGGCAGTCAGAAAAACTGCCTGAAAACAACAGTAACCTCAGTGCAATCTTATACAAAATTAGTAGCAATAAGCTGCTGGAAGATGTGGTCCAAGATATCTTGAGGCCCAATAACTGAGGAAAATGAATAAGTTCTAGAATATATACTGTATGTTTCTCTACTCAAATCAGAATTACTCCCTAGTAAGAACTGGTGACCTTACAAGAACCTTACAGTTTGTGTGTTTTTCAAGTCTTGGGTTCAGTTAGAATTGAGTCTTCTGTAATGCTCAACCTCTGATAATCTGTTTCAGTGATATTTATAATGAATATGGATATTTAAAATTAGAATAATAGAATAGAATAGAATAGAATAGAATAGAATAGAATAGAATAGAATAGAATAGAATAGAATAGCTTACTTGATCTATTTGAATTACACTTGTCTGTCTATAAATCTGGACACTGATTTCTTAGATATCTTAAAACTGCTTTGAGTAAGAGCAGTCAAACCAGAGATAATAGTATTAGTAGAGATAATTCAAGCCTATTATTATGACCTCTATGAGAAGCTTTTATAAAGAGAGTTAGCAACAAGCCATCTATGTTTTCAGTGGTATGTGTGAAGCCGGAACAAAATTTTCATTTCCTGACCCAGCTTTTGTTCCACAGGGAGAAAGTAAGAACTGTTACTATGCAAGGACTGGTTTATTGTGATATGAATATGGAGAGGAGAGAGGAAGCACATGAATATTATGCTTCCTGTCTATATAGGTCACAGTTATATCTGAAATAGAAATAAACAGATCAGTTTCCACAAGCAGAGGAATATGTAAATTATCCATAAAAGAATAGAAGCCTTTTTCTATATTGATCAAAATACTGGTTAATGGTCCATGGATATTTAGCTACATCTATTCTATTACATTTTCACATTCCTCAGCAATTTTTGCAACTCTTTTTGTTCAAAATATGTCTTTCTTAATATAGTTTCATATCAAAGTTGTCTTGGATCATTTGGAAAGAGCAAACTCCAGTAGATTATTATATTCTGAACTGTACATTAGTCCAGGAGCTGTTAGTATCGCAATTTGTGAAAAATAAATCCCCAATCATCAGTTTTTAGTACTTAGATGTGTGTAAGAAAAAGTCCATATCTTGCTGAGCACAAAGCACGTACACAGTTCTTAATCCCTCTTGCTTTAAAATGTGACTCCTAATTACATTCTTCTTTGATTTCCTATACACTGTCCTTCATGTTTCCTCAACAGGAGAATTCACATAATATAATTTCGTACAGCACGTAGCTTTTTGTCTCATTTCCAAAATCATCTTCAACTTTGCATGTCATTTTCCAACAGCTATGACCTGTGCTCATGAGATTAAAACAATCAACTGGAAAACACACCACCCTTGTGCTCTATATTTTCATGCAAGGCATTGCATTACTAAATCCATTTGCATTATTTAAATTTATACTGCCTAACTACTGGAGGGCAAGGTGGCGAGTCTCAAAGAAGTGATTCAAAGAAAGCTTCATGCTGAATTACATTGACAAACCTACAGCAGGGTTACAGCACTACATAATATATGCAACAATTCTGTGTAGCCTATTATAGAGTTATTGTATGATAATTGAATAATTATTTGCAGCCCTTGAGAAGCAATGCAAAATATATGTGTGTGAGTAATTCAAAATATGCAGCTGCAAAAAGTCTGTAGGAGTGATAATTGGGTGACATAAAGGTGGGGGTGCTAGGGGAATTACATAAAATCATGGAGTGTTTTACTATCTTTTGGAAATAAATCCAGATACAAATATTTAAGCAATCCTGATAGTTCTCCTAATGTGTTCAGCAGTTCATTTCTTATACTCTGCAAACAGTGGCTAAATTTAAGCAAAAAAGTCTTAGATATTATTTACCCCATAAATCAGCTATCATTCACCTCTTTATTTATGGTTTTATAACCACAAGACTTTTAATATTCAAAAAACCATAAGATCATTAAAAATAGCATAAAATAGAAAGCAAGATTATAATTGACAAGTTTGTTTAGTTCAGAGATCAGGACTAAACAGACAAGAACTAGGAGAACTTTCCTGGGAAGAAAAGTCCAAAGCTGGGAAGCCAACACTAAAAACCTCCCCTTTGTAGGAATAACTTTTCATCTAGTTGGAGTTACTTCTGATCTCTAATACCAACTCTAATTTACTCCTTTAAATTGTTTCCAGCATATTTTTAGAAAGTCTAAAGATGGGACTATTAAAGTCTGATATAGTTTTATGCTCAGTTATGTGGAACCAAAGTTAAAATTCTGATGACTGGATCCTTCAGGTGGATTGGGGGCATTTCAAAGGAAGGCAGGGATAACATGTTAATCCCAAATCAAACCTTATCCGGAATGATAAGGTTAATGTAAATAAAAGATAAAAGAGCTTAAGTGGGGCTATTCTAGAAGCATATTATGAAATTACTTGTCTATCTTAATTAATGCAGTAAGTAAAGAAGCCTAAATGCAATAGGCAATTTTTGTAGGCCAGGTCTGCTAATATTTGTTCTTGAGGAGAGCACATGCCTAACTTTTCAACTAATCAAAAACTGTCACAAAGGTGTTATAAAGTTTGAATTAAGCAGGATTTTTGCCCAAATCTACACATTTACATGAGCAGAACATGAACATTCACTTGAAAGAATTCAACAAACACGGTGCATAAAATTTAGGCATGAATAAACACTTTGTCTTTTTCTATATGTCGTATCCACACTGAGGTCTCTCTCTCTCTCTCTGTGTATGTGCGCAAAATTTAGATTAGTTTATGTAGAATTGAACTATTCACCTAAAAATTATCAAAGTATAAGAATTCTCATTTGCTCATTTTAAAAAGCCAGTCGAGGGTGGAGACATCATGTTTCCACAAGCCTCTAGTCACATACAAATCTCTGCCGTCTACACTGACTCAGATCATGCCACGTAGACATGAAGGATTTAGCTTTGGCTTTAAAAATGCAAAAATAGAGAAACTCCAGTTAAGACTTGTATTAATTATGAACAAAAAATAAATGCTAGTTATAAAAATCAAGAAAAGCAATTGGGCTTTATCCAGCCAAAAGCTCACCAATAGTAGAAATGAGATTATATTTACCAGGAGGCAACTGAATTTTACCTTCAGAATGAAGTTGAAGAAGAATAGATGGGGCCATTTCATTATCAGAGGAAAATCAGAACTGCAGAAAAAACAATTACTGCCAACCTGCCTCCCATTGAGGACCTGTATACTGCACGAGTCAAAAAGAAGGCCGTGAAAATATTTACTGACCCCTCGCATCCTGGACATAAATTGTTTAAACTCCTACCCTCAAAACTATGTTATAGAGCAGTGATGGCGAACCTATGGCACGGGTGCCACAGGTGGCACGCGGAGCCATATCTGCCGGCACGCGAGCCGTTGCCCTAGCTCAGCTCCAGTGCGCATGTGCGTGCCTGCCAGCTGATTTTTGGTTCACGCGGAGGTTCTGGGAGGGCAATTTCAGCCTCCGGGGTGTCGGGGGGAGCATTTTCGTCCTCCCCAAACTCCAAGAAAGCCTCTGGAGCCTGGGGAGGGCAAAAAACGGGCCTACTGGGCCCACTGGAAGTCGGGAAATGGGGGAGTGGGAAGGGTCATGCATGCATGCGCAGGGGGGGTGGCGCAAGTGGGGGGCTTTGAATTATGGGTGTGGGCACGCATGCGTGTCTGATAGCGCATGTGTGCACTATTTCAGCACCAGAGGAAAAAAAGGTTCGCCATCACTGTTATAGAGCATTGCACACCAAGACAATTAGACACAAGAACAGTTTTTCCCCGAACGCCATCACTCTGCTAAACAAATAATTCCCTCACCACTGGGCACTATTCACTAAGGCTGCATTACTATTACTATTAGTCTTCTCATTGTTCCTATCACCCATCTCCTCCCACTTATGACTGTATGACTGTAACTTGTTGCTTGTATCCTTATAATTTATATTAATATTTATTGTTTCCTGATTGCTTATTTGTACCCTATAACAATCATTAAGTGTTGTACCTCATGATTGTTGACAAATGTATCTTTTATTTTATGTACACTGAGAGCATATGCACCAAAGACAAATTCTTTGTGTGTCCAATCACACTTGGCCAATAAAGAATTCTATTCTATTCTATTCTATTCTATTCTATTCTATTCTATTCTATTCTATTCTATTCTATTCTATTCTGTAGGGATTCACTTTTTTTTTTAATGCTGACTTACCTTGAGAAATCATGCACAACAGCACCAGAGGCTGTTTTCTTAGCAATCAATGACTCCATAAGGATACGTTTTTTTTAACTTTTTTTAAAAAAAGTTGGGGAACATTCAAGAATATGCTCCCCTCCTTCCCTATGGAATAGTATATTCCATTCTATTCGCTCTTTCATACTTTTCTCAGCTTTATTGCAAAAGTAGTCTGTTGGCAGATTGGAAAGATAAAAAGAACAGAGCTTATGTGGGATGTAAAATATGCAGATTTATTCATAAATTTATAAAGCTGGGGAACTAGTCAGAGGGGAGGAGAGTCAGTAGGCGTCCCCTTGAATGGCGGCAGTAGCAAGAACAGCATAATAATCCAGGAGCTTTTTCTCTGAAGTGGCAGTATTGCGAAGGCCGTGCTGACTGTTCTGAAGATACAATAAGTACAAAGAGCTTTCTTTTTGTCCCTTCATGCACATTCCTCATATTCTTTTTCTCATGCCTACTCCAGCTGGCATTTTATCAGTTGTGACAAATCATTCACCTAGATGCTGAATCACAATATTTAGGCAATTTCAGATGCTGGATCTTGGGAAATCAGGCAGGTGTTTGAGACGGGAAAGATTCTTCTCTCTTTAAAATATGGTTTCACAATCACTGGTGAATAAAGCATTTCTGGGTGCCAATTCCTGGAATCACAGTAAGTTCAAGGTATCTCAATTCTGAATTTTTGCTTTGCTGGGCTGCCTCCTGGGGTCTGTTGCAATGTCTCAAGCTTCTGGCCAGGATGACTTATCTGAGGTCATCAGACCTGTCAGCTGGTAAAACAATGTTCCATCTAGCTTAATCATTTGCGCTAGATGGCTATATAGCTCCTTCGGGGTATGATTGCTGCTTTGACCTTTACCTGATATCTGGTAATTGGAATGATACAGAGTCCAGAACCTGCTGTACTCATTATCAGCATGGCTAGTTGAAAATCCTTCTTCCAAATGTTTCTTAGCAATGCTGTCAAAATGTGTCATTCACTCATCCTAACCCAATTACGACAATATCTGGAAATAGAGGACTACCAAACTTAGAACTTCTGATGATTATAAATACTGATCTGCTAAATACTGCTCTATAACCACTCATCCCTCCTTTGGGGATGTAGATATATTCTTTTATATACATCCCTGATTTATTTTTGATCTATAATTGTGATGGTGACTCTATGGCACGCGTGTGGCACGCGTAGCTATATCTGCCGCCACGGGAGCCATTGCCATAGATCAGCTCAAGCGCTGGCGATGCCTATCCCCTCCCAGGAGTCTCCATGTGGCTCATTTTGAGGTAAGTAAAGTCCTCACACGGAGGCTCTGGGAGGGCGTTTCTGGCCTCTGGAGGGCCTCTGGGGGTTGGGGGAGGCCGTTTTCGCCCTCCCCAGCCTCCAGGAAAGCCTCTGGAGGCTGGGAAGGGTGAAAAACGGGCCTTCCAGTCCTACCAGAAGTTGGGAAATGGGCCATTTCCATACTCCGGAGGGCCTCCTGGGGTGGGGAAGGCCTTTTTCACCCTCCCCAAGCTCCTAGAATGCCTCTGGAGCCTGGGGAGGACGAAAAATGGGCCTACCAGGCCCACCGGGACATCATGTGCCAAAAGCGGGAGCGCAGGGGGGTCACACACACATGAATTATGGGTGTGGGCATGTACGTGCTCGACACCTCCACGCTCCCCCTGCTTTTGACACGCGACAGCTAAAAGGTTAGCCATCACTGTTCTATAACATCTGGGTCTTCTGTTTCCATTATGGAAATCCCTGCAATTTTTTTCATGATAGTGCTTTTCCTGTTCCTCTGCACATTGGAGGATAGCCCCCTTGTTTCAGTTTAGCTTCCTTGTTTTAGTTCATCCCCTCTTTTGTAATCCCTAGCTGACCTTGAGAAAATGTTCACAAGAGGCTACTTTGTCATTTGTCTTTGTCATCCCTCACCCCATGAACCCTCCAACACTGTGTTTTTATAGTACAGTAATGCTGGGATGGGTGTCTTCTCACAATCATCTACTGTAATGTGATAGGGGGGAGGAGGAAACATAGGTTGTTTTCTCAAATTTTCTCTCATGTCAATTTTCTACTGGGTTTTTTCTTGTATCAGAGCATTAATATTTAGTTTAAGTTCACCATCATCCCAATATTTTTCTTCTTCGACATCAATGTTTTTCGACCTAGCAACTTGAAAATGTGTGGACTTCACATCCCAGAATTCCCCAGCCAGGATGCTGGCTGGGAAATTCGGGGGTTGAAGTCCATACAACTTCAAGTTGCTAGGTCGAAAAACACTGCTATAGATATTTACCTCTCCTAAGTCACTGATTTTATTTATTTTGTATTTATTAATAGTTTGCATTTCTAGACCACCCATCTCCCTCAAAGAGGGACTCTAACTCTTTACTTTGCATTTTGCTTTTATTTGTTCCATAATTTGATTAAACCATTTAGTGCTCAACCTCCCCCACCCAAAAAAAGGTTTTCATTCTACATTACAGTTCATTAAATTGTGCTCACTGAGGTCATGTACTTAATCCTACATGCTCATTCCTCAATGAATTATCCTGGATTATCATTAGCCAGTTCTCCAGGGAAAAAAGTATCAGAAAGGAAAACAATTTATGTTTCTTAAAGACTTATTCCTTAACTAGGAAAAATCAGTTTGGGATGTGGTTAAAGAAACAAATACGGAACAAGCCTAATAACAAATCAAGATTTGCTAAAAAGCTTTTTTTTTAAAGAATGTGAGACACCCCATCAGTTGAATTGTCTTTAGAAGTCAAATGTTATCAGTGTAATCCCTTGGTTATTTCCATACATTTCCTGCACTTCTCAAGCTACCACCTTTTTCAGAAACCCGCAAATTAAACCATAATTTGTTGTGCTAAATAAATCATAGAGAATTATTTTAAGCTTTCATTTTGCCGACACCATCTTAAAGTACTTAGGGTAATTCATCTTGAATTTGATTTAAAAATAATTGTGGCCATTAACCCTTAAGAAATGTATCTCATATCTGGGACTTTGTTCTTGCTGACGTCAGGAAACAAGCACAAAGAGAAGATAAAGTCCTTTTCTCCTTCATCCTAAGGTATTTTTCGAAGCCTTAAGCAAGGCCACACACTTGGCACACAGCAGGCAGAAACCTTGAGCAGACACTGGGAAAAGCAAATGAAAGATAACTTGCATCCCAGAATTGACAGTTGGCTTCCAAAATTAATTCCCTTCCCCAGCAAAACCTTGCTAGCCAGGACACAGAGCAACCATTCAAGAGATGGTAAAGTTATTTTATTCCAATTTAATAAGCTAGCCCTATTGTTGTATTGTCCCCCAGAGAGAAGAAAAATGTTACTTAGAGGCTTTTTGTATGTCTGTTCCTAAGTAATATGTGTATATGCAATTCCCGGGAAGAAAATGGGGACATGCTGGACTCACCCAATGTACTTGGATACAATTTAGAATGTGAGATCAAATTGTAATACACTAAACCAAAACAAAGAGTGTTATTGTGAGAATGTCCCAAACTTCATATCTCAAAATCTAATCATTTTATTCTGCTATAAAATTGTGTCTGCATTTCCATTCAAGAACAGACTACCATGAGTACATAAAGTAATGTAAGATTTTATCAATTCCATATCATTTCTGGTGTAAATTGTTTAACTGTGAGGTTCCCCAATGTGAAGACTACTGTTCAGTCCCACACAACCATTTCTGTTTTAAAAAGTTATAACCTGCTTTTCCTTTTATAAAGGAAAATTACTAGATTACTGAAACTTCAGTCCTCTAGACATTTATTGAACGTCTGTCTTGGAGATAATGTATAGTGTATACAGCTCCATGTATAACCTATTATTCATAACTTTGAAAACAACAACAGCTCTGTTCATCATATATAAAGCAGTGTTTCAAGCACATGGTTTTCCTCCTGCTCCCCCAACACAGGAGTTATGAATCACCGAAAGAGTGCCATGTATTAGAAATGTCCATATTTGTTTGATTATGATCATGATCATCATTACAACCAGAATGCAGAATGACAAGCTACTTTTTATAGACGTGAGCAAAGTTGTTTGTTTGCTTGTTTTTAAAACAGCTATACTATATCACAGAATAGGATCCATATTAGTCACGCTTAAAGAACAGTCACTAAATTAATGGAGATTTAATTTGTCATGATTGACTTGTTCGGTTAATTTCAATTGTTCTATCCCAAGCATGATTAAGGGTTAAACTACACATTACTTTCATAGCAGAAGATAATGGGATTTACCCACAAGTTAGTAGGAAAAGGATTGCAGCCTTGAAGATGTAATTAGAAGCTGTGTTTTCAATAATAAGCATGGATATTTTTTTTAGTACATCTTGTCTGTTTCTGAAAGGAGCCTCCTAGTGTGCCACATTGGAACATGCCTAGCTGCTAATATTGCTACTCGCAAAGATGTGCTTTATTGTTTTGATCCATAGGATCTGTCTTACCCAAAACTAGTCTTGGGTAATTCAAATAGGAGATATAGACTTTTTAACTATGTGCATTTCCCAGCTCACAAGTCAGCCAATTCTGGAATTGTTCCTGTCCAAAATAGGATTCCATTTTCAGCAACACAGTTTGCAGGCAAAATGATCCCAGTCTGTGGCCAAGTTAGAAAGCAAAATATTAAACTCTAATTCCCTTCCCTGAAAAGTCGTCTTCTATGTCTTTTCTATGGAGAATTTATGTCAGTTCTCCAAGTCCAGCTTTTGGGCTTTCTAGTCTTGCTTGAAAACATTGATTTTCATTAAGAGGTAGGAGTGGACTACTTACCGTATTTTTCGGAGTATAAGACGCACCGAAGTATAAGATGCACCTTAGTTTTGGGGGAGGAAAACAAGGGAAAAAGGCCTCTGCCTCCAAGCAATTTGCCAAACAGCAAACAGCAAACAGCACAGATGATATACACTGTTTGCTATGTATTTCTGTGCATGTGTGCTTGACCCATAGAAATAGCAAAGAATTGGAGAAATGTACATTATGCCAGAAAGTTTTCTTAAATGTAGTCACACTAACTCTTCCCAATTATTTAAATAGATCTACTCCAAGGTAACTAAACTCTAATACTAAACAGGACACTGTTACATTTCATACTATACTTGTACAGAGCTGTTAAAATTAATTAAAATTTCTGGAAGTATACATTATTCTCTATTATTTAAAAGAAGATACAATAGCACTGGGCCTCTTCAGAGCAAGCATTTATTTTAAAAAGCTTCTTTATTTTGTTAAGTTGTCTAGATTTACAGGGATCTCCAACCTTGGCAACTTTAAGACTTGTGGACTTCAACTCCCAGAATTCCACAGACAGCAAAGCTAACAAAGCTGGCTGTTGAATTTTGGGAGTTGAAGTCCACAAGTCTTAAAGTTGCCAAGGTTGGAGACCCCTGGCTCTAGAACAATAATAAAGCAGTCTTTAAAAAAATAAGTCTAATAATTTGAACATTCTACAGACATTTATAGTTATTCACTTACCCCCTTCCATCCAGTTCAGCAAAAAATAAAAACCTGCCTGTCTCTCCCAGCTATTTGCCTCTTTGTAGTTAGTTTCACTTTCATTTCCCCACGTGGCAAACCTAATCAGCTGTAGATCGGGAAACTGCAACTGACTTGCTTGGCTTTACAGGCTCTTCCCTCTTTCCTGTAAGCAAGTAAATTGCTGGAAGACAGAGGCCAAAGGGTGGGTGTGGCTGGGTGGGTGTGGCTGCATTCGGTGTATAAGACGCACCCAAGTTTTCACCCTCTTTTGGGGGGTAAAAAGGTGCGTCTTATACTCCGAAAAATACGGTAGTTAATTTTGTCTGCTTTTTTTTTTAGATTAATCATTACATGTATTTGATTAGGTAGCAATTCCTGAACTTCATATGATACTTCAGGAAGAAATTTTAGGAATAGTGATGGTAAGGTAGATTTAAAAGTTCCCCCGCACATGCGTGCTAGTCGTTTCCGGCTCTAGGGGCGGTGCTCATCTCCATTTCTAAGCCGAAGAGCCAGCGCTGTCCGAAGACGTCTCCATGGTCATGTGGCTGGCATGACTCAATGTCGAAGGTGCATGGAGCGCTGTTACCTTCCCACCAAAGTAGTCCCTATTTTTCTACTTGCATTTTTATGTGCTTTTGAACTGCTAGGTTGGCAGAAGCTGGGACAAGTAACGGGAGCTCACCCCATTACGCGGTGCTAGGGATTCGAACCACTGAACTGCCGACCTTCTGATCAACACCGTGTCCCATAGTGATGGTGGGGCAGTTGAATTTCCAAATGTGGCATTTCTGTGGCTAGCTTGGGGAACTATAAATTAGATGAAGTAATACAGTAAAGTAAGGGGACGCAAGTAGAAAAATAGGGACCACCTTGGTGGGAAGGTAACAGCGTTCCGTGCACCTTCTGCATTTAATCATGCCGGCCACATGACCATGGAATCGTCATCAGACAGTGCTGGCTCTTCAGCTTAGAAACGGAGATGAGAACCACTCCCTAGAGTCGGGAACGACTAGCACATATGTGCAAGGGGAACCTTTACCTTTTAATACAGTAAAGCAAATACATACAGGCAACATTATTATCAAGCATATATGTGCTGAGGTTGCACACCTGGAATTGTGTACTTTCAGAAACAGACAAGAGGGCTTTCCCCCGCCCCAAATGCTCATCAAGGATTTCCATACATTCCAAACTGGTTCTGAAGTATGCTTGAAAGCGTTCAACCATTACTAATCAAGACAGCTTCCCAAAGCTGTTGTCATATTGCTGCCTGGTTCAATGGTGGACTTACCACATGCCTATAATGCATTGGAGCATTCAAAACACTGATGGCCGCATCAGTAACATCAATCATCCCAGTGTGGTTTTCTCCACATCAATCAACACCAACCCTGAGTTGGATTTGACCCAATAGGCACGTCATTTAAGTTTAGGAGAGCAAAATTGTGGGGGGGGGGATGAATTTAATGTCAACATAGAAATTAAATAATTGAGCAAACACTAAATAAACAAGCAGCAGCAAAGAAAAGTCCAAAGCTGTATCATAAATGCTAGAATTCAAAAGTGTTAAAATATTTAAGACAAAAAAAAAAGCCCTTTGTGTCTGTACTGCCTTTGAATGCCTCCAGGGATTTCAACTGAGGTAAAACTGAATAATTTCTGGGCTCACACATTTCTTTGTTTTATTCCTTCAAGAGGAGTGGTAAAAAGAGTAACAGAAATCGTCAGTCTGAGAAGGAAGAAAAGATGAGCCATACTAAGAGCCAGAGGTTCAATCCTAATTTTCTTTATGTTTTCAGTAATTGTTATTACTGGTAACCTATCAGTAACATTGTGACAAATCTGCAATTTGAGATGTCAAGTAATACATAAAATAAAGCTGCTCTCCTTATCTTCTTGATGACAGATGGGAAAGAACCTTTGTTCCTCTTTTAAACAAGCACTAATCCAAACCCAACAATCAATGGACTTCTTTAGTTTGCTGGACATTTGACTCAAATATTTGTATGGTCTGATTTCCACAGATCTGATAGTTTCCTGGAAAAGCAGAAGGATCTTGATTAGTTATAATTTAAGCAAGAGCACAGCACAGAGAAATGAGACATTGATGCATTTTGTGTTGTGCATAGGATAATGGATGTTAGTGAACTCATGACAGCCCAATACATATTTAATGAAATTGAGACAGACTCATGTGACCCTTCCCTTTTAGTTGAGGCACAAGTGAATAGTTAGAGCTCCAACTAACTTTTAGAAACATTTTAGAAAATGTTTAGATGAAACTGTGCCTTAATTTGCTAGTAAGTTTTTTTTTAATTTTTTTTAAAGTGTTCTGCTTTAATATAAAACTAAATATATAGAAGGCTACAAACAGCAAGAAAATTAGAATTTTCCTCTGTGTTTATATATTTATTTGAACAAACAGATTGGCTAAAATCTTAATCTTAACTCCTTCACCTATAAATAAAAGCTCCCAAACTAATGGGCCTCCTTTCCAAATATACCTGTCTAGGATCAGATTCCCAGTGTCAAGTACTTTGAAATATTTCTGGATAACACATATGGGAATATGCATGATCTTTTTTAAATAAATAAAAAAATAGCAGTACTTATTTGGATAGACATTTCAAATAAAAGTTAGACTGAAATATGTGATTAATCTCCAGCTTTTTTTTAACGTACTACATTTAAAACAAGAGTGCAGAAACTGAATAGAGTAGAAAGCTGTGGGAAGGTTCATGAGATCCAACATTTTCCTGATGAAAATTAGTAGGAATATGCAAAGTATCCAAAAGGGACTCTTATATTTGCTTCCTGTAAAACAATAGTTGATAAGACAGGGAATTCGGATCTCTGGGGATAGTTGGTTCTAGAGAGCGGCCCCCCCCACAGAGAAGGCCCTCCCCCTAGGCCCCGCCAGCCGG
Organism: Diadophis punctatus similis; assembly: GCA_023053685.1. Lineage (NCBI taxonomy): Eukaryota > Metazoa > Chordata > Lepidosauria > Squamata > Dipsadidae > Diadophis > Diadophis punctatus. The sequence continues at coordinate 9,917,355 of JALIGW010000013.1, forward strand.
CATTGTTTGGTTGACAATTAACCAAATTAACATCAAACCTCAACTTTTTACTTTTCCATAATAATATAAACTAGCCATTTCTATCTGTATTACTATTTCTTCAAGTCAATTTTCATTGAAAAAAAAAACTACTTTAGTAATTGATAGCTGGACTTTTATATTCTTTCCATCCTTTTTGTTTCCACTTTCTATTTTTAATTCTTTTCATAGAGGTTTTTTTTTTATTCAGCCAAGCTCCGGTTTCAGGCTTTCAGCATTTCTTACCACCCAGAGAAAAGAGAAAGGGATTGCAATGAAATAGATGGAGAAAGATGCATGCATTTCTGACACTCCTTTTCCTTGGAAAATTGGGAAGGGTAGTGACTGTTAGCTTAAATCAGGGGTGAAACGCTACCTGTTTGGCCCGGTATGGCGTACTGATAGCGGTGGCGACGGGTGGTTCGGAGAACTGGTAGCGGCGGTAGCATGAGGCTCCGCCCACCCACCCAGACATCGCCATTTTCTTTTTTTTAACTCTCTGTGCATGCGCAAAGCCTTCTGCGCATGCGCAGAGAGTGAAAAAGCATACGTGATGGTGGCACGCACGTGTGAGAGGAGCAAGCGCGCGCTTCCGAACCGGTAGGGAAGGTAAGTAGATTTCACCGCTGGCTTAAAGCCTATTATTCCAGAGTCAAAATAAAAGTTGTATTGCTTTGCTTGGCATATGAGATATTTGCTTTTATCTCTAATTAAAAGCTAAATATTCATGTCAATACAATTTCAGTTGCTCAGCATTCTCTCTGAAATCACTGCCGCTAAACAATTCTGATGTCAGAATGAATATGACCTTACAAAATACAGCCAGGAAATGGGAATAGTAGCATGCATAACATAAGCTAGTTGCTTAATTTCCAAATGTATCAGAGGTTTGAAAAACTTGAAAGGGATTGCAGGATAATCCATTTTAGATGACAAACCATTTTTTTTAAATTTATCAGCCTAATTCAAAAATAACAGGTGTGTGTATTGTAACTGTTAGGTCTTGAAAAAGTAAGCAGGATCAAAGGAACTCCTTCAGGAGGAACATGTGAAGGTTGACTTGAGGGAGACTATTTTGGATTGGAAGCATTAAAAAAATCCAGATAAATGGATGCAAACCATAGCCATCTACCTATTTTAAACAGCTACCCAGGGAATCTGAAATAAATTCTACGTTGTGATATATCAGCATTCATGTAGAACACTTATGTTTACATTGTCATTTTTGTCATTTTCTATCCCCTGCAGGATGAAGGCCTCTTCTGCATGTTTCCAATTTATACGGTCCTAAGTTTTCTTTTGCCAATTTGGACCCGCAATAGAATAGAATAGAATAACAGAGTTGGAAGGGACCTTGGAGGTCTTCTAGTCCAACCCCCTGCTTAGACAGGAAACCCTACACCACTTCAGACAAATGGTTATCCAATCTCTTCTTAAAAACTTCCAGTGTTGGAGCATTTACAACTTCTTATGTCGTCAGTCCATCTTTTTTAGGTCTCTTTTGTGGATGCTTTTTTTATCAAGTGCCATCCATTCTGTGACTGCCTTGGTCCACCTACCATCAGTTCTTCTTGCTATGTGACCAGCCCATTTCCATTTCAATTCTTTTGCTCTCTAGATCATATTGTATACTTTTCTTTGTTCTCTAATCCATGTGCATCTATCTTGTCTTGTAATGCTGAGCATGTATCTTTCCATGGCTCTTTGCGCCACTCTTAGCTTTTGTTATTTTTACATAAACGTAGGATTTTCTTAAGAACTCTAACTAAAAGGATACCATTAGTTCAAATAAATATTTTGTGGCTTCTTTGTGATGGCAAATAATAATATTTGAGCCTGCGTGCATATTTGAGAGATGAATTCTGGCATCAGGTCGTTCATGTGTGAAAAGCCTGCCTTCACATTCATGCTGTGCAGAGGCACATGTGAAGTGTTTCTTTAAATCACATTTCCTGAACAGCTTCCCCATTAGATTCAATGGGGACACACATGTTGCCCTTCCAGCTGGTAGCCATCTGCCTAAGTGACAATTGCCAGATGGAAAAATGCATGTAAAATCAAGGATCAAACACTAAATAAAGAGACACTATTCTGAAAGCAACTTTGTATCCCAATCTGAAAATCAGGCATTTTAAAATGGGTTCCATGATATAAGTGGGCGGGGGAACAAAAAGACTGAAGGGATGGGGGGACAACGACAGGAAATCCACATGATTAAGGCATATGGCTATTTTGCACTTGTGAAAACAAACACATGCTCAGGATTGCTTCCGATGTTATATCAGAGAAATGCAGATTCAAAGCTGGAATTGACTGAATAGCATTCCTGAGAAAGTACATCAAAACGTGTTAGTAGAAATTTTCCTGGAAATATAAATATCAGCTTTGGTTTTGGGTATTTTCTGAGGATAGATTTGGAGTTACCCCTTCTTCCACAATCCTGAGGTTGCTCTTTACATCCCCGACGCACACATTTATAGCACTCATGCAATTGTACGTAACATCTCTTGGTGCAACAGAATCCTCTGAGCTTAGAAAGTTTTGATATATATGCCAAAGTGGGAAACAAATTTAAACTAAGAGAGATGCCCAGCGGTGAAATCTACTTACCTTCCCTACTGGTTCAGAAGTGCACTTTTTAACCCACTCTCTGCTTTTTCACCCTCTGTGTATTCGCAGAATGCTTTGCGCATGTGCAGAGGGTTAAAAAAAATGGCAACGTCCAGGCGGGTGGGCGGAGCCTCACGCTACCGAACCATGCACCACCGCCACTACCGGTATGCCTGTACTGGGCCGAACCGGTAGCATTTCAACCCTGGCAGATGCCCAATTTCTGCCCAGTTCCCGATTACGTGTCCTCCTCTAAAGCTTCTGAGAAGGCTTCCAGAGCTCTTTCAAATATATGTATATATTTTCCTTTTTATGTGCCAGTCAAGGAAATCATTCAACAACTTGGGAAATATGGTATTCATTAATTTTACTAATTAAGTTTCAACTAGGTTAACCATTAAAAAAAATGTCTGTCTTTATTACATTTGGCAGGCTGGTCCCCTGTGTGCCATTTAAAGATATAATATGGTACTTTGCCTGGGAAAAAAAGATGCCCATTCTTGATAGGGAACTCTTTTTCCAGACTCTTCTAAGAAGTTAGCAATATATATATTGCTTAATGTGACTCAATAAAGTATTAATCCAGTGAGTATTTAATGTATAGATGGAAACATTGATCTTAGAAGATGTTAGAAAGCGATCAAAATCAAATTGCTACTATCTCTCGTTGCATCTTATGACACCATTGGATCTTAAAAACTCACTCTTAATCTTAGCACTACCAACTCCTCCCAAGAACTACCAACTCACTACCAAGAACCCCCAGGTTGTTTGGAGGAACCTCATACGAGCAGTGGGAATTTATTTGGGAGTAATTATCTAATTCTACAATTGGTTACAGCTACCTGATCAGACCAGTTGGAAAAGGCATGAAAATCATTAACAGCACAGTGTTAGATTTTCACTATCTGTTTCTTTGCTCATTTTGGTTTTTACAGCTTTTATTATTATCACAGGTCTTATTGTTATACTGCTCGCTATGATTGTATATAAATAGATGATAGGAGCCTCCTATATTTGAGCTTCTGCCTGAGTACTCTCTAATTTTGGTTGATACTTTATTCTTATCACCAAGCCTTGTTTGTCTATCTGAATGTTGTGAATTCTGCTTGGATTACCTCTGTTTTGTGACAGCTGGCGTAGAAATTGTATAATTTGAAATCTTAATTAGTTTATGATTATGCCTTTGCCCAATAATTCTACCCCAAATATCTCTTGTAGTACTAACCTGGAAGAAGGTGAGTATTCTGTGAAGGCTTAGAGATGGAATATCATCATATTGATTTTTCATAGTCCACAATGCTCTCATATGTAGAACAGTTCTGGTTACTGCAATTCAGAATCTTGCAAAGCTGAAAAGATGTCAAAAACTAAATGTTAAAAAGATACCAAAAAGACAAAAAATGCCAAAAAATAAATAAGCAAATAGGTCTCCTTAGGTGGAGCCAGGACAAAGAATAGGAAGGGACAAGAGGGAAAAAAACCCTAAATCTAATGTACTTTAAATTAAGAGGGTATCATGATTATTCCTTGCATCTTTAACAATTTCCCCCATTTATTGCATTCAACATTGCAATCTTATGAACATTTTGAACGAGTTTTGGGGTCCATTCCCAAATGTTGCTTTGAAGGTGCTGCAAGTATATAGGTACTGCAAGCATATAGCAATAATAATAATAATAATAATAATAATAATAATAATAATAATAATAATAATAATAATAATAATAATAATAATAATAATAATAATAATAATAATAATAATAATACAACAACAACAACAACAACAACAACAACAACAACAACAACAGAGTTGGAAGGGACCTTGGAGGTCTTCTAGTCCAACCCCCTGCTTAGGCAGGAAACCCTACATTACTTCAGACAAATGGTTATCCAACATCTTCTTAAAAACTTCCAGTGTTGGAGCATTCACAACTTCTGGAGGCAAGCTGTTCCACTGATTAATTGTTCTAACTGTCAGGAAATTTCTCCTTAGTTCTAAGTTGCTTCTCTCCTTGTTTAGTTTCCACCCATTGCTTCTTGTTCTACCCTCAGGTGTTTTGGAGAATAGTTTGACTCCCTCTTCTTTGTGGCAACCTCTGAGATATTGGAACACTGCTATCATGTTCCAATGTTTTAAATATATAATTAACACATTTTCTAGTAAAGCTTGTTGATCCATGAAGAAGAAACCAAACACCTATTTATCTACTGTACTATAATGCATTTGTGCTGCCAATAACAATTATAAGTCTTCAGGAGCTATGATTTCTTCAGTACAACATCATTTCCAAAGAATGATTACCATCTATCTCTGGATTGGACAGAATCAATAACTCTTGTATGGGAGAGTGAGAAACATGCTGTATTAGGGATTCTACTGCTTACGCAAGTAGGGTTTATTTCCTCAAAGAATTTCAATTAGTTTCTGAAGAACAGGAAGCGGGTGATGCTTCCATGAAGCATCAGCTAAGAAGGCAATTTTCAGGTAGCCAACAGCTAAGAGGCAATTTTCATCCTATTATATTGTGTTCTGCAGGCGACAGATTGAACTAGTGAGCAGTTGAATGTGAATGTGTTAGCAGTAAATTCTGAGTTGGCCTCATTGGCTGTGGCAGAATTTCAACTTTTACTTTGATAGGTACAGTAAGAAAAAAATCCACAGATATTTATTTTTGAAAAGAAGCTGCAGGTCTCAGATCCTACTGACATTAACCAACCCAATGTAAGTAGAAATAATCTGAGGTGTAACCAAAGCTTCTGGGTATTTGTATGGGTGTGTGTGTGTGTGTGTGTGTGTGTGTGTGTGTGTGTGTGTGTGTGTGTGAGAGAGAGAGAGAGAGAGAGAGAGAGAGAGAGAGAGAGAGAGAGAGAGAGAGAGAGAGAGAGAGAGAGAGAGAGAGAGAGAGAGAGAGGCAAATTTAAACACATTTCCTGAGAAGATTTTGAACAGCAAAAAAATCCCTAAAAATGCTGAGGTATTAAATCTTTTCTTTCTTTTAGGAAGGGAGGGAGGGAGGGAGGGAGGGAGGGAGGGAGGGAGGGAGGAAGGAAGGAAGGAAGGAAGGAAGGAAGGAAGGAAGGAGAAACTTATGAAATTTAGATTCAACACAGTTTTAAAGATATGTTTTGATTTTGGTGTTACAATATAGGGAGGGAGGGAGGGAGGGAGGGAGGGAGGAACGAAGGAAGGAAGGAAGGAAGGAAGGAAGGAAGGAAGGAAGGAAGGAAGGAAGGAAGGAAGGAAGGAAGGAAGGAGAAACTTATGAAATTTAGATTCAACACAGTTTTAAAGATATGTTTTGATTTTGGTGTTACAATATATTATCAAGAGTTATTAGTTACTAATAAATATAATTGAAAAAACCCCTTGGTCTTTAGAAATTCTGAGTGTTGACTGAATATTTCAGATGAAGGAAAGCTGATGCAGTTCAAAGATAGGCAACTTATACCGCCTTTAAAAATGTGTGTATTTTCAAACGTTTCCAAGGTCTTGCTGTTGAAACTGGTATATTTTATTTTACAAATTAAGCTTTCTAATAGGAATGCTTAAGCTTCAATATATTTAATATACCTACTTTGAACAATTGCCTCTCCCAATCCCCACCCAAAGAAACAGACAACATTTACTCTTGCTGCTTTGTTGAGCCATGGTGGCACAGTGGTTAGAATGCAATACTGCAAGCTACTTCTACTGACTGCTGGCTATAGTTCGGCAGTTCAATTCTCACGACCAGCTCAAGGTTGACTCATCCTTCTATCCTTCCGAGATGGGTAAAATGAGGATCCAGATTGTTGGGGGCAATATGTTGACTCTGTAAACCACTTAGAGAGAAGGGCTGTAAAGCACTGTGAAGCGGTATATAAGTCTAAATGCTCTTGCTATTTGTTACTGTCATTGCCATGCTCTCTTCCATAACTCTTAGACACAAACAATAAAAATAATCTGAAGTCCCTACACAGGGCATAGTTTCCTACCATTAGTGTAGATTATTCTTTTTTAAAGATTCTTTTTGATTCTTCTTTCTCAACAGCTTGAGAAATCTGGAAAAGCTCACATTCACAGTGCCCATGACTGATATGTGCTGACTAAGCTGACATAGGTAGTTTTTAATGTGAAATTGTAGAATCTCAGGATGATGATGATACTGGGGGAATCTTAACTTCTATGCTGAGCTGTTTTAGTAGGTGCTTTTTTAAGAGGCAACTGGATTTTCTGGATTTTCTTTGAAGATGTTTTGCTTCTCATCCAAAAAGCTTCTTCAGAGCTGAAGCACCTTTGGGGCAACCATGACCATGACTGAGAATCTCCATAGACAGGTTTTGATAGATATTCCTACTAGAATGGATTCTAATGGAAGACCAGGCTAAGGACCAGTCTTGGAGAAAAACTATCTATGTGATTGCTGCCAACCTGATGGCATATAATCAGTTAATCCTACTGGATCTCCCAGCAGATATTCATACCAGCAACTATGAAGCAGATATCCTTCATATATGCTGAAGCAACTGCTAGGAAACCAGGGCTGAAATTGCATTATTGGTGCAAAACTTCAAAGCAATACCAAGTGTTTTAACGTTGTAGTTTTATTAAATTGGATTGAAACTGTTTTGAAATACTTTATGAAAAGCATATAAAAGTATTTTAAATTTTATTGTTTAGCCATAGCATTAGTATCTGCCTTGAGAGCTTAATTGAACAGAAAGACAGGATTTTAATCCCACAAATAAATAAAACTTAAGCAGAAATTTGGGGGCAATGATCAAGCAAATTCTGTTGTCCAATACTACCACAATGCTTATAATATTATATTTTCATCTATGGTCTTGGTATCACAATATCTTCCTCTCTAAGGGAAGGATAAATTGAGAACCTTCTGTAACAGAAATTACTTTTTCTGCTTTTTTAAGGCATTCCTAATTATGTGTATTACCAATTACTTGGCAACAATTTAAAAACTTTTCTGAGCAACAAGAATTTGCACTGGCTGTAAGATTCACACTGACAAAAGAAGGAAATGATGTCATCACTTTGACCTGTTTCTTCTATTACCTCAATTCACAGCTGTGTGAAGATTCTCTGGACAATTTACCTGCCCCAGGGCAGAGTCTATGTATAACTAATTCTCTGTTAGGTTCTAATATAAATCTAAAACTGGTTGTCTACCCTTATTTGTAAGTACTGAGTCTTGTTATGATACTGACAAGGCTATGAATCATTTAACATTATCTAAAGATTATACAATAGCTGGCAATATTATGAGGTGAACTCTCTCACCTTTCTAGAAGCAAAGCTGAGGAACCAATTGTCCTCTGGAACTCTTAATTCTGAGCCATGCTCACCAATGCTTCAGTGGCTGAGAATTATTTGAAGCTGCCCTTCCCCAGTGCCCTTACACTTACTGTCAAAGCTTAATCATAAATACCTAGATATTTATGCAGCAGTTGTGATTTTGCATGCCTTGACAGATAATTGTGCATTTCAAGCCCTACTGATAATGTACCACGTTGTCTATGAATTTATAATTTGGAACCATCTGAAGAAAGAATTTTCATATTTAATTACATTCATAAAGATACAGTTTTTCCTGAGGTGATATAAATGACATTGTTAGTTTAAGTAAAACACATGCACACATAAAAGTGTAAAATTGCTGCAACGAAATTACATATTCACCCCTGTGGGCCAGCTCAAAATGGTCAAACAGTGTAACTGGCAGACACAACATTGTCATTTCCAGAGAGACTCTTAGCCCAGCTGTGTTCCAGTGTAAACTGTAGGACTTTGCCAAACTTCCATCAACACACTTCTCACCAGGTCCCATTATTTCTCTTAACCAAATGAAACAGAAGCTACAAGAACATTTCTAACATGCTTGTTATTTCCAAGCAATCTGATGACTCATAATGATTCAAAGCACAACACAGTAGTTCTACTTTTTCATCCTAAACTAAGATCAGGAAAATATGACTTTCATTTCTGCAAACTACTAAGCCTGGATTTTGAGTGAACCCATTTCTTTCTTAAAGACCAATTCTTTCCTACACCTCCCCCCCCCCAATACAAAAGCCACAAGCTGATCTGCAATTGGCATGCCTGTACAAATGCTTATATCTAGGCGTGAAAAGAAATTCATTTTAGTCACAATTTTACTACCTAATTGCAGACTTTTGAACTGAAAATGCAGACTCCGTCTCTCAAAATTCATTCTTCTCCCAGCTGAACTCAAAACTGCATGTGTTCAAAACTGCAAATAATCTATGTTAGGTAAATATTGAAAAATGTTTGTTGCAAAAAATTTCCCCCAAAATACTCATGAATTCTATCAAAAGTTTTTTTTTTAATATTTTAAAGGAAACACACACACACATTTGATAATGGGACCAAAACAAAGAGAAATGAGATTCTAAGCATCCAACAAACAAGCGTAGTCAGGTGTATAATTGTATATGCTATCATATTTATTCTCCTTTGCATTTCATATGGCTGCATTATCAAGAATAATTGAAAAATATAAATTGCAACATACATGATATTAAATTCACTTGAAACCTTAGTAACTCTATATGCAAATAATATTTACCTACCATACATAAAAATAATGCATCTAAACTAAAGCTGTATATTTCCCTTGGAATCCAGGGCTGAAGGAATAACTACAAAGTCTGTTTAAGACATAGCTATATTTATTAATAGCCAGCTTCAAAATTAATCAAGACAGAACTATGGATATAAAATGCTATGCATCTTTGCACACTAACATTATGCATTTTTAGGCCAAATAACATGAAATTAAGAAAACTATGCTTACATTTAGAACTTAGATCTTGTTCTATTTTTCTCTGGAGATCAAACAATGTTAAACAATTCTGATGATAAAATGTTGTTATCTTCCTTGGGGGAAAGTGGCATTTCCTCTCTAAACTGCCCATTTTGCATTAATAATAATGGTGCTCCATTTCAAACAAATTACAAATAGTCTTAATATTCATATCCCAAGTAATACCTCCCCACACAGGCCAATCTTTATACAAAATGTACCATTTAAAGCCAACATACAATTAGTAGTTTATATCAGAGCTCTGTGATATAAACTCAGTTTATACTTCACTATAAGGAATGTTAATTTATGAAAATAGAATTGCTGCCATACCTAAATTGAAGTAAAAAAATATTGAGACTTTATTCATGAATCTGATTCAGCAACAACAATGCTAAATAAGAAAACAAATTAAGAGTACCCATTATAAATAAAACCAGGATAATAATAACTTAAATATCAGCTACTTTTTATTAGCAGTACCACTGCTGTGGTATGATACACAACTAAGCAATTTATACATTTCAGACAGCAAAAGCAAAAATCAATGAAAGGAGGGATGAAACCACATCACCAAACAAGTATTTTAACCAAGTATTCAACTCAATACTCTATCTTCTGTATTCCACTAATTCTGAAGATGAGCTGAAGTATACAGCTTTGGGGTTACATTTGTCTCTAGCAATTACAAATAATCAGAAAATGAGGTAAATCAGTTTGTTGTGAAAAGAGAGAGCCGAGGTGGCGCAGTGGTTAGAGTGGGGTACTGCAGGCCACTTTAGCTGAGTATGATCCGCAGGTCAGTGGTTCAAATCTCACCGGCTCAAGGTTGACTCAGCCTTCCATCCTTCCAAGGTAGGTAAAATGAGGGCCCAGATTGTTGGGGGCATTGTAAATATACATTCCTTACTGTTGTAAACTGCTTAGAGAGTGCTTGCACTGTGAGGCGGTATATAAATGTTATAAATAAATAAATAAATAAATAAATAAATAAATAAATAAATAAAAGCAACTTCACATTTGTAGAGGCTTTTTAAACCTTCAATTGCACCCTTGAGAGTTCTAAACTTTCATCCCCAAATAGGTCTCCTTTCTCAGATATTTTCCTAATCACCTTTCCTTCTCTACCATTGCCAGCCATTAATTTAGCTGTTTCCTTTGGCTGGAATACAATATTGTGTTATTCCCCCTATCCGACTCTACCCAGATTAATTTGCTCCTTGTCCCCATATACAGTATAGCTTGTTCCTTGATAGTACAGAATTATTAAAGAAAATATCATCTTGTCCTTAATTTTAAAAAAATGAAGGGCTAACCTTATCTACACATCTAAGATATCTGTAGATTCTAGATATTGGACTTCATATTCTACACCTCCCTTCCTTCTTTTAAAGTTCAAATTTTACAGAACAGGCACCAAACTTTCTATCTCTCCCAATAGGTTTTCAGCAACTTTACTCCAGAATAGTCCCTCTGTACAAAGGAGAAGCTTTGTCAGCAGAAATGGGGAAAAATTATACATTCAAATTCCGATCTTCAGTAAACTTTAAAAAGTAAAGAGAACAGCTCTGACAGCAATAAAAAATATGGTCCTCATAAACTTTGATGCAAGAGAGAAATTGCATTGTTCACACCTTTGGCATGTCTTCCTATGAAAAGAGGGAAGGGCGGGTGGTACTTGTGACAACCTGTATGGCTCTTGAAGAACAATCACAGACAGGCAAGTTCAGCCCTGGCAGAACCAAGCAAAATGTGGCAGCCTGTGCTTTTGAATAAGAAAGAGTCTCAAATTGTTTGAGGGCTATTACACACAAAGACAGACAGACAGACAGACAATAGATCAGTAGGTAGATAGGTAGATGATGATAGATAATAGATGATGATTGATAAAAGAGAGAGAGAGAGAGAATACTTATTTTTAAAAATTCCCATGAAGTGACACAAGCAAAAAGTTCACTATGTTGAGAAAATAAAGCCATAGTCTAGGGCTAGAAGAAAAATCTAGACAACCACTCAGTTGGAAAATTTTGTTTTGTTTTGCTTTTTGTTGTTGTTACCTAGTCAATATCCAGATGTTGCAGCTCAGTTCCCTGCATGTTTTAAAATGAACTAATCTAGTATACCAACACATCCACCAGAGACATGTATCATGAAACAAACCAATTTATAAGAAAATATTGGCAGTAATTCCAAGTATTCAACCTAGGAATCTGTCCTAGTATATGTAAGTAAATATAAACTATCCCAGATATATATAAAACAGCCATGTGTATATTAGCTCACTTGCAGATCTTTATGGCATCCAAAGTGAGACAAACATTCTAGGCTCACATGATAAATCAAGTTTTTTGTTATCTGCCAGGGAGGGAATGCTGTCTACCAATATTTAAGACCCAATTTATTTTATTTTGTTTTTACTGGTGGGAAATTACTGCGGAAAGAGTGGGGGAAAGTGTCATGAATGACACAGCCTTGCTGGAAGAAAGAAGGTAAAGCTAAAAGGAATATGACATTCCAGGGATAGTGGCAGCCCCAAGTTGGGGCCTCCTACCAGCTCTTAGTTTTCATAGCTTCTAAATCTATTGAATTCAGAAACTAGAGACTCTACCTTAGAGTCAACCATGATTGATGTCATTGGCACTCTCCATATTCTGTATTGGCACAAATTCCACCCCCTTCAGCACCCATAAACTGAGGGAATAGACCTTTTTAAAGACCACAAAAACTTCTGCTGAGATGTTTTGAAAAATGCTTGCCTTTTTCCTGTAAGCATTTTTATGCAAGGTAGTTTTCTTTTATGTTATTATTGTGGGTGTCTCCCAGACCTCAAGGCTCATTCATAAGTCTCAGTAAATGCTGCATGAACAGAACCCAATAACCTTTTTTTAATGCTATGTGGTCATGATACTATCTTTGTCTCATTTCAGCCATTCCTGAAGCAGCTTGAAATCATCTTCGATTATTTCAAATTTATGGTACTGTTTCCCCTCTTCCTGAACATACCTCTGCCATTGATAATGACCTAGCATGTGACATCAATCATGTGGTTGATGAAGCAGTCACAGATGGAATCAATCAAGTTCTGAATAGCAATTTTAGGATGCAATGGGAATGCTCTGACCCCTCCTAGTTACTGAAATCTACACATCCATTTTGACTTAAGCTGAGGAATGTATTATTCTGTGTATTACACAGACAGTCATGTGGGTTCTTTCTGCCACATGCTGCTGTTGTCATCATTATGTCCAGAAAGAGCTATGGTGGAGCAGTGGTTAGAATGCAATATTGCTGGCTAATTCTGCTGACTGCCAGCAATTTTGATTCTCACTGGCTCAAGGCTGACGTAGCCTTCCATCCTTCCAAGGTTGGTAAAATGAGGACCCAGATTGTTGGGGGCATATGCTGACTCTGGAAACTACTTTGAGAGAGCTGTAAAGCACTGTGAAGCAGTATATACAGTAAATCTAAGTGCTATTGCTAAGCACTTGTTTGCATTGTAAGTCTTCCACTGCTTCTGCTAAGGAAGCAGTTAATGGAGCCATTTTTTCACAGTACTTTGGTGGTTCAAAACAGTTCTAGATGTATGTCCAGAAATAGTTCAACTGACTAGTCACAGACCTCAGGAACCTCTGCATTTGTCCCTCAACTTTACATCCCATTCCAAGCACCTGCCAACACTTAACCCAACATTAAGGAGAGTGATTAGTGGCAAGAGAGGATACATAGCTGGGAAACCACCAACTATTTTCCTTAGCTTGTTCCATATGAATAAGGTGACAAGACGTCCCGCTTTTGGCGGGACAGTCCCGATTTTAAAAAATTTGTCCCGCGTCCTGCGGCGTTTTTAAAAAGTCCCGATTTTTGGAAAGAATGCAATTGCCAGAAGAGTTTGCCACGAACTGAAATTGCTGATTCAGAGGGAGCAGAGGACGCTACAGCTGATTTTAAAGGAATCAAAACAGCAGCTTAAAGAAAAAGCATTTAAGAGTCCCGCGCAGCTCTCCCTTAAAGCCGATTCACTTGCCTGCCTGATTTTAAATACCGTGCTGCAGAAGGGGCTTGAAATTGCTGCGCAGCCTTTTTTTCCCCCTTTCCTTTCTGTAACACGTGGTCGGAAAGCAAGCAAGGCTCATTTGCATAGACATGCCTCTGACAGAATCTGAACTAAAAGTTACTTTTTTAATGACAGAAAAGAGGCAGAAACAGGGCAAAAGTGGAAATATGTCTAAGATATCATGCCCTGAAGTGACTAGAGGAAACTCTAGACCACTTTCAAGACCACCTCACCATGACAAAGAAGGAACTCAAAAAATAGGTCAAACCTCCAATTTTGATGGCAATGCTAATAACCTTCAGACCAAATTTTTAATCAAGAAACCCTCCCCCCCGTCAATGGTGTCCCGCTTTACCAATGTTAAAATCTGGTCACCTTACATATGCGGGAAGTTAGCACCTACCCCTCTCATAGAAAAATGAAATATCCTAGGAAATATTAAAAAGGTAGAATATTATATAGAATATACCTAGGAGAAATGGAGAAACGTGTTTTTAGGCAGGAAACAGACTCACTCTTAGTAGCCCCCATATTTGTCAATGTGCCATCAAGGAATGGCCCAGCTCACTCATCCCCTCCCATTTGTTAATAGCCTGGACAAGTCTATTCTACATAGCAAAGATCTACCTCCTTCAGACAGAGCTATATTAGGAATTGGCCAAAGCCCTTTCATTACACCACATGGGACCTGGGAAGATAACATCAGCCAGAGGGGCTCAAGCAAGCTTGAACTCAAGACAGCCTACAGAGTTGCCCTTGCATGGCTCCATGGGAGTCTGACAACCAATCGGAGTGCATTACATACACAGGAACAGGAAACTAAGAGGTGGGGCCCAACAGAGGTCATAAAACCAAGGGACTCAGCATCTTTTCCTTTCTTTTTCCTCTTCACCCAACATCTGGAAGCATGAGATTCACCTTTTCTGTTCAGGAGCTCATGCCATGTGCTCCTGTCCTCCATTAAACCTTCTTTCCAAGCAACTTCCATGAATCCAGTGTCTTTTTCCCCACTTGGAACTGAACCCAGAAAAAATTCCTTCCAACACATATGTGGCAGAATATGATTTGTTAATGAGGGGAGCAAATTTATGTTGATTTACTTTTCTGCTGGTTTTAGGACTGGTAGATAGGACTTTAATGCAGCTGCCTGGACATGTCCATAGACAATATCCTTTAAATTATTTGGCCAAATGGAAATACAATATATTGCACACTTTTTAAAAAAAATCCAGCTTTATTCTACCATTTATTGAAGATCAATCTTATTAAACTGTTCAATCTTTTTTCTGATATTTGCAAAAGGCAATATGCTCATGTAAGTTTTTACAGTTGGCATCAATCAAGAAGTAATAAGTTAGGATCTAAACAGCTCTTAACTAATCAAAACCAATCTGCAGCAGTCTCATCAGAAATATCTAGAGTATCTTGGCTCAAAGACAGGGCAACTAGGAACCAGTAGTCTCATATTTTTCAAAACTAAACCAATCAGAAGCCTACCTAATCTAAATAACCAGGCAGTCACCTGACTCAAGTACACACCAATCGAAAATTGGTTCTTGGAATTTTTTTCAAAAATGGAATAACCAGAAGTCTACCTACCGGTAGATAAAGAGCCAGTCAGGAACCAATTTCTTAGTCTCCTGTGTCACAGACCAATCAGAGATCATCTTTCTTGTTTAAATACAAGAACACAGTCAGTCTTTGTGCTTTGAAGTACTGAGAGGTTCAATACAAAACAGTTCATTATGCCTCTAGAGATGCCAGCCACAGTTGCTGGAAAGAAAAAAATTAGACCTTGGCCATTTAACCTGAAAGCTCATCTCTGTTTGATTTGTAAAAGACAGTTCTTCAATGCTAAATTTATATTTACCGACAAAGAAATAAAGGGAGACTAGTATAGATCTATTTCAAGCTATTTAGCTCTCATCAGGTAGCCATTTCTGGGATTCAAACCCCGGCTGCTTGCAAGGGAAGTAATATGCTCCTTCCCATATTTGGGTAGACCAAGTTGCCCTGATTAAAAAAACAAACAAACACCAGTTCCTCAAACTTTTCATTGGGAGGAGTAGGGTTGAAACTTCAGTTGCTAATATTTTTGGGTTTTTTTTTCAAAAAAATTTGAACTGTTGCCTTCTAGCAGAAGATACAGAACAATCAAAACTCGGACCACATGCTTTCTGAATAGTTTTTATCCTAGAGCTATAATTGCACTTAATAATGAATTGAAGGGTCACCATCAGTGAGCTGTTGGATAGTATTACTTGGTCTGTTGTATGGATGTTTGAGTGGTTCGGGGTGGGGAATTCGTGGCGGGTGGGGATTGCTATGTGTGTTGGGACTGGTCTTGAAGCGTTATGTGAATTTCGTTGTATGGGTGTACTGTGTATATATGTATAATGACAATAAATTATTATTATTATTATTATTATTATTATTATTATTATTATTATTATTATTATTATTATTATTATTATTATTATTATTATTATTATTATTATTATTATTATTATTATTATTATTATTAACAACAACAACAACATTATTATTATTATTATTATTATTATTATTATTATTATTATTATTATTATTATTATTATTATTATTATTATTATTATTATTATTATTATTATTATTATTATTATTATACAATTGTATCACAGCGGCCAGTTGTTTCGCCGGATTTGGCATTGATTACTAGTCGAGCCCCACCCAGGGGCCTAGGAAGTCGTAATGTATTTTCGAAGTATATGTGCAGAACCGAGCAGTGCGGCTTTCTGCATTTGACTGATGGTGATTTTGTCAATTTTGAGCTGTTTTAAATGTAATTCCAGTGCTTTTGGGATAGCACCCAGTGTTCCAATCACCACTGGAATTACCACTGCTGGTTTGTGCCATAATCGTTGGATTTCGATTTTTAAGTCCTGGTATTTTGCGATTTTTTCGTGTTCCTTTTCATCGACCTTGCTATCTCCTGGTATTGCAATGTCAATTATAGTCACCTTGTTGTTCTCGACCAGCGTGATGTCTGGTGTATTATGCGCCAGTACCTTGTCTGTTTGTATACGAAAATCCCACAAGATCTTGACCATCTGATTTTCAGTGACTTTTTCAGGCTTGTGTTCCCACCAGTTTGTAGCAGTATGGATGTTATAATTTTTGCATAAATTCCAGTGGATCATTTGTGCAACAGAGTTGTGTCGTAATTTGTAATCAGTCTGCGCGATTTTCTTGCAGCAGCTGAGCACATGGGCTACAGTTTCATCAGCTTCCTTGCATAATCTGCATTTAGCATCATTTGAAGATTTATCAATTTTGGCCTTTATGGCATTTGTACGAATTGCCTGTTCTTGTGCGGCCAGGATCAATGATTCTGTTTCTTTCTTTAAAGTACCAGATGTTAACCATAACCAAGTTTTTTCACTGTCCACTTTGTCTTTTATTTTTTCCAGAAATTGGCCATGTAATGCTTTATTTTGCCAACTCTCCATTCTTGATTTTATCACATTTTTTCTGTATTCTTGTTTCGTCTGTTGGACCTTCAGTAGATTTTTGTTCTTTACTTCAATTAATAGATGTTCTTGACTTTCTTTTAAATAATCCGCCAATGCATGCTTTTCTTCTTCAACTGTTTGCTTTACTTGTAGTAGTCCTCTGCCACCTGATTTTCTGGGCAGGTAAAGTCTATCAGTGTCACTACGTGGATGTAAACTGTAGTGCATTGTCATTAGTTTTCTGGTGTTTCGGTCCAAAATGTCCAAATCAGCTTGTGTCCAGTTAATTATACCAGCCGTGTATCTTATGACTGGTATTGCCCAGGTATTCATGGCCTTGATGGTGTTTCCACCATTTAATTTAGATTTCAAAATTTTCCTAACTCTGTTGGTGTACTCTCTTCTAATGATAGTTTTCACTTCTTCATGTCTGATGTTATCCAACTGCAGAATGCCCAGATATTTATAGGCTTCATTTTGATTGCATTTAATTAATTGGCCATTGGGCATTTCAATTCCGTCACATGTAGTGATTTTGCCCCTTTTCATAGATACAGTGGCACATTTTTCCATGCCAAACTGCATTGAGATATCTGTGCTGAATATTAGGACTGTGTTGGTCAGTGATTGGATTTCTATTTCTGACTTTCCATACAGTTTCAAATCATCCATATACAATAAATGTGAAATTTTTTCAGCGTCTTTGGCTATTTGGTATCCAAGTTTCATTTTTTTTAAGATTACTGATAGTGGGATCATTGCGATGATGAAGAGGAGGGGTGAAAGTGAATCTCCCTGAAAAATTCCTCTCTTGATATTAACCATTCCATAGTTCTCATTCCCTACTGCCAACACAGTTCTCCATTGTTTCATCGCTTTTTCAGTGAATGATGTAATATTTTTGCTGATGCCAATAGTTTCTAAGCATTTGATGATCCAGCTGTGTGGCAGTGAGTCGTACGCCTTTTTGTAATCAATCCAGACCATATTCAAGTTCGTTTTTCTGTTCTTACAGTTTTCTAGTATCATTTTGTCAATTAGGAGCTGATCTTTTGTGCCCCTGCTCCTTCTTTTATTATTATATATTATTATATATTATATTATTATAATTATAATTATAATTATAATTATAATTATAATTATAATTATAATTATAATTATTATTATTATTATTATTATTATTATTATTATTATTATTATTATTATTATTATTATTATTATTATTATTATTATTATTATTATTATTATTATTATTATTATTATTATTATTATTATTATTATTATTATTATTATTCAGTAGGTTTCCCAGTCCAATTCAAGATGCTACCTGTAGTTATGACTATAAAGCTTTACCTGGCTTGATATCCCAAAACCTTCAGGATTATCTCTCCGAGATTTAGATTAGTCGGAGAGTGTTGAAAGGATCTGCTGACAGTTCCTCAGGCTTCATGAGGCATCCTTTTGGTTATGGTCCCCATGCTGAAATATCTTTCCCTTTGAGGTTCTTGCCTCTATTTTCTTCACCCATTTTTAACTTTAAAAACAGTATTATTCCAATGAGCTTTTGATGCAGATGGTGGCCCTATGTTGGTATGGTATTTAGCTCTTTGTGGTTTTGTTCCATGCAATATTTCCTTTGTTTTTTTAAACCTCCCTGGATCAAGGGAAGGGGTGGTATCCATTGTATAAATAAAGCACATAAAATAAGTTTTAAAAACATTGTATGTATAATGCAATCCAATATGCAAGAAGGGGACAGACAAGTATATATGAGTTAAAAATACAGTATTATATTTTTTTCTCCCCTTATATTTTTAGAACATATTCATGGGGCCACTAGTTAAAAGCCATGCTAGTCCCTCATGGAGTTGGGTGGTCAATAAATTTAAAATCAGTATAATCATCATCATCATCAGAAGAAGAAGCTTTGAATATATGAAATGTAACAGATAACATTTCATACTGTTACTTGCTGATATGCAACATAAAACTTTATTCTTGGGGAAAAGTAAAACAGACAAGATCTTACTAGGGTGCCCTCTCTCAGAATAATAAGAAAAAAACAAGGATAGCACAAGGTAGTTTTCCCACAGCTGTTTCAGTAGATATAGATAATTGTAAATGCATTCTTAAATGTACTTTAACATTATTCCTTTCAAAAATGTCCCTACCCACACTTAAGGAATGCCTTTCTCTTTCTGAAAATAAACTCTGAAGAGAATTTACAAACTTGACTCTACCCATGTGACAACTGGATGGAGAAGGCAAAATTTACCGTATTTTTCGGAGTATAAGATGCACTTTTTTCTCCCCTAAAAGAGGCTGAAAATTTGGCTGCATCTTATACTCCGAAAATAGCTTTTACTAAGCCTTTTTTCAGCCCTAACGATGTGCTAACGCAATCTGCCGTGCTTTGCTAGCTAAGCGATCTTCCCTTTGCCTGCTTTTTTCATTGCTGCTCCCTCCGACAATCAGCTGAGCCTTTTTTCAGCCCTAACGAGGTGCTAACAGTGAAGCGATCTTCCATCTTTTTTTCAGCCCTAACGAGTTGCTAACGAGTGAAACGATCTTCCGTGCTTTGCTAGCGAAGTGATCTTCCTTTTGCCTGCTTTTCTCATTGTTTCTCTCTCTGAAGAGAGAGAGAAGTGAAGTGTTTTAGAAACTGTTTTTTATCCCCAACCAGGGGATAAAAAGCAAGCATGTGTGCTTAAAACCAGCAAACTAATGTGCTGAAGGACTAGCCAGATGAATACCTGGTAGGCAGATTATTTTTTCCCTATTTTCCTCCCCAAAAACTAAGGTGCCTCTTATACTCCAGTGGGTCTTATACTCTGAAAAATATGGTATGTTTTTCTTACTTTTGTTCTCATATTACTTTTCCTAAAAAGATCACAGGGAAATACAAAGGATCAAAGAAATTACACAAGCATTAAAAGTGTTCTGGAATATTAAAAACAACAAATCTCACCAGAAGTAATGAATCTTCAAATGGAATCTTAAAGCATGTGGTCAAGAAGGGTCCCTGTTATCAGAAAACACTAAGCTAGCATTGATTAATTAGCAGAATTCTGGCTAAAGTGGATAAGCAATCTGCAGGTAAAGGCACAGTGTATATGGCCAGATCACTTCTGTCTCTTCCCATCAAGTGGGAACGATTAAATTATCCAGCAGTGAAGGGGGCCAGGGAAGTTTCACATTTTGCATTAGAAGTGGACTGAGACTCCTGATTTGTCTGTCTTTTAAAAAGCCAGGTTTCTACCAGGTTTATAGGTTAGAAATCAGGATTTGGAAATAACTACAAAGCTAAACTTTTCATCCTTGCTATTGTTCTGATTATTTCAGCCCACTCTTTAATGTTAAGCCAGAGTTCTCAATAATTATAGTTTAGAATTCTGTGCAAATATGGATTTTGCTATAATATCTATTATCTTTTGAAACTGGAAATACTTATCTGCAGATGAGTATCTTGTTAATAAGATTATTTTTAACATTACGTGCCACTTGATTCCTGAATATTGCATACATACACATACAAAATGTTAAGATCTTTACTGGCAGCGGGATAGGATCAGTATTTTATTTATTTATTTATATTTATTTATTTTTGTCAAATACATGTTGGTAATATACATAGATATAACATTGTTTATATACATAAGATGGGTACTGATAAGAGGGAACATTAGGACAGGGACGGTAGGCATGCTGGTGCACTTATGCACGCCCCTTACACCCTCTTAGGAATCAGGTGAGGTCAACAGTGGACAGTCTAAGGGTAAAGTTTTGGGGATTTGGTGACGAAACCAGAGTCAGGTAGTGAGTTCCAGGCATTTACCACTCTGTTGCTAAAGTCGTATTTTCTACAGTCAAGTTTGGAGCGGTTCACTTTGAGTTTGTGTGCTCGTATATTGTTGAAACTGAAGTAGTCATTGACAGGAAGGACAGTGTAGCAGATAATTTTATGAGCTATGCTTAGGTTGTGCCGAAGGCAACATAGTTCTAAGCTTTCTAAGCTCAGGATTTCAAGTCCGGTTGCGTAAGGTATTCTGTTGCAAGTAGATGAGTGGAGGACTCTTCTCTGGACACTTGCTAATGTATTTATGTCCGATATGCGGTGTGGGTTCCAGACATATGAGCTGTATTCAAGGATTGGTCTGGCGAATGTTTTGTATGCTCTGGTTAGTAGTGTGATATTACTACGAAGAAGCTACGTAAGATTAGGTTAACAGTTAACAGGTTAACAGTTCTTGAAGACTTTTTGGCGATGTTGTTACAGTGGGCTTTGGCACTTAGGTCATTTGATATGAGTATTCCAAGGTCTTTGACAGGGTGAGGGTCATCTGCAAGGCAGTAGCAGGAAGAGGAGTGAAGACAATAACCACTATGCACAAGGTCTAGAAAATATGTTCTGTTTATGGTGTAGACTAGTGTCAGAAATGTTTTTTGTAGTCTACACTAGTGTAGTCTAGACTAGTGTCAGAAAGTTTTTTGTTTGTTTGTTTAATAGGCTGGAGGTAGAGTTCTGTTTCACAGAGCCTTGCTATGGATTTTGGTTTTGTTCTTTGTGTCTGAAGGGATGGCATCTTTCTTTTTTTTTCCATCACTGTCCCATAAGAAGACAGTACATCTGGGAGCCAGAGGTGTCCAGAATGGGAAATAAAGGAGGGGGGGTTCAAGTAGATGCAATCTAGATTTTTTGTTACCCATGAAATCTGCCAAGTCATTCAAATGGATGATTCAGTATTTTATTTTTTATTTATTTATTTTTGTCAAGTACGTGTTGGTAATATACATAGATATAACATTGTTTATATACATAAGATGGGTACTGATCAGAGGGAACATTAGGACATGGACAGTAGGCACGCTGGTGCACTTATGCATGTCAAAGTATAGCCAAAGTAAGAAATTTGAGCTGATTTTAAATGAGTAATGCTCAATGTAGAAGAAATAATTTCATTTTTCCTTGCGATGGCTTATCTGAAAAGATTCCCAGACTCAAACAAATGATGTGGTAAAGGGTGCTTCCTCTTACTCATATTGGCCAAGTATGGCTCAGGATGCCTGGGGGCAATTTGAGGCCTGATCCAGATTTATGGAAGGGGCTGTACTGCTCTACAAACATTCCTGATAGAAAAGTCCTGTATGATACCCAGAGGTGTTTTGCAAGTCAGAAGAACATATATAACTTTGTTCTTCGTAATGTAGCACAGGAAGGAATGTACTATAGTAACAATTTTGGTTTTTTACCAGAATGAATTGAAAATTTCAGGTAAACTGGGCCTTTAAAAAAGAAGGTAGAGTTGCTATATTTTATAAAAATAGTGGAGGTCTTTTCAAGCTTTGGTCCTTTAATTTTTTTTAAAGGTCCTAAAATTTGTCTTTTAGAAATGGAATGTAAGAACATTTGCATAGATATCAGACTCAGTAGTGGAGGATCGTTTATAAGGTATGAATGATGCCCCTTTCTAAATGTGGTAGAGGGATTAGTTCACTCATGTATTTTTTTCATAAAACAAATAGGTTGCTAGGCTAAGTCTGCAAGTAACTGGAACTCACTAATCAGAGTCACTTGGTTGAGTTGGTCAGCTATAGAAATTAAGTAAATATAAAATAAATAAATAAATAAATAAATAAATAAATAAATAAATAAATAAATAAATAAATAAATAAATAAACACTGTAAATTAGATTAGCATCGAGCAACAATGAGACGGAGCGTATGAGAAATATGAGGTATTTTCTCAACCTTCTTAGACCTCTTCTCGTTTCTGCCTGTCCTGTTGGGTAATGTTTCATAGCCATGGAAACTTTAAGATAGGTGGACTTTGACTACCAGAATTTGAGAAACACTGTTGTAGGGTATGATGATAAGTGCTTAAGCTGGTTTGCCAAAGAATGAAGTCTGGTAAGCCCAATGTGGAAAATAGGTGGGAACTTCCTGGAGGAAGGGACAAGTTTGTTGAGTATCTATACAAAGACATTTCCTGATAATATTTTCACCTTTTTAGCTTTGAATAAATTTTCATGTTTTCCTAGCCTTTCCAATACAAAGTAGACTATACAATCCTGGATGTGTTTATTAATATTCTTCTGACTTCTTGTAATGTGCATGTTTTCCTTACATATTTATTTAATAGTATAGTATTTTATATGTAAGCCAGTCTGAAAAAAAAATACTTCAAGAATTAGCAAATATTTATTCAGCTTGAAACTTAACTAACGTCTAATGTCAACAGAAGTGATGCTGGAGATCAAGACATTATTTTTCCCCCAGAGTTTCACCTTTAATACAATTTCAGAATAGCATTTAGGTGAACAATGGCTTACAGGTGTGCCAAACAGTGAGGGCATCAGGCCTGAAGGCTCACACATATTTTGTTGCATGTTTGCTAGAGATTTGGCAAGATCATAATCATGAACTCTAATCCACTTGTGAATATGTACTATTTAAACTTACTGGCTTCAATGGGATTGAAATGTAATCAACTGTGGGCTGGATTGCAGCCATTACATTGTGGAATGCAAGGCAGAAATTTATGGGATCCATTCTCTGTTTATATACAGTTATCTCAAATAATGTCCAATGGGAATAAACAACCAAAACAAATTGTTGTAAATGTCTCATAGATAAATGTGACATGTTTAAATAATCTTCTATTTAAAGTTTGACCTGGCACAAAATCTTATCTTTAAATTAATGGTAGCTTTCTCCACCTTTTAAGAAATATCCATACGTTCACAGGCATCTCTGGAAAGCCTATTAATCTTCTGGTTTAACTAAATGTCTATTTGAAACTGGGAATCATGCTAAAAATATATCCCAAGTAACTGATCTTTAAAAAGTTATTTAATTGCATATGCCATGTAGACATGTACAAGCTCTCAGAGTAATAGAGAAGAAGGACTTTTTGAAAGTATTGTGCAGTTGGAAGCTTCCATGTGGGAGACAATAGACAAATCTAAGGTGACCAGATGTCCCGCTTTTGGCGGGACAGTCCCGCTTTTGGCGGGACAGTCCCGCTTTTTAATAATTTGTCCCGCGTCCCGCGGCGTTTCAAAAAAGTCCTGCTTTTTAAATTTGAATTTGCCCTGCACACCCCTCTGCCTCCTGCCTCGCCTGCCTCCTCCTGCCAGGTGGGGAGGGAGGGCAGTGAGAGGGGCAGCGGCGGTCTTGCCTGTTCGTCGCCGCAGAGCCGAAGAAGCTGGTGGCGTTCACGGCGTGGGGCTTCCCCCGCCCGCTTTCCCTGGCCGCCGGGATGCCGCCATTTGCGTTCTTTTGCCGTCTGTGCAAGCAGAACGCTTTGCGCATGCACAGAGGGCAAAAGAACGCAAATGGCAGAGTCCTGGCAGCCGGGGAAAGCAGGCGGGGGAAGCCCCGCGCCACGAACGCCACCAGCTTCTTCGGCTCTGCGGTGACGAACAGGTAAGCCTACACCAGTAGGAACCCACCCCTGGCTGCAATGAAGGGGGGGTGTTTTTTGGGGGGTGCACAAAGCTGCAGGATAAGAGAGACGGACCCCTCTCATCTTGCTCCCCTAGAACACCCCCCCATCAATGGTGTCCCGCTTTACAAAAAATAAAATCTGGTCACCTTAGCAAATCCCCAAACAGATTTGGGACTGATGATGAAATTTTTAATGAGGATGTTATAATTTGAACTTCCCCAAATTAAGTAGAGTCATACTTCAGTACTCTACTAAAGAAAAGGAACTGGCAGGAGAAATGATGTTACTGAAAATTTGCCTTTTACCAATCCTTCTTAGATAATTTTTTTTTTTAAATCCAGCTTTGTCCAATTGGGGATGATGATCTCCTTATAATCTATGCAGTGAGAGCTTGTCTACAGCAGGGGTCTCCAACTTTGGTGACTTTACGACTTGTAATTCTGAGCGGTCCAAGTCCACAAGTCATAAAGTCACCAAGGTTGGAGACCCCTGGCCTACAGCCACAAAGTCTGGGCTGCAAAAACCTAATAGCAGCAAAAAGGTTTGCCTTGGTTTGTTTTTGGAATCCTGGTTTGGTAGCCCTAAACCTTATTCAACTATATTGACCTTGTGATTACTTATTTGGAAAGCAGTAGGTTGTACAGAACTTCATGGCCACAGGACATACTATTTCCATCTCTTTAAATTTAATGGCATTACACCCTGCAGATGCAAAATAAATTGTAAGGTAATATTAATATTATTAGCATTACCATTATTAATAGTATTACTACATGTATGTAACTTGTTTTGTGAATTAATAGAGCATAACTATGGATAAATGTCCCTTGTGTTATCAATAATATATCAAATAACAAATGCCATAGTTTTCTAAAATAATCAAGTCATATTGGGAATACTCCTTCCCAACTGAAAGTAAGCCTTTTCAACTGATTTTGATTGGCAAAACCAAAACACAAATCATGCTGATATTAAACTGGCAGTTCGTTTATTGTTGTTTCTAGGTTTTAACTTTTTATTTTTTAATTTTTGCTATTCTATGCATTATTTGTCACTATATATCTGTTGCATTGGCATTCCTTGTAAGAGAAAGGCTAGTTTCCTCCCTTTGTTATTTATTTGTTAATAAAGTTCAATATTCAGTTCAAAGAATTTAATGGGCAGTGAAAAAATAAGAAACTTTTAAATTGTTCTACACTTTTTAATCAGAATATTTTGTTGTTGTTGCCTGTAACAAAATTGCAGCCAAAGTAATCATGATTGGTTTCTGTCACATTTTAAAACACCCAAATGATCTTCTTTTCAGAGTACATTTTGATCCAGAGTGAAACTGTGATATCTAAAGAAGATAATATTAAACTTCATTGGATGTTTCAACAATCTGGGCATCAATACAAATGCAAAAAGAGAACAAAGCAAAACAAAATAAAAATCAGTATAATCTGATCCCTTTGATTTGTGTAAGCCTCACATTTGTTCTGATGAAGGGAACATAAGAAATAATTGATCAATCTGTTTTGTAATCTTCTGTTCAATTGTAAATTTCCTTTATTAAAAATCTGAGAGAAATTGAATTTTATACATACTGAGTGGATTTCATGTCTGAATCTGGGCCATATAGACTGACCCAGAATATCTATACCCATACTTATTTTTAAACAAAATGAATGTTTATCTCCAATTAAACATAACCTCAAATCAGAGGGAAAACCAGTCCAAGAAAATTTGTCTAAAACTACACTCACAGCGAGATGATCACACAAAGGGAACTCTCTGAACTAAACTATTAATATTAATATTCTGTAAGTATGTAGCATCTAAAAAGGTTGTCTGCTTGGAAAGAATTTTAATTATCATTTTAAAAAGAAAACATAGGCTAAAAGTAAGATAAGGTACTGTGGCTATAATCTTAAGGGAATAATTTGTCAGGCCTTAAGTGGGGCCTCTGAGTATAAGCTGGCTTCCATACAGAATTGCATAGGGACAGAATTAATAAACTAGCTATGGGTCAAGGATAAGAGGTTGGGCCTTTGAAATAAATCTTGTTAAAATTCAATGATAAAAAGGTACTTCAACCATCCCAATCTTTCTGATAATTATATCATGTCTCCATTCTGCACTTTTGAGATCTCCAATCTGAGGCAACATCTTATTGTTCAGCCAAGGTCTGTATGATAACAGCCCATATGGAAGGCTGCCCTACTTAATTAATGAGTTTGCTTCTGCCATTAGTCAGGAAAACTGACTGAAGAAAAAAAGAAAAGCTCTTTTGATTGAGAATGATTATTACTTCATCTCTAACACCAATATAATTCAAAGTGACACACTTAGCAGAATGTTGTCTTTGCCAGCTATGGCACCATTGCAAGCCTGAGACTAGGAAGACAAAATATGATTAAAAGAAATTAGTTTCCACATACTTGGATGCATAGGAGATGCTTACTTTTAGACCTGGAGTTGCTTGGACTTTCCTAATGAGACTAGATTCTCATTTACCTGCTATTTTTTAAGCTTATTGTTGTAAAAACATTTGGCAACACAGGAGGAATGAAGTAATGAAAGATCATTTTAAAGGTATTTACCCAATAATCACACCATCTTCAGTTATCTCACTGTACTTTCCCTTAGGAGTCACAGTCCCAAGTGCTCCTACCTCTACTGGGACCACTTTGGCCTTTATTTTCCACATCCTCTCCAGCTTCTCCTTCGAGCCATGGTATTTCTCCAGTTTTTCATTCTACTGCTTCCTGATGTTGTTTTCACTTGACACCATTACATCTATCACCATCGCTGTCTTTTGGTCTTTGTCAAGTACCATGATGCCTGTTGATTGGCCAGTACTTACCTGTCCATATAGATATGGAAGCCCCACAGGATGTTAGCCTTCATATTTTCTGCAACTAGATAGATAGATCTAGACTTAGAAAGGTCTAGCCTATATATGTATATGCACACACACACACACACACACACACACACACACACACACACACACACACACACACATATACACGTGTGTGGGCATACATATATGTTATACACATGCAGAAACAAAACAAAGGTATTAAAAATTCTTTAAATCTATTAAAAGAGATGCACAAGTCTATTGGTTTTATGAAATGCAGCCGAAATAGCCAAATACCACTGCAGAAGTGGACAAATATTTTTAGTAGATGGTCACATTGATTAAGGGGAATTTGCTGT